>JAPZEB010000009.1:5497626-5511165 GCA_029783705.1 Chaetodon striatus | reverse complement strand
ATTTATCAAAAATTAACACATATGAAAACGTTAAAAAAAACAGAAGCAGAGTGATGGCTGGAGGGCCAAACGTCGCTCCTCCTGTACTACTACGCAGTGTGCGTAAAAATACGCACGTTAAGTGCCTTGTTTTCACCGGAAATCAATGTTTGTATTTCAAAATCAAAGCAACAGACTTGCGTCTTTATGGCCACAGATATGGGACGTGAAGATAATGAATCTATAATATAAAAGCTCATACAGCTCTTTTCTTTATTCATTATTATTACACATCTTCAAAAGAGCGTCACTGATGCGTGAAGGCTGCAGATTAAACCGGAACACCTTTCATATTCTCTCTGACTTGACTTTCATTTTCTCCTCTGTGGGTCCAGTCCTGTGTCTCCGGGATGCTGAGCAGGCGGGCGGGGCTGTTTTTCGTTGCAGTGCCCTGCCGTGGAGTGATGTAGCAAGACGCACGGGACAGAGCGGGCACAGAAGGGAGCAGAGGAGACATCAGTGCGACTGCTTTTTATTTTATAAAACCATTCAAATCTGTCTCCAACAACATGGATTTACTGAAAAGCCCAGTCTAACGTCAGCAGTGTTGGAGCCCTCCGTGCAGCCTGACACACACACGGACATCTTGTTTCTCTCCCATCAGGATACCGGAGTGCAGAGACACATTTGTCTCAATTTTGGACCGGTGCACATTGCCCTGTAGTGGAGCTCTGCACAGCTCACCATGGCGTGGCCCTGTATAAGCAGGGCGTGCTGCATGGCCCGCTTCTGGAACCAGCTGGACAAGGCTGACATTGCGGTGCCTTTGGTCTTCACCAAGTACACGGACGTCTCTGAGATGCAGCACATCCAGCTGCAGCCGCCGCTCCACCCTCCCCAGGCCCGGGTCGCCATAGAAACGCAGCCGTCTCGCGCGGACACCCGCAGCACGACAGCGGCGCGGCCGCCGCGGAGGTGCGTCTCCGAGGAGCGCGTGTGCAGCTCGGTGATGCGCGAGGACTTTAAGCACTGGAAAGTGCGACCGGAACCGAGCTGTAAACCCAAGAACGAGTACCACGGACCGGAAACACCGTTCAACAGCGAGACCCAGTACCAGAAGGACTTCAAACCCTGGCCCATCCCGAAAAGGTACGACCACCCCTGGATACCCAAACAGCCTCCGTGCGATGAGCGGGCTCCGGAGAGGTCCAGGCACGCCAAGCAGCTGGCGGACGCGGACAGCGGGGTGGAGAAGAGCGCTATCGCCGACAAGGTGCAGGAGAAAGACCTGCTGCAGGGCCACGAGAGGAAAAAGAAGTCCAGTAAACAGGAGGGGCAGAAGAAAGTTGTCCTGAAGATGGAGGGAGAGGGCAAAGGGAGGGCGGCGGCGGATGCTGTGAACAGGCAGATCAAACAGGAGATCACAGCCGACAGCTCGTACAAGTGAGTGTATCATCGCAGCACACTGGGGGCCCAGGGGCCTCGGGCATCCGCGAGGGGTCATAGGGGTCATTATACTGTATTAATCACACTGAATTATCAGAGGGACAATTATAATCAGGGGTTTCACACACTGTGAATACAGAAGACACAGCAATGAATGGGTTGTCAGGTAAAGACATTAAGGGACTGTACGAAAATTATTTTGTTTTTAAAAAGGTAAGCCCTCTGTAACATAATAATATTTCCTTTGTGTGCTAAGAGGAAATACAACAACACCCTCCCCACAATGTTTTAAAGTCATATACCCCCATGTAACTTTGCCACTGAAGGATTTATGGGTATCAGGGCCGACCCTGGGCATAGGCAGTATAGGCAAATGCTAAGGGACTATCATCCATCGGGGGTGCTACTGAAGGGGGAAGAAAAAAAACAACCTAAATGTTTCTGACATCACGTGACCCTGAAACCCATGTTGAATCAGAAAGTTACTTTGTACATTTTATGATTATTTAACAATGTCATATATTATTTTAAGTTCATTTGTAATTCTTTTTTTATTAGTATTTATTCATGTGATTAGTAGAACACATGTACAACATGTAACTGATAGCAAATTAACACATCTTATTAGCTTATTTTGTACTAGCTAGGTAGTTTATTTACATTTTTGTAATTCATGTGCAGTACTTTGAGATTTGATTGAACTCTAGCGAGCAACATATTTTTTTTGTACCTATGTTTTCATTATCCTGTGCGTGTTACCTGAGAATTATATCCATAGATGGAGTGTGTCCTCCCTAACAGAGTCCACCATGTTGTTTCTACAGTAGCCCAGCATGGACAAACCAAACACCTGCTCTAGATAGGACCACTAGCGTATTGAAGTATTTGCTTTTTTGGCACTGTAGTTGTTGTACACATCTGGCACATGCGAAGAGTGTGTTTGTTGCAATCTACAACCTCACCACTAGATGTCGTACAGACTAGACTTTTAATAAACAAAGTGTTTAACCAATTTAAGGTGGTTTTACTCCAGTTTAATATTCTCTTTTCAATGGAAAATAATTTTCACATAGCCACAACATTTCACAACAAAAGTGGAACTGACTTTGTTAAAATTATGACAGACTTAACAAAGTTCTGCATCCTGTTCAGCAGATATTCCAGCTATTATTTACTTATGAACCAGGAGCTGTCATTATCACGTTATCTGACACATTTACATTTTTTACTCGTTTTATTTTACTGTAGTTCTCCTTAGTGTCGTCAAAAATATTGATTTATCCATACATATCTATTTCGAATATTTAAAATGGTCTCAATACTCGTTTTTAAAAGTGTTGCTACACCGATATCAGCTGCTTTTTCTCACTTGCTCTTAGTAAATTTTGCTGTTCTCTGCTACTGAACAAGAAAAGAAAAGTCATCACTGTCACATTATAGCCTTGCTATATTTATCTCTTCATAAAAAAATGAAAATCATATGCCCTCCATGTCAGTTTTTCCCCATGGAATTCAAACTGGTATCGAATATAAATATTTTTCAAGGTATTATAGTTAGATATTTCAGTATCGTGATGACAGTAATTCTGCTAGCTTTCTTTTAAGAAGCTGAACCACCAGCTAGAGATGTGAGCGATTAGTCAACTGGTCAATTTAACATTGCTATCCTTGCCAGCTGGCGCCAGAAATACTAGTCTGTTTATCTTGTTTTTAAAATTATTATTATTTCATGTGACTGTTCACATAGGAATGCCATTTTAATAATCAGGCACATTTCCCAAGTATTCATTTTCCTTTCGGACATTGTTTTCGATGATGTTATTCCTTAACTTTTCTTTAGTGAGTTATCATGTTATAATGCACAGTGCAAAGTGTCTAAGATTCAAGCTGTATTTAAAACATGATTTGTTTATTGTAAAATGCGATTAATGATTTCACATGGCACTAATAATACATGCAATATATTTTTGAAGCAGTGTTTATTAACCTTATAGATCAGTGGTTCCCAAGTGGTCCAGTCACAGGGTCCTGATTTCTCCTCAGGTCCGCACAGTTTAGCGTATTTAGCGTCATACTTGTGTTTGCCCATGTTGTTAAGCTAGTCTGCTGTCCCTGTTAAGTAGCTTTGCATTATTTAGTCACTCTACTGCAAGAAACAGCACTTCAAAATAAAAGTTCTGTGCTGGAAATTCGCTGTACTTCAAAATAAAGTGTGTTTTTTTACAAACTGGTTCCTGAGTCACTTGGGGTTGACTGGGGGAACCACTGCTATAGATTACACTGTGCTCAATTTTGACTTTTTTCTGTTTGTTTGTTTGTTTTTTTACTTTTATACCAGTCAGATAGTCTAAGTTTAAACTTTTATTTAAACGTCAGGGAAACTAGTCATTAGAAACATCCCTATTGCCAACACCCAAACACCCTCTCCACGGCAAAAAGACAATATACCTACTCCTCATCCTTTTCTGAACCACCCTTCCCCCAAATAATTTTCATACAGTCCCTTATTAAATGGAGGTGGGGGCCCTGCCTGGAGGAAAATCTTCAAAACATTGGGGTCCAATAAAACATGAGAGCTTTGATATTTGTTGCATTGCTGGCCTGACAAATGTGAAACGTGATTTTTTCTCCACAGCACAGGACTTAATTGAGGGTTACTAATTTACCACTTTGGGAAAACAGCAATTGGAAGCCTGTTTTCTTGAAACAAGCAACACAGAGGTACACTCAGCACGTAAAAACATGACAGAACTGTTTGTTATTTTCCACAAAAAGGTAATCAAATTAAATAGAGAGGGTCAAAGTGGAGCTGACTGTTGATGTTTTGGTCCGCGGGGTTAATCTCTGTCCTATTATGCAATGTTCAAGAGGATGATGGGGACTGCTGGTGGATGGATGAGCATCAAGTCACGCACATCGCAGTCAATGTACGCATGTCTCCTGAGGATGTGCCTTGATGTTATCAGCTGCAATTATGCTCTGGGAAGAGTGTTGGCTGTGTGAGTGTGAGACGATGTGATATATGAGATCCATTTCACACTTGTGACTTCATTTTTGTGGGTTTTTTGTTACTGCTGCTGTAATCTGGCTTTTAGTGGATTCTTAGGGGATTTAGAGCATTCAGTGTTTTATTATGTGTCTCACCTCAACATTGAATCATATTCCAGCATTTATACTGAATACTTTAACCTGTAAAACATTTAATTTGATTCACTGTGTCCTCAAAAATGATGCATGTTATTATATTTTGACTCAGAGTGTAGATTTGAGCTGATACAGGAACCCTGGCTAAAGTGTGATTGAGCTGGCAGAGGTGAGCGGTGCTGTGTGAGGTCAGTGAGTGAGTCTTACAGCTGTTTGGTGCCCGTTGCTGCCGTGCCTGTATTGTTGAGCAGTCAGCAGGGTACGGCCCAGAGCACTTTCCCCCCCTGCATGGCATGAAATGGCTGCACCGTGACAAGCAGAAGCCCAGTCAGCTCTCAGTCTTGGTCTGCCAGCGGAGACTCAAAGCAGGTCAGCTGTGGGTTAATGTCATGTGTGCACACAGATACACAGCAGACACACACTCACAAACTAACATAAAACACATGCACTAAAAAAGATGCGTTAAGGTATATTTTAACTTGATCACTTTCTAATTATTACGCAGAGTGACCCAGGAACATCACTGCAAACAAACAAAGCCTGATTCCTGGATTAGGTCTGGGCAATATCCCAGTATTAATAATTTTCTGATGGGTCATAAATCACTGGGCAGAGTTGCACTGTTGCTCATTACATCTGCATGAACAACAAAACTGTTAATTTTGTTAGCTTTTTACTACAATTTCCTTGGAACCATTTATTTGGACATCAATTTGTAAAATCACAGCCCAATCAAATCATTACAATAAGACAGATTATTGTGCGAGACACTGAATGATTATATTGAATTATTTCCCAGCTCTAGGCTGAGTTGCACAGACGTGATGAATGAGGGGGGCAATAACAAACAGACACACTGACCATTTATCACCAAAAATGTCATCACAAAGAGGAAAGAGATGCATACTGGGGCCTGAATACAGTTTCTAGCCTGTGTTCTGATCATTAACAGGGTTATAGTGTCGTAATGGTTTACTCTTCACCAAGCATTTGAATCACTCAGTACGTTTACATGCACGCAGTAGTCGAGCTAGCCTCATTTGTTCAGTTGTAGTAAGATCTAGATTGATCAATCAACTGCGTGGAGGTATAACAGTCAATATATATATTCAGATCTCAGAGCTCTCAAAAGAAATGCCAGAGACATGTCTGAGGTCATTTAGGGTATTGACACCATTACATAGTCCAACATATTCTTATACAACCATTTGAATGATCCATCCATCCATGTTCAGCCGCTCATCCAAAGCTGGGTCATGGGGGCAGCAGGCTGAGCAAAGTACCCCAGTCGTCCCTCTCCCCAGCAACGCTTTCCAGCTCCTCCTGGGGGACCCTGAGTCATTCCCAGGCCAGATCAGATGAGATATGTAATCCCTCTCGCGGGTTCTGGGTCTGCCCCGGGGCCTCCTACCAGTTGGACGTGCCCAGTTGAACACCTCTAATGAGGCCAGAGACAGTCTGTGACACCAGGCGTCAGTATGCCCGGGTCCCTGCCTCTTCCTGCCACCCGGCACACACAGCACCTGGCCCTGATGCCAGCCCCTAAGGGTGGTGGGCCCACAGGGTGGCAGCTCCATGATATTCACATTGCTGTCCCCGTACAAGGCACTCTTTCCCTGAATGTGCTGTGTCATCGTGGTCTTCTTGAACCAATCTTAGTCTGGCCCCTCTCCTTGGTCGACTTTGCTTTGGGAGACCAGGGGTTGGACAAAAATTCATATTTAGAGTAATACTATGCATGCTAGACATACACACATTCATTTATAGAAAGGAACTGCAGTTGAAATCATAGTATTGCTCAGAAAAATGCAATTTACTCAAACAATTTGGTCCAAGTTGTTTGTTATAATATCCTCCTGAGACTCTGTGTCCTCATATAAGGACATCACATTTTGGGTTTATCTGACCTTATATTTCATTCTACTTAACTCAGACCTGTTGTCCTCCTTCGGGGACACTTTTTTGTGCCATCTAGTGGTAGTAAGAGCCCAATACACTAATCCATGTAAAAACAAGATGGCAGCCATCTCTGCCAAGTCAGTCTACAGCTGATCCAGAGACAAAAGAGGACAAGGTACAAAACCTGATCACATGATTGAAACTTTATTTATGATTAATAACCTTTGTAGTTTGACATGACTACAAACTTGTTTAAGGATATTGGGACTTTATAATCGTTGACAATGTTTAGTTTTTTATTCTTATCAGATCCTGCTGATCCCAAAAAGCCAGGAGAAATAAAAATGCATACCAAACAAAAGTTCAGTCCCATGAGGACATTTCTAAACATCTCAGTTTCATAAGGTAAGTGAAGAGTTGTATATTTAATCAACTCAGGATTTTAAGTCACAACAGAACTCAGAAAAAAAAAATCTCGAAATGGTTGTGAATGTGATACTTAGACACTTAAAGTTCACCTGACTTGAAACTGACAAACTCATCTAATTACAGTTAATGAGTTTACTTAATTGGATTTTATCGTGTAGGTGGTGAGAAAGTTTGAAGAAGCTGACATGTGGAAATATTTTATACATATGGTATAATCATTAGCAAAGTTGTTGTTAACTTTGTGTCAGAGAGTTTTATCTGCAACTCTAAGGTCATTTTGAAAATGTTTTATTGCAGTAATATACTATAGGTTGCTTCTTATATTATGTTCAATACCTTTTACATACTTGCCCTCCTCTCACCAGCACACACACAGACACACACAGACAGAATACAGAGACAATATTGCAGGTGGGTGTATGTGCCCCAAAGGTCCTGAGAGTGAATATAGATTGGAATCGTGGGTGTAGTAGTATGCTTATCAACAGTATAGGTTGTGTTTGTGTGTGAAGGAGATGAGCCGCGAGGAAAAACAGTGAATGGTGAGACTTCAGGTCAAGTAAACCGTACACATGCTTTTAAAATACTGCAATCACTGCCTCTGTCATCTGCTATCACTTATGTCTTGCGAAAAACACTCAACATCCCGCAACTGTTACACACTCAGAGAGCATGTGAAGCTCATCTGCTGTAACTTATGCATGTCCCTCATAAGGCGCACTGGAGATACAGCTTCAGCTAATTATATTCATAGAGGAGAGCAGCATCCATTAGCTTTCTATTTCAAACACTAACCTTTTACAAGTCCTGTGGTTTATGCATCGACATGACTTTATGAATACTAACCATGTATAATCTTTTCATCTGCATTCAAGTCTTGTATCACACCGGCAGACTAAGGTGACTGTTCGCTATGGGCTATGGCTTGCTGTCAAACAGCTATTGGATGCTGGCTGCATCCAGTGGCGGTGGCATATCAATGACCGGCGCTGTGGCCATTCATATTAAGACACAGTACTGCTATGGTTTTTAATATAAGCTGGAAGTAGGAGCTCATGAAACCACTCGAGCCATTTGTTCTGAAGAGGGAAATTGGATTGGGTATGGAGCACGGTAAGCACAGGGCCACCTGTGTTAATGAGATTGCTGTGGTTGGAGCTGCAGCTTCCACCTGACTCCCAGTCTTGTTTATTCTAAGCCAGATCAATAGCTTATGGTCTTGCTTTACAGAATCCTACCGAAAGGTCAATGACAAACGAGAGGGGGAGAGACCTGCGTTATTACCTGGATGTGCTTAAAACTCAATCAGCAGCCTCTCAAGGCTCAGTGGTGATTGACCAGGCTTTGTGGGAGGCTTCATGGAGCTCTCTGCAAATAAGCCTCTATCACTCCCCTCATTGCTTTCATATGGCTATTGTAGAAACTAAGACGGGGAACCAACAGGTGGTGCAAATTTTTCAGTTTTCCCAAAGTGCTGACAATAAAAACCGCAAATAATTAGAGCTACAGAATGAAAACAGACGGTGTAGCTGAAAATAATTCAATGAGATGCCTTTGCTGACTGAACAATGCAGGGGGAATCTATGATGTACACCCCCTTTCCTTTTTCAGCTGTGAAACATATTCCATAAACACATCCTATAAGCAGACAGTGGGAAGGTTTAATCAATGAACCTTTGTAGAGTTGAACCACTAAGGTACCCTCACATAAAGCAGGGCTCTCTGTCGAAAGACCACCAATATGTAGGCAATAGCAGTGAAATTTGACACAAGAGAGCTGTTAAAGGCGCAATTCAAGCCCCTGATAACCCACAGTATCAATAAAAGGCTGTAAGGTGTGTCATGCGCAGAACTGAGCAGGGTATTGCTGAAACACAGAAAAGAAAAGGATGAGTAATCCAAGGAAAAAATTAAATGGATATTAAGCTAAACTGAAACAACTGCTTGAAGGATTACAGGTGAATACACAGAAAATGTTGTGTTTGTAAATCAAACAGTACAGCAAAGGATTTGCATCTTAAAATGATTTAGACAAGTTTTTAACTAATTATTTTGAAATAAATGTGAATTTCACAATGTAATGACTATACAAGCCTCACTTTCAGCATGAAATCCTGTCTGCCACCAGCATGATCTCCCAGAAAAATTAGGACTTGATTCAAGGCAAAAATAATGTTTCAACTATTGCACAACCAAAAGAGGAAGAGGGTGTGGCTTTTGTTTTGACAGCCACTGGTAGTTAGCCCCAGTTATCAAAGAGAGGCTGGAGAAACGTACCTTTAGTTAGCAGCTACAGACACAAAAATTCAACCTAGTGCTGGGGTTCTGATCCCAGACCACACAGACTCTGCTGGATCAGCAAACTTTCTGTTGCTGCCTTTACACAGGTTAAACCCAGGCCAGTATGACCCCTGGTGCTGAGGTTTGCACTGGCTGAATTTGAACTGCTACTGAAGGTCCATTCTCGTCTCTCTTATGGCCTGATGAACACAGAGTTAGAAAGAGCATGTCAACGAGGGCTGAGTGAATCGATGTGCTGCACACAGCTCTACAATTAAATAGGATCTTTCCCATTTTAAATAGAAAATGAATATGTGGCATTCAATGGTGATACTGTGGGGGGCGTCACAAAGAAATCAAAGTATGGGAAACACTAATGTAAGGTATTTGCAAATTCTATCCCCAGTAGTGGAAATGGTGGACAATGGAAAAAACTGTGGCACTCTCTAGACTCTAATAAAAATGAATACTTGGCAACAATGAGGGGGTTGAAAAGTTTTCAATTTTCACTTGAACATGTACCCTTCTCTGTGAGCAAACTGAGTTTTAATTTATTAATTTTTTTCTGTCAAATGTCAAACTATAAATACATCCCTACCTGCAGAGAATATTAACCCATGTGAACTGAACTTTTGCAAGTTGCGAGCAGCAGAAACAAGCTGAGAACACAATAGGAACATAATTATCGTCTTTTAATTTGATGTGACAAGTATACTGAGTTCCGTATTAACACATCCAGAAAACACAGAGTAACATTAGAGTTCGTGTGGATTTGTGTTATCGGCCCTCTGTTTAATGTAAGTCCAATATTCAATCTCTCATTTACTCCCGGTAGCTACAAAATGCTCCACCATTTGGTGCTGGGCAGAGAGCATTTAGTGGGATTTTTAAAGCTTCAATGTTGGTGAGAGTGAACCAAAACAGTAAAGGTGTTCACAGTAAAACCAAAACAATGAGCTGAAAGACTCTAAAACACTTTGTAGAGCAGTGAGGAACTGCAGAGTTGGGTGATAATTCCCTCAAGGTTCACTACAAGCAATCCCTCTCACATTTGATCCATTGTTTAATATAAAAAATGGATACAGCTGCATTAATAAAAAGCCCAAACATTAATAACATTAAATCTGACATACAGTACTGTCCCCCTATAATTCATAATTCAAAAACACATGTGACCAAACCTGCTCAAGCCAAACACTTTTAAGAGTGTGGTGCAGCATTACTGTGGCCCTGCAGTTATGAGATTTCTCTGGAGATAAAGTTGATACATTACAGTGGCCAGGCAAAGAGATTCACCTTTTTTCACACCCTGCCTAGAGTGTGATTAGGTGCTGCTCTCCAACTCTGAGCACTGTTTAATTTGTCATTGCAGGCACAGTTATCTAGACCTCGATGGAGCTGTGAGAGAGGCAGATGTGTATCTGTCCCACGGAGAGAAGCTTAGCTAGCTGTGGTTTGATAAGGTATTACTTATATTTTATTGTGGACAGTCGGAGCGGTTTGCCCGGCCTTTGGCGCCTTACTCCACCTCCGTTATCCCCCGCTGTTAGATCAGGACTAGCTGTGGGGTGGCTGAGAGTGTATCACAATTGGAGATGTGGGAGCAAAATAGACCACCATAAACTACAGTGTGAAGCTAATAGATTTATTGATTAGCCAGCCTTCTGCTACAGTAGTTCACATCCACTGTGATACAGTAGATTCAGCACATGGATTCCTGCTGCTGCAAGAACTTGGCCAGAAATATGGGACACATTTGTATTCACAACCAGATGCTTTTTCTCTGTATCATCTCACTCCCAACCTCTTGCTGTACCTTTCTCCTCCCCTCACACCACCCGCTGCTCGGCAGTTCAAAGCATCCTCTGTACTCTTAATCCCGTAATAACCAACCTCTATCAAAAGTGGATTTCTCTCTGATTCGCCAAGACAATCCCACAAATTTGCAGCCGTACGAATCTGATCACACACAACACACGGATTGTCCTGTTTTATTTACGCGCGTGTCTATGTACGCGTGTTCCCTATCCCCTGTTTAATGTGGTTGTTGCATCGTTTCTGGTCTTAGAGTGACAGCGCTCTAAATGCAGTGATAATGAATAGGCCTCGGGGAGTCTTTGCTGACTTGCAGCAGCAGGCTAATGAGATTAGCAAAACCACTGAGGGCCCGTTAACGGCATGAGGCCCCCTATGAAGTAGAACATGATGAGGAAGCAGGCAGGACTGAGGCGCCAATGTGGCTCTGATCTGCAAAGCAAAGCTGACAGTATCCAACGCACCGTCCATATGACTACCAAAATATGACTAAAGAAACATACAGCGCAGGTCACAGTGAGTTTGGGTTTAGAATCAGAAAGGCTCTGCAGCAAACTTGTCCTTCATGGTCTCACCCCCTCTGGACTGACTGATATTTAAGAGTGATTGTACAGTTTGGTTGTCTAAAATGTGCACAGTAGCCGTTCTCAAAGGACAATTTTCCCTCCATCATCACCAGCTTGGTCCATTCTTGCACAATACTTAGACATATTATATGCCAGAAAATCATTCGGCTTGGGCAAACTGCTCCTTCACTCAAATCCACATGAACAGCTCACATGCTCAATTCATTCCACATTCACAAGCTACACAATGGTACACAATGGTAGTACTCATTGTTAAGTGAATCCACACCCCTTGAGTGCATTACCTTGACATAAAAACTGACCTGAGAACACTGAGGTAACCAAGCAGACACATCAACAAACCTACACAACCTTTCCAGAGCTGCACTGACATCTTAATTCAGCAAAGAGGGAAAATGTCTCTCTGCACTAAAATGAATGTTGCTTCACAACATGGTTAATGGATACTGGCTTGAGGGCAAGGTTTTTGATTAAGCACTTCATTTGTAAGGCAGTGGGCTGATGCACCATGTCCCGTTTCTGACAGAGGGCAAACCGACAGAATAAAGCAGGCAAGAAGAGCAGCACCACCAACCAGAACTGGAAAAACTGATGAAAATCAGTCATTTTGATCAAATCGTATAAGCACAACTACAAGACAGATCAGCCCGATTAGCCTGTATGAGACTAATAGGAACAGAAATACACAGTATACTACATTTTAGTGAAAGAAAGGGAGCGCCTTTATGCATGGTTGGGTGCTGACTGTAATCATGCTGCCTTCATGTGGCAATCATGAGCGTTTTCAATGTTACACAAACCAGTGCATGACATGCTTGACATGATTCTTAAAATGGTAAATGACGATTTGCCATGATTTGCCATTCAATGGCATGAAGTGGACACAAGAACAAGAAGAAGAGAAGGTGACACGAAACTATCAGTCAATCCTTTGTCACATGATATCATATGAGACAATCTCAGTGAACTTTCCATGGTTAGAATGTGACTGTATTGTAGATGATTAGAATGGACTTTTGATCTTTGTGATCGACCACCAACTGTTCGCAGCTAATGTGGCTTCAAGCTGCTGTCGTCAAGCAGAGAGGAGGAGCAGGCTACAGAGATCTGCTAAGTTCACTTCACTTCACTCCAGCTCCACAATCCACATTATTTTCACTTTCAAACTTCTTTTCTTCAAACCCCAAACGATTCTGACTCAGGTGACATCACATGAGGAAGTACATCAGACTTTGCACAGCTACCTGTGGAGCCAAATATGGCTTTATTCAACTTTTGTCATGTATGCAGCAGTACTCTCTACACCTGTAAACAGGGTTCACCTTCAAGTGCTTCACTGCATGCAAGGCCAGCGTGTCCTCATTACATACATCATATGCTTGCATTGTTTTGTTTTAATCTCTTGTTCATGGGTTAGCAATTTGAATCCACTGCAAGAAAGGTAGACTGCGCCTGAAACAATAAAGACAACTAACTGCAAATAAAATTAATGCCAACTGCTAAAAAAATGTGTCTATAAATAGTATTAAAAGTGGGTTTGATGAACATCCTGATTAGGACTGGGAACCGAACTTTAATACTTGAAGGAACTTAATTGCTTTGATACTATCAGGTATCAAGAATGCCTAGGGAGTAAATCATTATTGTCAGTAAGCCAATGAGAATGCAGTGTGCTTGGTATGAGCAATTTGAATTATGCCCAGAGATGGGGCTTACATGTGTGTTGTTGTGTTTTGTGACGTTTACAGTGTGCGGCACAAAGGTGTGAGAAATGTCAAAGCGGAGATTAAAAGTTTGACTCATTTAATGATGCTTGACCAGGCCCCCAGGAAGTGTGCAGGGCTTTGAAGCTAATTTCTTTTTGCAGTGGTCGAGCAGTGTAGTTACATCCATCAGGTGATGCCCTGTGGCCCAAAAATACTTTTTTTCATTGACTTTCGCTATCAGAATTCAATCAATT
>JAPZEB010000009.1:5447941-5461399 GCA_029783705.1 Chaetodon striatus | reverse complement strand
TGCCTGGAACACCTCCAGTGGGAGGCGCCCAGGAGGCATCCTGATCAGATGCCCGAACCACCTCAACTGACCCCTTTGATGTGAAGGAGCAGCGGCTCTACTCCGAGCTCCCTCCGGATGTCCAAGCTCCTCCACAGGATATAGTTCCCACAAAACTTAAGGTTATTTAAAAATGTGACCCTCTATGTTGTGCTTCACAGTTGGAGAAGGGAGGCTATAGCATTGTACATCGTAGCCTGCGATTCAGTAGGCGCTATCATCGTACAGTCTGCAGATATCAAACTTGATGTCATACCCATGTTTATTAGATCCATGTCACACAGTATAGCTTGCAGTAAACGTGTAAGATTGCTAAAATCTCACAGTCCGTAGGAATCTTAGAAGTACTCGTTCGCTACATAGATATGAAAGTCTCATTCTAAGCTAACAAAGACACAATGAGTCATAGTTTTAGATGATTATACACTAATGAAAACACAATTATGACTACTGCTATATTCAATTTCCACCAGTAGATCCCAATAGATTCAACACACTGCTCCTTTAATTAAAGCTGAGAAAAAGTAAAGCACTAAGCGAGGCCGTGTGCAGAAGCGCCAGAGCCCACCTGGATTGACTTCCAGCTCTGACCTAGCAAAGTACAAATTCTTCTCGAAAGGTTTTTGTGCAATACCAGGAGCTTCTTAAGAGTTTAAAGTGGAAACTGATGTAAGGTGAAGAAATACAGATGCCTGTTAAGTGCCCTGCAAAACATGTTTTATCATCAAACTTCCCCCAGGGGAAAACAATGTCCTCAGAAGCAGCTCCATCAGTAGTAAAAGTGACAATAGTGTCGAATAAATGCTGCAAAAGAGGAGAATATAGCAGACTCTCTTTGTACCCGACTATACTGACACACACACGCGCGCCTGCTGACGGAGCTTATGTAGTCACACCTTTCATGCATTTCAAGTCAATACTGTGAGATTATTAGTGGGAGAGAAATGGTTTAGTCATCAAAGTAAGGTGGCCTCGTTTTCTGCGAGTGCACCGCACAGAATGCTGATTTACTTTCACAAGCAGCGGTCCACTGCTTTGATCTCATCGTAACAGGCAGAAGAACTGAGACTCTGAATTTAATCATCTTTTTTTTAATGAAAAAGGAGGAAATTTGATAGGGTGTGCCAGTCACCCCTAAGGGGGAACTCAATTGATTGAGAGAATGTAATCCATGGTTACATTTACGAGTGTGAAAAGAGAGCACTGCAGTGTGGGTGGCAGTGAGTGCTCCACCTCGCCAAAATGATGGCTTCACAAAAAGAAGGGAAAATGAGCAAAATGATCTAAAATAAAATAAGGTTTCAGGTTTGTGCATACAGAACGTGGATATCAAAATAGCAGACGTTTTGTATATGTTTCTGCAAACTCTGCGAGGTCTCTTAAAACTGATTTATTTACACTTCTGTATGCCCAACATGGGACCGAATACTCTTAAGAACGAGATTAAAAAGGCTGATTATTTATTTAAAAGCACTAATGTTAGCGAGGAGGGCTAAGCAATTAAACTGGAAATGTGTGGAGAGGAACTCAAAGGGCACGCATAAATGATGCCTCATACAGACTGATTGACAGAAGCTAAAGTCAAAGAGCTCCGGTGTAACATTTATGTAGAAACTCCTGACTAGAAATCCCAACCATTTTAACACCATTACTTTTTAAAGTGAGCACACATCATTTTCCCTAATTGAGAGTCATTTGCATGCTCTCTTTATAAAAAGTTTAGACATTTAAAAAAAAAAGACATCCTTTTTTTTTTAAGAATAAGTGGAGATAGTAGTGTGTAAAACAAACTTAATGACAAGGACGGCTCCTTAAGCAAAAGAACAGATGTGTTATCAGCAATACTCAATATGCAGAATGGCATACTGTCATACATTTATATTGATGCTTTAACATGTGAGCAGCATTTAAATGTTACAGCTGACCAGGACTGGGATAATGTTGATGTTTCAGAAGCTACGCTACAGTGTGCTCATGTTAGCCATTAGCAACTGGATGCTGTGTTGTCATATAACATTATATGTTATATTAGAAGCAAGCTAAACATAACGTCCTGCATAGTCAAACACAACCCCGGAGTTTTGAAACATATCCGGGGTCAGTGATGACTGAAGAGTTTTATAATATAACCTTAATGCTAACGTTAGATAGTGCTGGTGACTGGCGACACACAAGGAAGATAATACAGAGGCTCAGGCTACGTTAGCCTGCAGTAGGCTAACCATTAGCTACTGGATGATGTGTTGTCATGTATAACATTATAGCCTATGTTACCTTACAGGTAAACTAAAAATACCTGTCCAGCAGAAACTCTGTGACCATGTGGTACCTTTCATGTTACGCAAGCGGTTAAGTCAGTCGGAGGCCTCCATGTGGGGAAGACAGACAGGACGCTCGGCCAATCATCAATGATTGGTCAGAATTTTCTTAGAACCATATGATAATGGTATAATTATGAGTTTGTATCTCTGGTGAAATTCACTTACATTTTAGTGTGCCATCAGCTTATCAATAGCATTTTAACCTAAACAAAGACAAGTGTAAAATTTCCAAAGGGACAGCTTTAAGGATTCAGCTTCCAGGATTTGGAGTTAGTGAGGTAACTTCAGGGTTTTCAGTACTAGGAAGCTGGTTCTCTTTCTACTGGGATAAATCATTGTGGTAACTTATGAACAGCTAACCTGCTCCGGACCAGTATCAGATCACCATCAATACCTCAACGTCTGACCAGTCAGATCACTGAAAAAAAGTATCCCTTGATGAAAGTCCAGACTCTCAGGTTAAAAAAGAGTAGCTTATATATTGTTATAGGTTAGTAGAATCATTTCATTCTTCCAGGGCTCTGGTTTCCACTGGTTTTAAACTGAGCTTCTAACAAACACAGAGATGCTTTGCAACACTTGACACATGATAATAGCACGATTTGAAATTATGCAGAGTTTATTTTAGTCCACAATGATAGTGTCTGTCATGAGGACTAGGAAAAAAGATAACATCTTATTAGTAAAATAATCCCCACACTGTTAATTGGCTCCCGTTATTATGAAATGCAACATTTTGGTCAGACAGACCTCATCAGTCATTAACAACTTTTCCACACTTTACTTCAGAGGCAGAAACAGTCTGACACAGTGTTTAATGTGACATATTCATCATCATCCAACTACATAGCAAAAAGTACTGTTTACTGAACCAAATATAGCCTAGTCAGTCCCTCCAGAAAATTGCTATCTTGCAATAACAATAATTAATGCAAATTCGAAAGTCGCAATATTTACGGGGGCTCGCAATTTTTTCAAAGGTCTTGCGATTTTTCTGCATTTTCCAACTGACCAGTAGTGGTCGCACATGCAGCATAATTTGAAATGTCATCAGACGCGTCATCAAATGGCGCTAATGGCATTGCAACATGGAGAAATGCTCTGTATTGACAAAGGAATTGTCGCTTTGTTTAAAGGGTCAGGGTTGCACACAATATGTGTTGAATTTATTAAAGCGTTATGTTTACAGAAGATGTAGCTCACATGTTGTTTTACAGTCACAATGTCTGGTTTGAGAGCTACAATATTCACTCCTGAGTTTTTTAAAAACATTATTGGAGTCCATTTTTTGGACACTAATTAAATAAAACTAAAGAAGAGAACTGAAACATTTGCAGCAGTTTTTGTAATATTCAGTGTGATTATTATAGAAAGTGATTACATTACTTATTTTTCTGAGGCAGTAGTTCTAAAAAATATTTATTTATTTTTCTCCTGACTTGCAATTTTTGCCATTAGCCGCAAATAAATTTAATAAAAATGCCACATTTTTTATCACAATTTTTGACAAATTGGCTGCAATTTCAAGGGTTTTGGGCTGCAAATTCAAGGTTTCTTTGTCGTGAGATCGTGGAGGGACTACCTAGTGATACCACATAATTTAAGTGTCATCCGATAGTGAAATTTTGGATAGTATTTTAAATATTCCTACATTTGCCACCATCAGATTACAGAGTATCGTTTACATTCCGCGCATGTGACATTCTGCTGTGTCGCAGTCCCTATCACATGAAGTAGCCTTCTTCAGTCATGATTCTGATGATGTCACTTGTAATTAACATCCCTGCCTCTTTCACATGAATGTACTTGTGGCAGGATAGGAACAACCAGGGTTGACTGAACTAGCTGATGATCAGCTTTGTAGTATTGGTTACCCAGATGATCAATGTTAGGGTTAGTTAAGCCAGTTAACCAAAAGAGACCCTGGGTAAGTTGAAGTGGCTTTATAGTACAGGCCTCTGTAGTGCTATTCATCAGTCTAGATTGTTCTGGTGTAACTGAGTGTGGGAGATCAGCTGTAGAGATGTCTGCCTTCTCTTTAATATAACAGAACTAGATGGTGTTCAGCTTGTAGTGCTTAAAGCGCAAAAAATAAAGAAAAAAAAGTGAAGCAGTATCTTTTTGCAGAAATAAAGACTCAGTTACTCAAGATAATCTACAAACCTTGATGTTAGCATTTGAGAGCTATTTTTTCTGCCCAAGTACACCCACAAACCGCATCATGGTGAAGAAGGAAGTGTGCATCTGCTGCTAGCTTGTCATGTACAGTAATACAGTTGGTAGGGATACTTGGGTAGAAAGAAAATAGTTAGCATTAAAATGCTCACAATAAGGTCTGTGGATTATTTTAAGTAACAGGGTCATAATACCTGGAGAGAGACATTGCTAATGAGTTTTCCAAATGAACTTTTGGGCGCCTTGAGCGCCACAAGCAGAGCGCCATCTAGTTTCATTAAATTCAAGAGAAGGCAGACATCTCTACAGCTGATATCTCCAACACTCAGTAACTCACACCAAAACAATCTAGACTGATAAACAGCTCTACAGGTAAGAGGGAAAATATGTATTTTTGATTTTGGGATGATCTTTCTCTTTAAGTTTAGCATTTAAATAAACATTTTATATATTTTCTTTCACTGTATATGTGATATAGTCTGCAAAAAGTCACTGCCAGGTATAAAAAAAAACATATAAACTTAACCATTTAGTTATCATTTTCAAGTGGTGATGCTGATGTAAAATAAAAAAAAAAAAAAAAAAAGCTTTTAAATGTGCAACAGAAACATCAGTGAGCAGAAGCAGAAGTGGACGCTGCTGGAATATTCTCATGCTGCCGTCACGCTGCTTACACTGTGCAGCCAGTGTAGACTGTACTTAAGCATCACCACAAGACTGAACCATATGCTCCAGCAATCTGTTACCGTCGGCCTGCAGTACACAGTATACCAAGTTCTGGCAAAACTTCTTTCCTGTTTTCTCCTAAATATAATATTCAAATACGTCATTTATCCAAAGAGGCAATGCTGTTGTTCACAATCTTTCGCAATCAGTGGCGTGTCTAAAAAAAGGTACGCTGTGTTTGCCTGAATTATAAAATAGAATGCCCGAAGAAAAGAAGTATGTGAATAGCTGCAATAAAAAGATTTGAATGGGGGATATTACCTTGCTCTGGGTCTTGGGCTTGTTTTTAAAGCTCCCATTGAAAACCAGGACATTCAGAGGTATTTTGTATTTACATGTCAATCACAAGACAAAGAAAGAAACAATGCGTGACAGAAAGTGGGAGACAGAGAGGGAGAATGGAGAACAAGAGAACAGGATAGCTTTTCAAATACAGCTCTGTTTAGAGCCTATCTTTTTTTTCTATCATAAGGGAATGATATCAGCCAACGTTTCCTTTTCTCTGGTACACCAAGGTTTGCAGCTTTCCACAGTCCAGAAACCACCGCGAGACAAACCTCCAAAAGCACACAAAGGTCAGTTTCCCAACATGACACTTTGAAATGAGACACGTCTTGCTGTGGGTGATTTTTTTCGATTGATTTTAGTCCTACATATGAACTGTACTGCAGTTGTGAACTCTCAAACGTCTCCAGAAGGGGAAGAGAATGTGGATTACAGAGATCTTACAATATTTCATATCCATCACAGTGAAAAATAAAGTCATTTCTTCAAACCTGAAAAAAAAGACGAGTGCAATGCACACACAAAAGAAAAATGGCAGACATTGTTTCAGAGAATCCACATTGGATGCTGCCTGAGGAAGACAGCCAGGCTTAAAACATCTTGCAATTCTTCAATTCTCTAAGCCTCTTTGTGTTCAATTTGCCTTTTGAGCATCTTAAACACATTTTTTTTTTTTTTTTACTTCTTTCTGTCAAAACAACTTTCTTACTTTTCCTGTGTGGATTATTGTTTCAGAAACATGCTGTGTAATACAGTATGTCACGCACAGTTTTATGATTGTAGTAGTTTGTTGCGAGCAAAGGGCCAGCTCATAGTGACAATGCAAATGCTTGAATGGCACTGGAATGGGTGTAGTGGGTATGACAGAAATGAAAGAAGGGAGTCTCACACAGAATAACTGAAAAGTAAAAGCCAGCCGGCTGACAGCCACAGAGCCTCCCGCAGGGACGGGCAAACTGCTTACTGAGACTTAAGTCCAAATCAATCAATTTAAGGGGAAAAGACAGAAAGACGAGGTCCAGTTTTCAAAAATGGAGG
The DNA here is from genome assembly GCA_029783705.1 of Chaetodon striatus. Classification (NCBI taxonomy): domain Eukaryota; kingdom Metazoa; phylum Chordata; class Actinopteri; order Chaetodontiformes; family Chaetodontidae; genus Chaetodon; species Chaetodon striatus. Next base: position 5,454,815 of record JAPZEB010000009.1, on the reverse strand, counting down.
GATTGATTTTTCAATCAGTTTAATACAGGAGCTCAGTGACAAAGCAGAGGGACCACTTTTTCAGCATCAAGTATTCATGTCTCCTACAGCAGCGGTTTCAAACTTGGGGGTCAAGAACTCTGCAAGAGGTTGTAAAAATAATGAAAAATAATGTTTTCTTTGCCCTTTCTTTTATGAAATACTGGGCAGTTTCAGCCTTCCAGCACACAGACACTGTTTCATCTTTAAATACAAACCTGATGAGATTTTATATTTTGGCAACAAATCCCTTGAAGAGATCAAAATTCCACAGAAAAAGATTTGCTTGTGTAACTACAGTCTGGTTTATGTTATTCCTGTGTGCCATAGAACTTCATTGTTATGGAGAAGTATGGCATTAAACACACATCAATGAAAACAGTCATTGGGGCGCCAAATCTGCCACTGAAAATAGTCCCCAAACAAATACTCTATTTACTCCTGTTAGAGTGACGTTTGCTAAAAAGTGACAGCTGTTTTAGGAGTCGTGGAGCTGAGTGTCAATCACAGGGTCATCAAGCATTGAGAGGTAGACTAACACATTGTTGGTTTTTGGGCTTTTTACAGGATTTATTGACCATAAGACATCACCAGCCTGATCCTTCAAGGAGTCCCCAGCCAGTTTGTACTGATACATAATGGGACTACAAACTGATGTGCAAGACTCATCACTGCGGACAAAATGGGCACTCTACAAATAAAAGTTGAGCTGGCATCAACTTAATTCAGTGCTCCAATGACACGGTAAAGTGTCAGCCAATCATATGTCTTTGTTGCTAGCTGTTCTACTACTACTGTACTATTTAGCTTATTTAGCTAACATTATTCTAGCTTTCTGAGTATTGCTGTGCACACAGGGGCAAAACAAGATAATAAAATGTGGCTGAGACACTGATCAAAAGCATATATGTTTTTTTTGACCAAATACAAACTGAAATGACATTCTGTGCAGGAACATTGTTGCAAGTAGTTGACACTGATCACTTTACTGCGCCAACAAGCACTTGAGCAAGACTTCAATGGCAAGCTGGTGAAAATGTAGCTGGTCACACTGTTGCTTTGTCCTCATTGTGTTCACACAGCGTACAGCCTTGAGGGACGTTACAGAACAGAAAGAGAGCAAGAACAACACATTCTCACTCCGACCTTGTCACATATTGACGTTTGGTCATAGACTTCCCACATGAAGATATGATGTGCAAGGTATCCTGGGTGCATTGGTTGTTGGTGTTCAGGGATGCTGTGTCAACTTCAGCCTGTTACATGCAATGTCTGTTTTTGAAATACACTTCAGTTTTCAAAGGAAATTAACATTTACATGCAGTCTCTTTCAAAATAAAAGCACTACAGTTTAGGAAAAAAGGACAGGGTTTGGCTTTACAATGCCAAGAAGCTAATACCGGCCTCCTGGGTGAAGGTCAGTGGTCGTAAGGCCCATCCACCATCCTTCCCACTCATCCTACGCTGACTTCCACCCTCTTAACTTGTGTTGTTGTCCTGCCGCTTTCCCCCCAACATTGCCAGTCGCCGTCAGACTATAACGGCGATCGGCCACATATGCCAATGTGAAAGGACGGCTTTTTTCGTCTGTGTCTAATGCCTGAAGTCACCGACCAAGCGCCTGATTTCGACGACTTCGGCGTGAGACCAGGTTGGCCAAAAGGGGAATGAGATAGACAGCCATGATTTTAACAATTAGCCAGCCAGAATTTTACTATAAATTATTTTTATACAATGACAAAAACAAAGTCCTACAGACACACAAAATAGGATTTTTGTTACATTACAAACTTGTACACAGTGCTGGTACAAAAGAAGTCATAAAACATACGCCTCCAGTCAAATGGTGGGTTTGTTGCTTGAGAGAATTCTGTAACAACCAAAGGTTGATGACCAGTTTCTTTTCTTTCTCATTGTTTCATCTGTTGAGCTTTTGATTGATAACCTGATCGTAGTCTGTTTTTTTATTTAATAACTTCAATACTTTTAATGCTGTGTGATGTATAATTCATGGAGATTGTTTCTTTTTAAACACCTGGTACCTAAGACGTTTCGATACTTCTGACAACCTTACTTCTCCAGATTGCAATCCACTCCAGTACATTAATGAAGAAAGCAGCAGCTCACAGGGGAACAGTTCCTCCCACTGCCTGTCTTAACACTTACGCATTAACCTATGAAGTCTGATTATGCACATGATCACCAGCACCCACGCCGTTCCTTATCACCCCTTGACTGAGATCTTGGAGACATTTTCTCCATTAAGGCGCTGGGAGTGTAGGACTAACCAACTGAAGCGAGGATCCAGTTACGCTCATGGCTTGAGGCTTGACCGCGTGGTGGGAGGCACACTGGGAGGCTGCGGTACGTTGCTCTGGAAGACAAATAACACCGAGACGCTTCGGTAGCTCTGCTCCCACACGGTCAGCTCTGCGTGTGCGCGGCTGAGCTCGTATAACCGCAACAGATGGCGAGGTCAGCACAGACCGACACGCTTCTCCTCATTAGACTTTCTCCTGCTACTGAATCTTTTCAGTGCGGCCTACTGCTCGTATGTGATCACCTTCAGTAAAGATTGCATATAAAGCACACATAAACAGACATATGCTGCATTTATGAAATCCATTTCTATGTAAATTTGAAAAAAAGCATGCCAAAAGTGCTCTTTTGAAAGACTCTTGAATGGAAAGGGACAAAAAAAAACCCTATAAATGGATCATATAACTCAGTGTTGGCTGTAATGTGTCTCATATTAATTCCATCAGCATTACCCTTTTTTATAGGTCATTCACCTCCATTAAGTTGTTTCATTATCCTATGTGCGTAATGCACATCTTGAAACTAGAGCTGTAGCATCCGCCTTTCCTAGTATCACAAATCTGTAAGACATTACTAAAAATAATTGCTTGTTGTCTGTGTGGTAGTTTGCTTTTGTTTTTTTTGCATTTATTACAGCCAAAAACAAGCGGCTTGTTTCGTCAGGCATTGTCTTCACCTGAGAGATTTAGAGGCCTGGGGGGAGAGTCATGGATGTTGAAAATGCATAGCGGTGAGCATGAAGGAGCAAAAGAGCTAATTACTGTAACAACTGTTGGGACTGCCAGTCAGAGTGGCACTTTTCTGCTCAGTTGGATCCATTTTCAAGTGAAGGGCTCGGGGCGCTCTGCATTAAAAAGCCCACACTCTCTACGCCTGGAGATGATAATGGAGCCACATACGCACACATTTAAAATGTTTTTAGAGAAATCACCGCCATTAAACCACTACAGCTGTGGTGATGATTTCCAAATCAGGCCCAGCTTTGAGCAAAGTCACAAATTATAATGCTAACTCGACAATTAAAGACGGCGTTATCACTCGAATTTGACTTACAGAGATACTCCTTTGCATTTCTCATCCAGTCTGCACATTCAAACAACACACACATTAATACGCAAAGAATAGCAAGTCATTGCAGGACACACACAAGCTATCAATTTAGAGAATAATATGGCATAAATCTAAGTAACAGTGAACAAGATGCTGCCAAATGTCTACTTTCTGCTCTATATAATTTAATAGCTTTATGTTTTAGTGATTCAACCCATGGCCACTTCAATTTAGTTTAATATCTACTCTCCTACATCCCTACTGACAAGTGTGTCTTTCCTTACTTGAGAAAAGGGTTCTTGACACACAGTAACTAAGGTACTATGAATTTCAAATGTTTCTGAGATACAAAGAAAAAGTGGGTGGGTATCATGGCAGCTGCTGTAAATGAACAAAGCAAGAGCACAAAAGAAAATGGAAGAAACTCTAAAGAGAAACTGTCACAGAACTTGAAGCAGTAATTGGACATTTTGGTAAATGTGTTAATTAGCTTTCTGACTGAGAGTTAGATGAGAATACTAATAACTCCCACATGTTTGCATGTCCCTTTTATTATTATTTTTAACTGCTACCATCCTTTTGTCCAGTCTGGAGTCAAATTTAGCTCAACATCTGCCCGTCGTAGACCATACCATTAATACGATTCATGATGATGTCTCAGAATATGCAGCCAAGAAACACCTTTCAAAAATGCTTACATTGTCTTTACATACAAAAACTATGGATACATATATATGGACATAATTAGGTGTTACAGTTCTTTCAATTACACAGATGTACAAGGTGACCTTTTGGACTGATTTTGTTCGATGTGGATACAGAATTCTACAAAGGAGCAGAAAGATGTAAAATAATATCTGGCCTAGCTGGAACAGCACTGTCTCAAACTATGTCTTTTGTTCTTTTTTCCCTCCAGCGCCTTTAATGTATTTGTTTCAAAATGTCAGCAATTTTATGTTGCCAATAAAGCTCTTACTGTTTTTTTCCACTGTACATTTAAAAGGTAAGGGTAATTAATTGACTTTAGATATTATCTTGCTAACAATGCACACATTTAAAAGTTCAAAAGAATCTGAATAGTAAAAAAAAACCCAAACAAACAATGGATTTTGTATACTCCGTTGCAGTGGTTCTCAACCAGGGGTCCAGGAATGATCTTGGGCCCTTGAAGGAGTTCCAGGGGGTCCCCAGAAAGATGGGAAATAGTTTATTTTCACTATTTAATTCACTATAGAAGTGAGATCAGTGTAAGTAAAAGACATGATGACTTTTCTAATCATAGGTTTTCTCCATGTCGTCTACTCAGTAGTTGACAGCTAAAGAATTCTGGTCTTAATCATATCTAACAACCAATATCTTTTTCAGATGGAGGTCCTGGAAGCAAAATCTTACCAGTGGTTAATCAGGTATTATTTTAGGGCTCCCTGACTGTATGAAGGTAAAACTGAAACATGTTATGTAATGTGATTTTTGTAATGCCATCAGCTATTAAAATTTGAGAGTTGTGCTATGATTGGATAGGAAACATGCTAGTGTTTTGAGAGAATTGTAAAAAACGGTAAATATGAAGCCAAAATATGAGCTTGGTAGTTTAGCTTAGCATTAAGACTGGAAATGTAAATGTGTTTTGTCCAAAGCTAACAAAATTAGTACCTCTAAAGATCACTAATTACTTGTTATATGTTATATGTATATCTAGTTTCCAGTCTTTTTGCTGAGCTAAGCTAACTGGCTGCAGCCTTACATCTGACAGGAAGATATGAGAGTGGTGCCGTTCTTCTCATCTATCTGCCAAAAAGGGAATAAATGACCCAAAATGTCAAACTAGTCCTAAAAGACAGATTTTGACTCATGATCTCTAGAAGTCGCAGTGTGACGACAGTGCTTCAGTCCCATTAACCAATCACTGTTAATGACTTAAAAAGACATGCGAGAGCAGGATAATTACACCATCATCAAGTGCAGACTATCCCTATGATAACTGTGCTATCACACAATGAACGGGAAAATAGCAAAATCATACTTTATGATGTAAAACGGCATATGATATTTCATTATTAGCATGACCGCAGTTGACATGCTTTTTTAAAAAATACATAGAATAAGGCTCAGTGATATCAATGTGAAGATTGCTCTGTTTTCAGTGGCTCAGATTTCTGTAACACAAGTCTACCTGTATTTGGTTATTTCTGGATTAAAATGGGAAATGAATGTTCCACATTAGAATATGAAGGTCAAAACGTACACTGCTTTGAATAAGTGGGTTTGTGATTATTACTGTCTGCTTGGATAAATAGTAAAAATCATCAAATTTACAACATTTAGTGGTAGTAGTTAAACATTTTTGGCTCCACTTTGCCAAATTCAGAGTATTTTTGTCCAAAGTTAGTGAGTTTTTTCATATAAAAAATGATTTTGTGTCCAAGTCAACATTATTTGGAAGTGATTGATGAAAGTCTAAAGTTATTGTTACAGTACAGCAATCGTGTTGTGTCATTTAGTTAAGAACAAGAAGAGGGAGAGGAATTCCAAAATTACAATGAGGGTGCTGACACAAAACATATGAAACTGTCGACATGCTCTTAATGACTGAGCACTGCAGTTGTACTGTAACATTTCTTCCTAAAGGTGATCCAGCTGGCAGAATAATCCCTGTTTTCTTCCCTGGAGTCCTTTGTTCCCGCTCTACAGAGATATGACATTGTCTGAAGCTGATGGATGAGTGTCTCTGTTCTCTTCATTAAGGGGCTCGGCTCCTCCAGCGGCTACTTAAATCACTGGGGTAACCACGCCTTAGCATTTCTCTGCTGGCAGCTCTAAGGTGAAAATTATTGTTTCATTATTTTTCTTACATCTGCTGCAGCATGTTTCTATCAATATTGTCTTTTGTAGTGTTTGACTAGGATCAGCGTGCCCTCAGGCTGGAACGGCTTGAGGTTGGTTCCCTCTTGAAATTTACATAAGCAAAGCTGATTATGACCGTGTACTGTTTTGATTATTCAAGTCAGGGATATGGAACATGAATGCCAAACGCTGTACTGTGATGTATTCTCATTTGCTCCAGTTTCTCAAGTCAAAGTTGACCTGAGTTACTCTTTGTCTCAACACTCCTTGTGTGTGAAGACATAATTCATCCTTCTACTTTTTTGTGCTTTTCCACAAGATTACAAGCTGACCAGAGCTGAAACAATTATTTGAATAAGACTGTCAGAGAAAATGAATACAATATGTTCATTAATATCAAAAATGACTAAAACTAAATGGTTCACACTTCTTTCATGTGAGGATTTTTCAGCTTCTACTGATCTGAAATGTGGGCGTTAATTGGAATTGTTGGGCCTCTGTAAATTAAAAGAGTATGGTCTGGACCTGCTCTGTATGAAAAGTGCACTAAGATAAATTAGCATAGTGTTAGTTCAAGCAGGACACAGTGTCAAGCTCAGCTCACACCCCAGCTACATCAGTTGATCTCAGACAGCCCAATCAA
>JAPZEB010000009.1:5392923-5408969 GCA_029783705.1 Chaetodon striatus | reverse complement strand
GTGGGTTTTCTCTGGGTACTCCAGCTTCCTCCCACAGTCCAAAGACATGCAGGTTAATTGGTAACTCTAAATTGGCCTTAGGTGTGAATGTTAGTGTGAATGGTTGTCTGTCTCTATGTGTCAGCCCACGATAGTCTGGCAACCTGTCCAGAGTGTACCCCGCCTCTCGCCCAATGTCAGCTGGGATAGGCTCCAGCTCCCCCCACGACCCTGAAGAGGATAAGCGGTTAGAAAATGGATGTATGATGTTCTTATTTGTTATTTGGTGGAGGTCTGGAGCGTTGGGGTTATGGTTCTGTGTCGATGTGTTCTGGTGGTCCATGAAGGAGTGAATTAATAATTCAAAGTATGATTAAGCCAGATAATTTTTGTAGGACCAATGCAATTCAAAGAGGATGTGCTGTAAAAAACTGGGCCATGCAGTTGTTATTGTGTTAAGACTTGAATGATTGGCTGGCTTTATCACAAAACACTAATTTCTCTAGCTTTTAAAAAGCTCGATCATTAATACTGATTAAAGCTCCATCTCTCACCTGGGTCACACAGTGCAGACAAGAGGCAGAAATATATACAGAAACATATTTCAAAACAAGGCACGTTTAGACCCTAATGCAAACAGACCTGATAAAAGATCTCCTGTGTGTTTAGCTGGAAAATATTCTTAAAACCTAGATGGATTTTAGAGCCATTAAAACACTGTATTCATGACACAGCCTGAAAAAAAAACAAATCACCGCTCTATAATATCATAAAATTATTATCCACCATTTTGTTTTCAAATGGATATTTGTGCTTAATGTGCCTCTAAAAATCAAGATAAAAATCAAATAGCACTTTCTAACACAATAATACTAATTTAACAACTTACACCCATAGTTATGTTTTTAACAGCGCACTCACAAAAGTGCTTTCCTGCTTTCATCCATCTGCTTTTAGCTGCAATGCGTAACTTTCCACTAGTTCAAATCACGGATGAGATGAAAGAGCATATTCGCCTCACCTCACTGATATTGGTATGCAGTGAAAATATCATTGACCAGAGAGGTGGCATCGATGCAAATGGAATTGGTTGTTGTTCATGTGGGCACTCTTTCAGTCAGTGCAGGCTGAGATTCATTGTGAGCATTGCAAGCATGAGAGTGACTCCTGCTGAAGCTGTGTTAGAATTTTAATGTAAAACAGGGGGTGCCTGGTCTATCAGACAGGCAATGGACCGGTGTTATTTGGATTTGGCACTGTGATGGCTCTCTAACCTGATGACAATTATCAGCAGGTGACACAGAAGAGAGGCACAATAGAGACAGAAGGAGGAAACAGGGCAGAAGGAGAGGACACAGACATTGCAGATTTATCTGGTCTGTGCTGTCTGCCTTCTGATAAGAGTTTGCTAATGGTATTACGGCTCCCTCTTATTACCAACTCAAGAAGACAAACGCCGGCGCTGATGAACAATCACTGACAGGCAAACGAGCCACACGTCATAATTGCCTTGTCACACGACAAATAACTGTTATTAGCAGTAGGAAAGGAATAGCTTCAGGATGTTTTGGACGTAATAATTTGCTTTAGTCGGCAGCTGCCTCAGAAACTGCAAAAATATTAACATGCTAATATTCTCAGAATAACAGCATGTTATCGAGTTTGCAATTTCTGACCTTCAATATGATTTACATTCCCAACACAGTCATAAATATTCATTCAAAATCAGTTTGTATTACCCTTTTAATACATCCTGTTTATTCTGATTTGGGGCAGCATTTTGAGAATGGGAGTGAGACATGTCTTGTTTATTCCTAAATCTCATCAGCACTGACATCAGTTGAATTTCCTTAATCCAGAATTTTTTTAAGAAGTAACCTTTTCTTTTTTAGCTTCTTATATTTATTTGTCAATCAGATATATAAATATGTTTGTGCCATGATTTGTCAATGAAAGAAGATAAGCTACACATCAGGGGGCTCAAACCCCCGAAGTCAATTCGCAACATACATGTATCTTGGAGGGGAAAAAAGGAATTAATAACAAGAAGCATTAGGTATCTAATGCTGAGCAGGGCTATGAATTTCTGTCACGAAACAACCTGATCTGAACCTGATATTGTATCTTTCTTCAAAAGGAAAAAACCTGCAGTTCTCGTCTTCCTGCAAAGTTTAAGCGGTGTTCAGATCTGCGTTTTGAGGAGGCAGCTGGATTCAGTTTGGCTTAATCTCACTGCTCATAAACAACCCCTAAATTTGTTTACCAGTGTGTCAGGGGGTATCGTCATCTTGGAATGTGGGAACATCAAAAGGGAACTGTGTTTGTACCCCAGGTGCAATTCTTTCTGTCTGTAAAATGGATGTTACATCACCATGCAGAGCAGCCATCAGATAAAGTGACGAGACTCTGCATGCTATTACAGATCCACCACCGTGTAATACACTATAGTTTAAAAGAGATATTGTGGGTTAAAAATGTGCTTTCTGCATTCTTTTAATGTAAACTCATCCAAACAACAGAGAAAGGCAACTCGTTATACGATGTTAAGTCTTCTGATGCTCAGTATCGAGTTTTGTGCTAATTACATCTCACTAAGTTACTACCTACGGGTTGTTTCAGACTGTATGGGTTGACTGAGAGTTGCTGTTGATGGTAACAGCATGCACTCACTGGCCACTTTATTAGGTGCACTTTGCTAGTACTTGGTTGGACCCCCTTTGCCTTCAGAACTGATCAGTGCTTTCGTAGCAGACCCACACTGCTTACATCTTGCTTTTCAACTGGATTCACAAAGCTATCAGGATTCATCATGGTGAAGTAGGGGTGTCAATCACAAGTTTCATCAGGATATGATATTATATCAATACTTTGGGCAATGATACGATTTGCTGATATCACAAAGACTGCCACGGTAGGATTTTGATTCGATCGATATGAGACGACGTCAATAAATATCTTCATTGTGTTTTCCTTGACTGCTAACTATTGTCTGCCTTGTGCTAGGCTGCTAGCACTGTTTGAATATTTAGCAAGGAGGTGCACCCGTCATGGTTACACAGACATGCCATGGGAATTTCATACGAAAGGTGTATCTTTAAATAAACAACATGTACTGATGATTTTACTCTGCATTGATAATAATGGCTTGTTGATTGTTAGGTCAACATATTGATTCAGATTGATGCATAGTTACAGCCCTAATCAGAGCCATGAACAAGTGTGCAAATGTATGGGCTAATCTATCAACTACCTGTGCAAATATGAGGGAAGTCAGAGGATCAATGAGGTCACACACTGATAATATGGCTTAAAAGTCATACTTTATCATCAGCTATATTAATATATTATACAATAATCACAAAATTGTTATCAGACCTTATTCAGTGCAGACACATGGGGCTGATTGGCATTCAGCTCACCCAACATGAATCACCTGCAAAGCTGGTGTCTGCATCGATGTTGAGGTGCACCTCCTGATATTAATATTAATAACCTTTTGCACAGAGTGAGTACAGTCATCACAAATTCATCAAGGGGACCTAACAAACCAAGCTTTTGTTCCCTCCAGCCGTTTGGAGCTGACATTTCCTCTCTGAGGGAGCACTAAACCAGGTCAGCTCACAGCAACTGCCTGAGAATACAGGACACCACTGGGATCCAGAAAGACTCCCTGATGGGCGCAGGGAGGGAGCAACATCTTACCAGTCTCTGAACGCCTCGACGAACAAACCAGGAGGCACTTCCAACCAATGAACACTTCTTTATTTGTGGATGTATTTTTCAGCCATCGAGCTGGTTAACACTGCAGCACAGATAATGGCCTCACACAGGTTTAGACAGAACTGTTAGGAGCTTAAAAAAACAGTGTTACTTCGAAAATTTCGCACTTTTAAAAGGTGAAAATAAAACTATGAGAAATGGTGATGTGCACATACAGCACAGCACATGTGATATAACAGAATCTCCTCCTCCTGCTGCAGAATAAATTCACACAAACAAAAAAAAAGTCAGAACTCCTACTCAGCCTTTTGTTTGCCATTTTTAATGTCAGGAGCCAAATCCAAGACATCATTCTGTGCCAGTCTGCTCCCTGTTGAGATGCCTGCCGATAATTTCACCCTTAAAATAAGGACGCTGGATGTTTGGTTGCAATTAACGTTACAATGACTCAGTAGACTATAATCAATGTTGAGTGCACCCACCACCCAACATTAATTATATTTTAAAGCTAAAGGTCAGCTGATTGCAACCTTTAGGTGCATTGTAGTAATCATTTAAAAGCAGGTTAGTATTTTCATTATCAAGAGATATTGAAACATGAGGAACACTGAGCTGATTTTTAACTCAACAATCACAAGGTCAGGTGGCTCAGATAGAGTTTACAAACTAATGAATGGCTCAATCATAGCTCAATAGTCAAAGTGCTCCAAATCAAACTCGTGCCATTCAGTGGAATTTCAAAGGAAAATAACAACTTTCTGGCCCAGTGGTCTCCTTATTTTTTAGACTACAGGATCAGTACTAAAATAACATGATTGCTCTTATTGCAGTGTCCAAACAGTGGTGCACTTACCAGGTGTTTTTCTTCCTTATAAAGTCAAGTTCAAATCCCCTCCATCTCACTTACTTTGTATACTTTGTGAAGCGACTTAGCTACAGTAAGATCCTTTATCTACCTCAGTGGCAAAGAGAACCAAGAAATAAATGCCAAAGTCACCAAACTCAGTATAATGTACATTTCCACAGTATAATGCCATCAGTACAGCAAGAGTCCTGTGAGACGTTCCACTACATCTCTTTCCCCAAATGACATTAAGCTACCATCGATCCCGAAAGCCATCAGCTAAAAAGTTACCTGCATATGAATGTCGATACATTAAAAAAAGCTAATATAAAGCAAACTCCTCGTCAGATGATAGTGGGTGGGTTCCGAGATTGCATTCCAGCCAATACGCTCCGCCTCTTCACAGGGACTGTTTACCTGCCTTTCAAACATGATTGGTCAATACTTGGACTACAAAAGGTCTAAGCAGCCATAACATCACAAGCACATGTAGCATAAGATTAGTATAATGTACATTTCCGCAGTATAATACTATCAGTACAGCGAGAGTCATTGAGACATTCCACTTCATCTCTTTCCCCAAACGAAATTAGGCTACCATCACTCCCGAAATCATCTGATGGCAAAGGCTCTGGGGGAAGGGGCCAAAATCACGGGCTGATCCCGTGTATCCAGTGGATATCCGGGCCAAACACTAGTGCCAATTTGCAATTGGCCACGTACGCACATGCAGCCATGTATTGCCCCTTTTGCCAATTGTCATAAACCGTAAATCAGCTGTCATCTGCAAACACGTTTTACCTCCATGCCATATTTCAGCCCCATAGGGCAGGGGTAGGCAACCGTATTCTGATGTGCGCCCATCACTTGGTTTATTCTATAAATAGTGATGTCGATACATCAAGTATAAGCTAATATAAAGTAAAGTATTCGTCAGTTGATAGCTGGTAGGTTTCGGGATTGCGTCCCAGCCGATCTGTTCTGCCTCTCCACAAGACCAGCTTTCAAAAGAAGGTGGCACATGTTACATTAGAAGAAAACCTGCCTGAACAAAACAGATACTGGATATAAGTATGGTACAAAGTACTGTTTCGCACAACAAAATGACCCAGGCAGTTGTTCAGGCCACCATTCACAAGTAATAAGTCAATTGATCGCACACAAAGAGATATCTGACAAAATCCGTAGGGCAGCTCAGCAGACTACACTGTTTGATTGATCGTATGTTCGCTTTAAATATGGAGTCGGAGCAGCGTAGGGATAAAAAAAGATTTCCAGTCAGAAATATTGGAGGCAAACAGCTCAATCAGTCACAATTAGCTGGAGATGTGTGGGGAATAATTCACAGCACATACATAAGCGCCCAGGCAGCATCGAAGATGTCAGAGTAAAGTTAGATTGAAGTTTGATTTTCACCAGTTGGACTTTTATTGCTCTGATTGATAGCATCAGATACTGTCAGCAGATGGTCTGCTGCTCCTTCAAAACACCCTGAGACTGCAAACCCCATGGAATCACACAGCCTAACCACAGCAGCTGCATATATAGCATGAAACTGACTGTCATTGTTTGACTTTCTTTAATTACATTTAATTATGTTTAACTTCTGCAGATGCTGCAGGATCCATAGAATTACAAAACTCAATACTTACTTTTTTTTGTAAGGTATTACATTAAAATGATAGTTGACTTGTACTTTTGTTTGATTGTTTCAAGCACTCCTTTCAAGGATTCATAAGTGGAGAGACTCTTTGCTTGCTCTCTCATGCTGCCACACATTATGCAGAGTCAGCTTCAAGCTTTTGTTCGCAATAATTCTTGCTGTTCTGCAAGTTGTTACCTTGAACTTTTTTTAGAAACAGAAATCTGTCTTGTTTAATTATTCCACCACAAGTTGTCATAAGAAATACCAAAGTACTTACTTTTTTTTAACCATTTTTTTTAGGCATTACAAAAACAACATAAGCTTTATGTTATATACAGCCAACAGTTTTATTCTTTCAAATCCATGACATGGTGTTATAGTGTATATTAACATTTCTTTTCATTCTGATTCGCTTGCAAATGAGGAAGAAAACTGATCACCAAAGTACACCCAAACTAATGAATTAGAACTCCACTTTGTTGTCGCTGTTGATGCTCATTATTCTTAGTTGTTTAGTCATTTCAAGGAACAATATCTACTTTTTAAACAGATTTAAAGTTTGCAGACTTTAGGCCTGACCACAATGCAATAAACTTCTAAAATAATACACATAAAAAGTGTGTCTTTATTAGTTTGAATCAGCAGTGGGCTGCTGTGAATAACAGACAAACAAAGGGATGGCAAAGACATATATGCACGCACATTTGTGCTGGGGTCATGACTGATGCAGCGCCAACAGCACCTGGTAGAGATTCTGCTGATATTACAGAGAATCAAAAATGGAGGACACAGACTTATTGTCATAGGATGTGGGCACCCGGAGCTCTACCACTCAGTGTCAGTGTTGTGCAAAGACAGAACAAAGAAGGAGAGGGTTCAGAGAAAAGAGAGCAAAGCCATTTGACTACAGGATAAGCTTTGAAACTATGTATTTGTGATGTAGTGTAAGTTATTCTGTTGAGATTCTTTTTGCAAGATGCTCTGATTCATTTAAGTTGGTCTTCTACTTTGAAGAGTATGAAAAATAATAGTGTTGCTGTCTTACCCCATGCTGGTTCAGAACACAAAGCCCTATCACTTAATTCCAGCTATCGGCTGTACTTTACTAGGAACCAAGTTAACACTAACATTAGCATTAGTTGCCTTCCCCAGTTAGTCAGCACAACTGTCAGCACAGCTGTTAAGGGAGCACATTTGACAGTTGTTAAATACTCCAAAAACACTCCAGAGTCTGTATTCACACAAATAATTCAAGGCTAAAATTATCCCCATGATTGGTGTGAACACAACATGAGAGCTGATACTCACATCAGCATGTTAACATGCTCATAATGATAATACTAGCATGTCGATGTTTAGCAGGTACCTGACCTTGTGATGGCATTGTATGAAAGGACAGGGGATCAAAGCTTTTACAGTTCATGAATGTGTATATTCAATTTCATGGCAATCAAGCTGATAGCTGTTACAACATTTCTTTGAAAAGCACAAATGTCAAACTCAGTGCGAAATTTAGCGCCAATCCATCAAGTAGATGTTGGGACATTTCACTGTATGGGTGAAAACTTTGACCTGTTAGTGGTGATACATAAAAAGACAGAGGATCATCCATGTCATTAGTTCAAATAGTGACACTGCACTGGCACTGGCCAACACCCAATAACAGCTAGCCGACCAATTAATTTTTAGGTAAAGAAAAAAAAAATTACAAAATGGCATGAAATACAAGAGGCCCGTCCTTTTAGTCCAGTGCTCCACTGACTCAGTGAGCTTTTTAAGCATTTTAATGTTTTCTGATGGATTTGCTGACAGACAACCAGCTAGCTGCGTAAACATGTGGAAACATAGTTACCACTGCCAACCCTGCGGCCCACTGGTTCCTTGGCCGCTCTGCACTGCGCATCACTTAAGTTGAGTGGAAGCTAGATAATGGCACTGCTTGTTAGGCGACTGCTAACTCCATCCAAGGGGAAGACGTTGCTCTGAAAACATGGTGATCACCCTCCGGTTTCCCCCCTGGTAGCCCACAAAACCCCTTTGGCATTGTTAACTATGTTAGCACTGCTAGCTGTGCTGACACTGCTCAGGGTGTTAACAAGCATACTAAAGGTGTTCTGTGGCTCAAAATTTAGCCGCTTACTGACTAGGACTCCCTGGGGGAAGACTGGAGGGTGGCTACCATGTTTCCACAGCACTGCTGTTTGGTTGGGATGGCGGTTATAGCGGTAATTGTCAAATGAGCAACATTGCCAACTAGCTCCCACCAGACCCGGGTGGTGTGCAGCGCAGTAACCTGAAGTTGCAAAATTAACCTCTAGCTTGGTCAAAAAGCTTGTCAGCCGTTACCCGTTGACATTCCTAGTTATCACCCAGTCCTTACCAAGGTTGTACGTAAACAAGGTCTGCCCTTTTGTGTTATACATTTGTTTCTGAAGGCTTTCAGGATGGATGCAGATGTAGAAACGAAAAAAAAAAACAACAACAACAAAAAAACAGTGAGATGCTTGAAAAGATCTGAGATGTTTACGAGGCAGAATCACAGTAAATGATGTGGGTACTACAGTGATTTTCAGTCAGTGACAGACGCCAGTGGATGGTTCATCACTCATGGAAATCGCCTCCTGTCCCCGATGTGCAGCCATCTCATCAAACACTGCAGCCAGCTATTAGTTCTCACTTTAGAAACAGACATCTCACCTTCCCTTTCTTTTTTTCTCACTGCCACACACACACAAACTAACATGTACAAAATGCCACAAATGACTCCTACCTAGAGAGAGGGAAGCTGGAAAGTCGACAACCCAGACACTAATGAAAAACAAATCCTCACTGAATCCCATCTGAAAGGAATTCCTGCCAAATAGTCATGATTCATTTCTGACTGCAAATCCCCTGTTGGCATGTCACCATCCCATTGTTCCCAGCCATACCTGTGCATGATTTTCCCCTCATATGCACTCCCAAATCCTGCTGTAATGCCACAACACGAGCAAGAAGCGTTACCAGTGTGACAACAGATTTCTGGAAATGCAATCAAGACCCAGAGCAGTCAAACAAGGTTTTTAAAAAGTAATAAAAAAAAAGGAAATTATTTGAATTTGACTTTCTTGTTTGGTTTCAATCTGTTAAGTTAAAAAGAACCTTTTTTTTTTTTTTTTTATCTTTGGAGTCAGTTTAGATTATAGTTAATAAGCAGACCTCTAGATAGCTGCTTTAATATTATTCTTTCAGCCCTGCAGTCACTGGGGGCGAGAGTTGAAACAGACTAGGAATGTGACAGTCATACTAAGTAGCAGGTAAAAGCCGCAGGGGCGGCCAGGTGCAGCTATTGGAAACATGCATCACAATAACAGACTCACGGTGTTCCCGCAGCACTATAACAATCACACTATCAGGAGAGACAAAGTGAAAAAAGACCGAGATGGTTTGTGTGAATCACAGAGATCAGCCATTCCAGTGGATTGAAACGTTTTTAGTCATGGCTGCCCGCAGAATCTAAAACCAGAGACTGAGAGTCCAAGAGCTTAGGGTGCACTTTTTGGAGAACTAGTCAAGTAAGTGAGCAGTTAATCAATTGCTGTGCCATGTTAAATGAATTTGTTGTACTTAAGCTGGACATTTTAAGAGTCTCTGGCCTTATGGTTGTTCTCTGTTAAAGCCCCAAAACACAGGTAGAAACAAGCCTTTATCCCTGTTTGTCATGAGTATATCTCATATTTTAATAGAAAGCATCAGTTGTTTTTGACCTATGAATGTGCTGTTGACTCTGCTGTTAGTATAAACTCAACACATCCTCCATGCTTCCCTCTTGACTTGATAATTTATTCAAATATACAACAGCACTAATGTCATCAGTATAACAATAGACGTGTCTTGCTCACCAAAAGTTTCTCTTTTCAACAAAATCACTGCTTTTTCCAATCGCTTCTACACTGGATATGTTTTTCGATCACTGTTAAGCTACTGTCTATGAAGCTCATCACTTGCTGTGCACTTTTCACATTTAAAACCTTAAAGCCGTTAAGACGACCTCCCCTCATACCTCCTCCAACCCGAAGCTCTGAAGCTTGCTTTGATAGTTAGTTGGTTGGGCAATAGGTCCACAAAAAATGCCCCAGTCTTTGTTTTTGCCTTAGGGCAGAGGTTGGCAACCTTCACTCAAATAAATAATAAATAATTTTAAAAATCTATCAGGAGCTGCAAAACATATTAAGCCATATAATGAAGGCAATGCAGTCTATCAAATCTAAATTAGCCTGTCAACATTACAAAAAGGTTTAAATTAGCATTCATTATGTTTTACCACCAGGTAGCACTGCAGTGGGCTATTCATGATTATTTGGAACTTAACTTAAAAGCAAACAAATCTCTTCACACACAGTTAAATTCTGTTTGCTTCCAAAATGTTTCATTGTTTGGATTTTGCATTAATAGTTAGCCAAGCTAGGAAGACTCAAGACGATTGACGCATATTGTAGTTAAATGTCAAAACTTTTTTTTTTTTTCCAAATTCAGGGTATAGGCTACACATTTTTACAATTACAAAAGGTTAGAATCACTTTAGGCCTACAGTGTTGATAAATGGAAATGATTATGTTAAAAGCATAACTTATTTAATTCTACATGATTTTTTATATATAAAAATGTATTAATCTAACCCGCAGGGAGCCACTGGAGAGGGGCAAAAGAGCCACATGTGGCTCCAGAGCCGCAGGTTGCCTACCCCTGCCCTATGGGGCTGAAATATGGCATGGAGGTGAAACGTGTTTGCAGATGACAGCTGATTAACTGTTTATGACAATAGGCAAAAGGGGCGATACATGGCTGCATGTGCGTACGTGGCTGCAGCTATTGCAAATTGGCACTAGTGTTTGTGAGACCCAAGATTTGAACGTGAAACATCTGCAGGAAATGTAAAGTGTCTTTGATGATAGCAATCTCAAAAATAACAAAGATGCAACTGGTGAGTAGGACATAGCTGTTGTTGTGTTGATGGAGTTTAGAAATAATGAATTAGTTGATTAATGCATGAGTCAGCTGACATATAATTAATCATCAATATTATGATTAATCTGATTCTGATGTTTAAAGGGATACTTTGCCATGTCTCCACCAGCTTTGTGCCATAACAGTGTAGGTAGTTCCCTCAATCTTAGCAGTGCACAGATCTTCCTGCTTACTGCCAGCAAAAATCTGGTGCATGATGCTAAACAGATTTTTGTTGGGTGTAGGACTGTCACTCAAACTACAGGTTGTACCACCTTATTTTTGTGTGCCTGCCACCACAGCCAGTATATAGGTAGGTCTCTCATTTGGCCTTTTTAAGACTTGGATCAAACGGTTAAACTAAGCAATGCTGATCAAATATGAACCAAAATTCAGTTACTGCATTGCCTATTTTTCACCTAAAATGTCTTCAGAATCCTATTTTAGTGTACTGTTTGGCTGTAATGTGAGATCGACTACTATATTGTCTTCCAATTGGCGACCTGCATTACATCTAATTGGTCTGGTGCAGCCCGGTGGTGCTGTTTTCTCTAGCACCAATTGCATCTGTCTATTGCACAGACAATCCAGTTTTATGATAAGACCAGTTTTCCAGCAGTGAAATACATCTTCAAGTATTTCTCAAGGAAAAAATACCATACATTTCTCTTTCCAGCAATAGAAAGGATATGTACTATGTCTTACGTTATCGTAAATGGATATTTTGTGGGTTTTTGTTGGGCAAAACAAAACTTTTGATGGCCTCACCGTGAGCTTTTTGCTATTCTCTGACATTTCATAGCTGAAATGATTAACCCCAGAAAATAATCAGCATATCAATCAATAATGAAAATAATTGTTAGTTGCATGACTAATTGAATGAGTGCTGTGAAAATGAACATTATGCTGATTTAATCATGTTTTTTTTTTAATTTAATAACCATTACAGTAGATCCCCCACTCTGCCCTTCATTAGCATCTGTCGTTTTTTTGTTTTTGCATTCCATTATTTAAAACAAAATATCACCTTTCACTTGAGCATTTGCATTTTTCTTGGGATGTAAATGCTATGCGAATTCAATGTGCTATACTTGATGATTTACTCATAACGCATACATAGTTGTCATTTAATGTGGCAGGGCAGTACTTTCTGTAGACAGCCATTAATTCCAAAATGCAGAAACTATCAATATTTGTGTCACACACAATTTCACACTTGGGTTTTTTTGTTGATGCTGCTTCATGAAAGTTTAATAAATAAGATTAAGAGATAGAATAAAATAATGTGAATATAGTTGTACAGCAGTGTGATTTGGGGTTACCCATTAGGGAGGAGTAAATGGTGAGAATCTTCTCATTATCCCATCGCCTCCCCCTCCATCTCTGCTCGCCGTCAGTGTTGTTCAAAAGCCTTGTCTCTTTGAAAACTGGGTTTCTGTGTCTCTTTTTGAAGAATGGAAAAACACATCCCACCACAGAGTTTCCATTTGAAAAGGTCTGTTTCATATCGATGTAGCCATTGTACAAGTTCTGCTTTTTCCCCTATTATACTTGTTGGACTGATGGTACAACTCTCTATCTCTTCCACAAGAAAATCTGAGGGAAAACTTTTCTTCTTCGTTTTTTTCTAGTTTAGATGATGCAGGAGATGGTCTGTCAGTTAGACAGCTGACACTTTTGTGCTGTATGACGACACACCAGGTGGAGTTGATACATGCAGATTACAAACATGATGTCCTATCTTTACCTGGATTCACCTCATCAGTGTATACAAGGTGACACACTTGTACAATGACTTGCACTGCATTTGCAAATGTGTTGATAGCAAGTAAATAAAAAGGCATCTGTCCATGAATAATGCACAAAGTGATGTGGGATATGTACATGTCTGTATTTTTATAAGCAAAGGGGACTAGGCATTACTCATGATTATGCCCGACAAGTAGGTACTCTGTTTTCTAATCCCTTTAAATACAATTACTCATGTTCTGTAATTAACATAGGGCTTTCATAGAGTGCAGATGTTTATCACTCCTCGATAGGCCTAAGCAACGGCTTGGAAAATGAATCACTTCTCATCCCACACAGCTTTAAGCAAGACAGAAAACATTAGCACCTATAACATTACTGCCTCTCTTATTATCTAGGTTTAGTAATGTCTGGTCTCACAGCATGTATAGTGTTATATGCAGTTGTTTTATACCAGAGGGTGACTAAATATTGGACTTTATGGGGGGAAAATGATATGAAATTCTCCTAAAATTAAACTATAGCTGCAGCAAAAAAACATGTTTTGCTCACAACCTACTGTAACCTCACCCACACATTATTTTTTCTATTAGCATTTTAATATTTGCAGAATATTACTCTTGCCAGTAAACAAAGTCAACAATATTTTCTCAAACACATCACAGGCACTTAAGTTTCCTGTCAGGAAGCAGCCACGAGTGGCTTCATTCCTTGTTGCCAAGTCAGGATGCATAAACACTTAAGTGATGCACAAAGTAATACGGCGGAGCACTTCAAGAAACTGACAATGTACCGACTTGCCTTGGTCTTGTGCTGACGAAAGGGAAGTCAAAAGAAAAAATGTATTCGTTTAATGCACATCACAAACATTTTCACAGCAGCTAATATAAACCCTATACATTACACTTACCTGACAGTCATGCTCAGGTCTTCTATTCTGTCATCATGCTGTGTTTCAATTACATTCAGTCAGAGTTCACGTTAATAAGCTAATGTTAACTAGTTATTTACATAAGCGGTATGTTTAGATTATATGACTGCAGAGGTGGAAATCGAAAGTACGAAAGTACTAATGATTGAATGCATGGTTTCTTTTTTTTTCTCTCCCCTGCAGTAGAGTGTTTTTGACCTTTTTGACACGCACATGTCGACAAATGCTCAAACAAGGACGTGCTGACAAGTGATTGTAAATTGCTTCCAAATGAGAGCATAACAGCCAATCAGAGAGTTATTTTCTTGTCTAGATTTTGTGGCGTCAATCAAACCGTCAAACCCTCAAGGATTTGGCCTTCACCAAATGGACGAGGAAATAACAAGAGTAGTTGTTAGGGAGTCCTTAGAGGAAGGGCTCATTTTTCGTGGTCACAAAAAGGTCGGCCACTTTTTACCATGGTGACTAAGGGAAATAAATTTCAAATGGCTGTAGGACTGTATGGAGACATGTGTGAAGCATGTGCAGTACTCTGCATGGTTGTTAAGTTCACAGGAAGAATTGAATCGAACTCGACAATGTCATGTTATAATACTGGCACCAACATGAAGGGAATGAGACTAAGTCAGTCAACATTTAGTTGGTAATGTTTATGGATTTTAGAGTCTTTTTTTGCTTGTAAAGGTCAATGGTTACAAATGACAAGTTTCTTACTCAGTCTTGGAACAGATGGAACAGATAATGTTGGCATTCTTTCATTAGCTACTCAACGTGGCTCCTTCTGTTGGTTGGTTCACCACTGTGGTTTATATTGAAGTGCCTCAGTTACTGTTGGATGGATTACCTTGAATTTTTGGACAGTTAAATGCTTCCAGGTGAATAAAGCCCTGTGGCATTGGTGATCTTCTGACCTTTTTCTATAGCGCCATTGACAGATGAAAGTAATAGTTTTTTAGTGAAATATGTCAACAACTATTGGATGGATTGTACAATGAAATATGGTCCACTTATTTATGTTCCCTTCAGAATCAATTATACCAACTTTGATGATCCTCTGACCTTTCATTAGATCATGGTCTCACTCCGAAGTCATCGAAATCTGGCACTTGGGCAGTGACTTGTGGCGTCAGAAGCCAACGAAAAAGGCGTCCTTTAACATCGGCATGATACGTGGCCAGTAGCTGTTATAGTATAACTGTGCCCGGCGGGGTGGTGGATGGGTCCAAGAAACGCGGACTTTCACCCGAGAGAGGGGCGTTTGTGTCCCATTGGTTTCTACAGGCAAACCCTGTTTGGCCACGTTTTTGTTTCCTAAATCTAACCATGTGCTTTTGTTGCCCAATCCTAACCATGTGTGTTTGTTGTTGAAGGGAAAAACGTCAGCCTCAAGGTGTAGTACCAACATGGTTCATTTATTTTGAAAGAGACTGTATGGAAACATTAAATTTCCTGTGAAAACAGAAGTGTATCTCGAAAGAAGAGAACTTGACACAGTGTCCTAGAACGTCAACAACCAATGCACCCAAGGTACCTTGCACATCGTATGTGGACGTGGAAAGTCAATGACCAATCATATGATGAACTCAGAGTGAGAATGCGTTGCCTTTCACTAGGCAACTTCCCTGCCTTTTGTTAGTCAGCTGCGACAGAGTCCCGACACCTGGCATTGTTTTCACTTTGTGAGTCTGTGTGTTTGTGTGTCATCATGTGGTCCTGGTGGCACCTATTAGCACACTTTACTACTACCAAAGAAGCTGGGAAGTTCCAGATCACTGTATTACAGCTGGAGTGGTCCCATTACAAGATGGTTTTCAGTATTTAGCCTATATTTGTTTGAATACTGGCAAACTAGCACCATTAAAAGTATTTAGAATTAGCTATTCCTTTTTGCAGTGTATCCATTGATGTAGAGACAACCATACCTGGCTTACTTTGATGCTGAAGCAAATGTCAAAATGTTATGATTCTCAGACAAGTTCTGAGGCATCTTTTTTTCTTTGATTTCTGAACATATTTCTGAGCATTTATTCACCATGTCCACGTCTATTACAGACCACATCCAGTAATTTCCTTATCCTGCCATAAGAAATAAGTTAAGTTCCTTCTTCTCCCTGTAATGTTAATCCTGTCCAGTTGAGGCTTTAGTGTTTCACAGCTAAACATGTGGTTCTCAGCTATGATCATCCTTATTT
>JAPZEB010000009.1:5355902-5370556 GCA_029783705.1 Chaetodon striatus | reverse complement strand
TTTTCTATTATTGGAGCTGGACAGTTTATAAAGAGCGCTGTGGGAATATATATATACTGTTTGGTTATTTATTGCTTCACATTCTTGGAGCGCAGCGTGTACTCTGGGCACAGACAAAGCAGCAGAATGTCAGGCGCAGTGAAAAGGAAACTTTTTATGTCCCTGGGTCTAAAAGATCCTCTGCAGCAGCCGCTCCTCTCATCCATCAATCTAATCTAATCAGCTCTTATCTGATTGAATAATCAATTATTTACCACCTGAGGAGATCTGCCTGTGTTGCATTCACAGACCCGCAAAATCCTCTGAATTTAGAGAGGAGACAAAGACTGATACACAAGGACACCCAGGCAAGGAAAAACAATTGATAGCAACCCCCAAATGGTACCCTAGTACTTGTGCACTGATATCAAGACCATTTTTTCACATGCACCTATGAACCATGGCCGAGTTCTGTACAGTCTTCACAATCAGGCTGTTCTCATGCACTGTTTGTACATTTTCTTCCGAAAAGTAATGCACCAAAATTCGTACATATCCCACGTAATAAAGAGCCAGTAATTCCCGCATAACCTACATATTCTGGGAGGCTGTGATCACGTGGCCAATGCACCAATGTGAGTAAAGAAGAAAGCAGTCTCAAGCTTTCCACTTAGGTGGCAGGTTGGGTTGGTGGATGGGCCAGAAATCACAGGACTTTCCCCAGGAGCCTGGTGTCGGGAACCTTGTGAACTTAGTCATTTTAAGGTATGTCCTCACCATGTTTCTTTTCCTATGTCCTCACCATGTTTCATGCTCAGGTCCCTGATGTGAAGTCTACTTATACCCTTTTTCAATCATCATACACTGGCTTGGCTTGGTTTGGTTTGACTTGGCCCATCAGCCCAGCACAGCAGGGATTTGCATCTCCATTACAACAGGGCTACCTGCTTGAAGGTGTGTCATAAACTGATTACGGTCATGTTTTGGGTGATGACATTTATAAGCAGTGAGCTGATCCACTAAGAAGCGAAAGACCCGCGTTATTATGCTGCAAGTGTTTTTCCATCACACAGCAGGGCAGGTAAAAGAAGTTTAACCTTTGGAGGTCAGCTCTTTGTAGAGGCGCAGTAAGAGTGTGTTGCCTGCAGCTCTTCATCTAACATCTCAGTCTGGCTGTTTCTGCTTGTACTCTTCCTCCCTGCTGTATTGGTAGACTTGTTTTTATCGGAGAAAAGCCACTAACAAAGTTCTGCTAATTCTGTGATAAAAAACGTTTAATTTCCTAGGGATTTTTCACAATAAAAGCTCCCTGTTATTTTATTATGAAGCAGCAAAATAAGTAAATGTTGGGTTTTCATCAGCATGAACATAACGAGACTCCTTCACAGCTGGAAGCAAACGTGAAACTGTGAAAAAAAGCAGATATCTACAGTAAAAACTGTGTGAGGCTAAACTCCAAACCACAGAGATTCAGTAAGAAACTACACTACAGATAGCTAAACACAAAGAGGCTTTTAAAAAACGCCTATCTCTCTGATCTGCACAGACAAAGGTGAGTTGAGTCTCACAGCACACACACTCGTTTCTGGGGGGAGAAAGGAGGTCGTTGGGAGTTGGCTGCGGTTGCCTATGGTTGGCTGTGGTTTGCTGGGGTTAGCTGAGGTTGGCGAGATGTCACTGCTACCTGCCTGGGAGCAGGCAGCTGGCTTTCACCCTACTCTGGAGAAGGTCCATTTCTGGCATGGCTCAGAGTGGCAAGGCGTGCTTTATCTGATAATGGAAAAGGAAATCAGCACAGCATGGTTTGACTTGCCGCAGCCAAAATGGAAAAGGGGTATAAGAGTTTGTACTTTTTTTGGATTCAAGGTTATATTTTAGAAAGTTTTATTCTGTCGTGAGCGCTGGTGGTATTTCATTCAGGCAAAGGGGCCTGCTTTCACAAAAGTACCCTACAGAAACATGAATTTAAGTACAGGTATGAGTAAGTCCAGTCCTCTACACACCAGCTACAGACATCCTCTAATAGTGTTGAGGAATGGTTACGTAGGCCCTGAAGTAGTAATTGCTGGCTGAAGATACCTGAGCACCATGTAGCTGCAATGGCACAATGGACCAGTCTGAGGAGGACATCTGGAAATGGATCTGCTTTTAAATCTCTGTCCAGAGCCTGCAGAGTATGATTTAACAACAAGATTATTAGGTTGTGTTGTTCCCAAGGTAACAGTCTCCACTTCCCTCTCCTAAGTGTCTGAGTGTCTGCATCATTTTGCAGAGCAGACTGAGCTGGGGAACAGGAGATGCGGAAATGAACCAGCAGAAATACTTGTCCAACCAAGGCAGAGGTGCAGGGGTCCAGGTAATCCCCTAAGTGGGAGCAGAACTGTGCAAGACTGCTGATAAAACTTCTACTTACTGCTATGCCAGTGCTGGAGCAAACAGTGAGCAGAATAGCTGTTGTGCTTTTGAGGCAGCAGAATAAATACATGTTTAAGAAACACTCTGTTAAAGGCTGCGTGACATTTAAGGGAACTTTGAACGACCAAAGCAAAACGATGCCAGCTTAAAAAGCGATTAACAACAAAATTAAAATAAACCGAGAGCATGAAAAATGACGAAACTCCCTCCAAATCTAAAATTAAAGAGTGCATCTCTCACATGCTAGCAGCCGTGCTCTGCAGCATCACTGTAGAGAGGCAGAGTGATTACAGATGAGAGGGATTGGCTCTCCTTGTCTCTTTTTTAATTGCCTTCCTCACTTTAATAGGAACCATCTATCACTCTCCGCAGCCAAGAGGCAGCCTGTGGAAATTCTCACGCCTCTGAGGAAGAGAGTATTTAATACTTCTCACAGCACAACATCCACTGTTTAAATCCACCCGTCCATCAACCACACACACACACACACATACACGTCGGACCTGACTGCTGTCACCCACTCTGAGGATCATCCCCTGCATTTCAACTGTTTCCCTTCAGACGTGAGAAAAGAGAAGGACGGACTTTCAAGAGTCAGCATCCTCACTTCTTTAGTGGTCGATAAGATTCACTGTTACTATCTACCAATCTATCACACACTGCACCCAATATCTCTGTAACAATACAGTGTTTTATCACATACATTAAATGTGTACAACACCATTAAACAACATCTGCAGTAAAACCAACATCTGATATGTGACTATAAACTCAGCTGGCCTTTATTTTTCCAAAGGATGTTTTTTATATGAAAGCAGACAGATGAGGCAGATTGAAATTTTTGCTTTATTTTTAATGAATTATGATACCACAGTTTCATCTCCAGAAATGTTTTGGGGAGATTTACACACTGCAAAGTCTATCTGTGCTTTGATGAGAAAGCCCTGGGATTCCCTTTTATCAAATATTTTTACCGGTGAAGGTTTACAGACCAAAACCGTGGCATTTTTTAGCAAATAATTTCATTGGGCCCGAGTGAGAAGAGCATCCTTTTCTGTCTGTTATGTAACACACCGTGCGCATTTTCAAAAACCTGGAATCTGTATGCATCTAATTTATACATTTAACAGCTCGATAATGGAAAACCACATCTAATGGCTGACCTGATGGATGAGTTCAAACACACTGCAGTACAAAAAGGTTTCCACTGTGTGTTTGAGCTCAAGCTGACTGTGTGTGGTGTCATGTCTTAGTTGGAGTGCCTGCCCCTCTGTGGGTTTGCCTCCCCGCTTTGCTCTCTACATTGATCCTGAGGGGAATAAAGGATTTAAACTCATGCAGCATTGTCAGCAGCGAGTGTTAATACCTATTTACCTCCACTTGTGTGGAACAAATCCCTCTGTACATTCCTGGACCATTAAGGTGAATCGCAGACTTGTGCACAGAACAACAGCAGCTTGTCACAACAGGCTGAGCAATGAGGCCCTAACAGGCTATCAAAGCCATAACAAAGAGTGAGCAACACTGCTGTGAAAACCCCCAATTCATTAAAACAAGAAGCAGACAACACGGGTGAGTAAAATGTCTTCAAGTCAGAACATTTTAACAGCATCAGACTGAGAAATGGCAGCATTTTGAAGGCTGCAACACTAGACTCCTTTGCTTTAGCAAAACTTCAGCCAAACCTCTCATCAGTCAAGGAGATGATAGTTTCGATGTTTGCTCAATGTAAAAAAAAAAAAAAAAAATCCTTTTATTATCAAAACAAAGGGTATCCACACAATGAATTAATCACCTCTGTAAATTACTGAATGCATTCTAGTATTCTGTTACTTACAACATAAGATCTACTGTCTATAAAGTACATTTCTTTTATGTCTTTTAGGGCCACTTCCCAAATCAGCCACAGAAGGGTTCATTGAGCTAAACTGTAGCTTAAGTTAAAATCATCTATATCCAATTCAAAATGCAAACACTGTTCTTTTATTTCTCTATGTCCGAGGCAAAATGTTGTCATCTATACTCACACTAAAACAAAACTATTTGAAATATTGCACTTCATATTTAAATGATAGTCCTGATGTAAAGTGTTTTAGAGCACAGATATTCACCAAAAAGCACTTTATGAAAAGCCAAGCTACATGATTACACTACTACTTGACATATTGTGACGTGTGGGCAGGCGCCCCTGGTGTCACATGCCATGGGCAGCCTTTTTATCAAAACACAAGGGGTCAACAGTTCGGTTCAGGCATGAAAACTACTTGGTTAGGGTTGGGAAAAGCTAATGGTTGATGTTAGTCACATCATTATACTCACATACCTAACAAACATGGATGTATAAAGAGAACTGGATACAGCATTGGAGGCGGGGCCTGGTTCATCCGTGTGAAAGTGGCGAAAAAAGTTTGACTTCCAAGGTGTATAAATACTCAGATCTTTGGCATCATTGGGCTACAGAGCAAGTGCACTAGAGACTTCTGCCATCCAAGCCGGCTACTTCCACTCCAACACTCTGCTAACTTGAATGGGAATACAATTATTTAATTGTGCAGCTTATTCATATTTTCAAAATGTTATTAAACGAAACAAACAAATCCCAATTAGAGGGTGTTGTGATGCTCATAAAAATGTATCCACTGATTTAAAGACATCTCTTTCCCATTTTGAGTCTACAGAAAAATCCTTTTGGGCCATAGGACATCATGTGGTAGAGCCGAGGTTCTAATTCCAATTTTCAACCACCACTAATATCGGCTTCAAAGCCCAGAGTCCTTCCTGGGAGCATGCTAATGAGTGACTGATGACTCACACAACTAATGAGTCACATAACAAAATAAGTCAAAGGAGACTAAAGTTTAACACAGGACACAAACAACGGCCTCCTGGGTAAAAGTCCTGTGACTGTGGGACCTTCCAGCCCAACCACTGTAAGTGGACTTTTGTGCTGTTTATTTATGCTCATTGTCTTCTAATAATGACACAGATGTGTTTACATTGGAATTACAGATGATTCAGAGGCATTGTGCATCCATATCTGACACTGAGGGCCACTGACCAAGCAGTGTTTTTCTGAGGCCCTGTGAGTGGGGACAGGTTGAGCTAAGGAATATTACCTATAATTTTATAGAAGATATTAGGGTATAAAACTGGTTATTATGCTAAATACTGCTCCTATTCGCACTTCTGACTGGTAGCCTTTCTTGAATGGGAGCAATGAAATGGAAAATAAAGCTTTAAGGATTTTATGATGAGCAGGAAGTGCCGGTTGTTTCAACATGAGAGGTGATGTAAAATGATAACAGCGCACACGAGCTCCTTCTGAGACTTTTCATCTTCCCTGGATACAAACAAATCTTTGTTTTACACTACAGAACCCGCCACCCGTGACGAGACGGTAACACATTCTGGCGGAGGCTTTAATGCTCTCTGAAGGACGACTGGCATCAATCTAACTCACATCAATGTCAAGTAGCCCTTCGACAAACCCAGCTGCCGCCCACCCACCTCCTCCTACCAGCCCGAATTCATGCAGTGACAGATCTCATTCCCTTTAAAACAAATAGCCTGGATGTTATTTTCAAGAAATGAAGCCTGATGGAGGTGTACACTTCTCTCTGCACATCAGCTGTGATGACAATGACCAAACATTTTAAATCAGCCTTTGGACAAATTGATTGCAGACTTCTGTGTTTGGGGGACAATGCAATGAATACTACAGCACATAAACCACAGAGTAAGACTGACTGAAGTGTCAGAGAGAGACGAAATGAGCTTTCTATCTGTGTCTTAGCTATATCATTCAATGATCCCTTTTTAGGGGTGCACATTAGGTGATAGTCATTTACTGTGGAGAGGAATGACAGCATAACATCACTAATCATGGAGCTTATCGCCGACCAATGAATGCAACCTTCCTCTCAGCATTCAAAAAACCATTATAATATCACCTCCCACCACCCGCCCACCAATACATGCGTAAATGGAAATTGAAGGAGTCTGTCTGTCTGTCTGTCTCTCCTTTGATTTTATTGTGAACCGTTCATCCAATCCACTTGGTGGGTGTATTGCTTAAGATCCAGGAGAGTGCAGTGTCGAGTGCAAGCTCTTGAATCTATAGGACATATTTATTTCTTGTGCATTATGTACATACTGTGTGGTGTATTGGGAAGGCAGCCCTGTTAACTGTTACACTGCCAAATGGCATGCTGGGTACAGCCTGCTCTGTGTCGCTCGCTATAGTACATTCAGAAACAGGCGAAGAAAGACAGACAAGAACCAGAGATGTTACATTGTTGAAAACTCAGTTATTTTAAGCATAAGCGATCTAACTCGCAGACGGCGTGTATTTGTTCCAGGAAATACTCTGCTCCCACACAGCTGTGTGTTAGAAAATGACATGTATATTCTAGAGGACAAGGGGACGCAGCTATGTCATGGCAGGTGTATTGCTCAGGACAAAAGGAAGAGCTGTGTCAGAGTGTAAAGTTGTTTTAGATGAGCTCTTCTTGAGATAGCAGCAAGCAGCACTACCAGAGGCCAAGCGATCGGCCTGTGCTTTAACAGGCATAATTTGAATGGGCGTAAACTGAGAAAAAAAATCCCTTTTTTTCCCTTTTATGTTGACTACAGAAACCTACACTCCACTGATCCTGTAGATGCGGATGAAAAGGTTTAAGTGAAAACTGTTCCAGTTCTTTTCTCCTCCTTCCTTAAACACACTCACTGGGAATTACACTGTATAATCCATTATGTGGAAAGCTTCTCATCTGCTGGTATGAAAGGCAAAGCTCTACCTTCTTTAATTGACTGACAGACAATCAGAAAATAGCTGAGTGAAGCTAGTTTAAAAAGAAAAAGGTGGTGCAGCAAGGACATATTCATGTCCTTCAAACGTCACATTATGTTAACACATAATGTAAATGCTTAACAAGGTTTGATCACGCATACAGTTTGCTTTCATCTGTCAAAGCAATAATAGAAAACACTGCATTGTTCCATACTTGTACTTTATCTGTTTAGGTTCAAAAACTCAACTGCAAACACATCAAGGCTTTCAGGCAAAGTCGAATGAGTCACCTTCGTATCCAGCATTGATTGCTTGCAGGTGAAATTCAATTTTAAAGCTGCTGACACTCTCATATATACTGTGTATGGAGAGTTCGATCATTCATGATAGAATTTATGAAAACTTTTCTGGGGTTTTAAATGGGGTTAGACACCTCCTTGTGTGATGCTGCAAAGCTGGCTTCGCTTCATTCGGTGACATCACATAAAAGATTTTGAGGTATTCTGACCCTAGTAGGCAGAAAAAGGTTTAGGCCCCCAAGCTGTGGAAGGTGGGTTTGATTTTCCATGTCTTTCTCCTCTCTCTAGCCACTGAGCCTTTTTTTATGAGTTTTTAAACCATGCATGATTAACTTTAACTTTCCCAGAGTGGAGGAAAAGCAATTTCATATGACTAACATGATGTCCGAAAACAATCCTGCATTAATAGCATGGGGGGTGAATGGGAGTGTTCTGTATTGGTGAGACAGTACAAGAGGATTAATCCTGAGATGGAGTAACAGTTAAAATGTTACGAAATTTATCGGATTATCAGATTCCAAACATTGTGTTCACATTGCAAATTATTCTACCAGGAATGTGTGCTCGAGGGCTGAGTTTTTTCAAGCAGGGCTCAGACCGATCTGAATGCAGCCTTATGTTCGTCTTACTGATGCAAATCAGTAGGGAAAATAAAAACATTGTGGGGCATGTGGTCTGGATGAGCAACTTTCACTTGAATGAATAGACGCCATCTTGAAATCCAGTGTCAAGCTCTTATAATATATTCATGAATGCCACTAAGCCTTGCGTAGATCCGTGCCCGCTGACAACTCTGGTTTATTTTCAGATTTGCAGGAGGTCAGGAAAGGCCCAAAGAGCTTTGTTATTTTCAAATTCAAATATGTAATCTTGGTGAAGCGTAATGTCATTCATTATGACCATGTGCCAGTGTACAGAAAGACACTTAACCTCGCCTTGACTTAAGGTATGGCTTATGTTTCGCCATCCAGGCTGCTGGTCAAAATTGTACTGTATCCATCTTTATTTTTTTTGAAAGATTCTTATTTAAGGCATTTTGCCTTAAGCTGAAGAGAGCTAAAGAGAGAGAGAGAGGGGGATGACATGCAGCAAAGGGCTCGGGCTGGAATCAAACTCCAGCCACAACTTCTGCCCTGCAACAGGTGATTTAAGACCCAATTATACTCCCTTTACAAATGAAATTGATACATCCTTTTCGAACTAAAATGTCACTGCCCTAGTACTTTCATGCATAATTTATGATGGCATAAATAAAGCCAATAGATGGCACTAGAAAGCAGAGTCAAAAGCTTCACACAACAACAAACAAGGTGATGGTGGAAGAGGTCGTAATATCGTACCTCAAAAATGGAGGCAGCAGACAGCAGTGGTCTGTGATGCCATTCATTACATCACTACAATTAGATGGATAAGACTTTTTGCTATATTACCGCTTTGTTCTGTGTCACCATTATTTAAGTTTATTTGTCGTCTCCTGCAGTCATATCTCGCATGAACCACGCTCCACTGCCTTCATGATCTCTGGTGGTAGTGCTCCGTTTCATCCGTATCCACATGCTCTCAGAAAACATGCACAAATATGGATGAAATAAACGCAAATTAAATTTGTATTATATTGCAGTGTATCGTATCGTATCGTATCATATCATATCATATCGTATTGTATCGTATCGTATCGTATCATATTATGTGTTCTAACAACTCAGAATTTTGATGCCACATATGCTTATAGACATGCTTGGGGCTCTGTCTTTAGAAAGCCAACATTTACCATACATCTGTGGCGCTGGCCGTGAACATACAGTAGGCCATGCCTCCTGTCTATATTATTCTTACATGACGGCAGCACCAATTACAAAAACTATAAAATGAAAGAACACTTCTGTATTGAGTGAAATAGTACAAATCATTTCCCCTTGAGACCCTACAGTAGTGAGCCCTGATGATGTTGCTGACTCTCACCCACAGCAGTAGATCAGTGTGTGCCGGTGGGAGGATGTTAAGAGGATCCTCTCACCTCTGGATACACACACATACACACACACAGACACACATGCGCGTACACACTGCAGCAGTGTGTAGCAAGCTGTGAGCCTCTTTAATCTGTTACTGCATCCTCTCTGGACCACTCTGTCAGCACAGGAGGGGGAAAAGAGCAGGATTACGACTCAGAGCCGCTCAATTTATTAGAGCCCTGCTGACTCCTGATACTCGACTCCAGTATTCCTGCTCACCCTGATGCAAATCGGCTCCCAACGAGACAAGACACAGAGCCTCCCCCGCTGAGGAAGTGGAGCTGAATGATGCACTGCACTCAAAAAGCAATAGAGTTGACATGAGGAGAATGTGATGCAGAGAGGACAGTGAGAGGAAGGTCGATTACACGAAGGGAGATAAGATGAGAGATGAACAAAGAGGACAAGATAAGAGCAGAGAGGAGACAGTCAATTGGATGACCAGACAGGTTAGTTTATATTCCTTTATGTTATTGAGACATTGCTGCAGTTGTTAGCAGATGTTGCTTCATCATTTCAAGCAGGGACCATTAAGGCTGGGATGATTTTCAGGCCATTCGGATGTCACAGCGTTGCTTTATAGCTCACTTCGCAGCTGCTTTCTGCTTAAGTTATTTCCCTCCGTGCTCACTTTCTCTGACACGCTGCGGAGAGAAAGTTGTGTGAAGTGCAAAACACCTTGAGCTGCTCGTCTGAATTATGGTGTTTGCAAAAGCTGACTCGGAGCCATCCGCATAAACCCAAGGTCCCTCCATCAGACCACCATGCAGTCAGCCTGTGAAATTATATTAAACTGACATTTTCTAGTGTCCTCATCACAGCAGGAAAAGAGCATTTAGCTAAAATAAGGTACTCAGCGAGGAGCTGTGTGCTGTATCTGCACCAGGTGTGAAAAGGATTATGAAAAGATGAGTTCCAAATTATAAAGTAATCACAGCTGAAGTTTGCTGTACGCTACCTGCTTTCTCATTATGCCTGGCGCTGCAGCCTGCACGTCAATACACAACAGTTGATGTAATCTCTTTGTAACACTTGAAACCACCTCGAGTGATTTGCTCCTTTCCCCTGAAGTGACACATCAAATGTTTTTTAACACACATCCAGCTAATTACTAGATTATTTGCACTTCCACTTATTTGTTTGCTTTCTGGACTCATTTTGGTTAAAGTAAAGTAAAAACCTAAAATCTGTGTATCACTCCTAGCAGGCTCCATCAATCCCAATCTCACCAAAGCATCTCTAACTATATGCTGAATTTATTGAGATGTTCAGGAGCAGTAGCTACTAGGACAGGGAGTAAACATACAGTCTCTAAAAACTTCCAAATTTCCAGCTAATCATTAATAACCTGCACATCTATTGACCGTCCAGCACACTTCCTGATGTAACAGCCAATGCTCAGGTAATTACAGCGTTGAATAAGGAGAGCTTTAATTTTAATCACAAACATGACAAAATGAAAAGTGACTGCTCTAAATATGTGTAATTTTATTCATGGTATATTACACTTGAAACGAGTTGAGATGTTATTCACAGAAAGAAGATGGATGATTCACAAGCATGACTTAAGCTGTAATTAAATTAAGAAGATGAATTCACTTTGACTTCAGGAAATTAATCCAGGATTATAAATGTTTGTTTTTGCTTCACAGTTAAAAAAACAAAAAGGCAACTGAAGCACTAAATCTTTGGAGGAGTTTATTACATACAGTTATCAGCAAGTTTATTGAATAGTCACACTGCCATAAAGAGGCTCTATGGGAAACTTAGGGTATCCATAAACAGTGCCAAACTTCAAGAGTGCTGACAGAGCTAATGTTAACCACGGGGAAACTGAAGGATGGGTACTGTGCTTCCACAGCCTTGGCCCACTAGGGCTAGGAAATAGGGAGAAAACCAAATATCATGATATTTCTGACCTGATACCTCAATAATTGTATTGGGACATTATTGTTGGGTTGAATATCGGTGCTTTCAAAAAATATGTACGCAATGAGATTTTTGGCAAATAATCGTAATTAATGTGGATATGAAGACCAGGTGTGTGCAGGCAAATAACAGAACAGTTTGGTAAGTTCTTTACTCTACTGTAATGCAGCCTTTAACACAGTGCACTGTGTTTTTATTGTTTTGCCAACCGTTTTTATTGTATTTTGTATGAATGTACTTTTATGCTGTGTTTTCCACTGTATCCTGTATTTGTATTTACTTTTACTTTAAGGCGACCTTGAGTGCCGTGAAAGGCGCCCAAACAAATAAAATGCATTATTATTATCATTATTATTAAACTAGAGGCAACAACACATGCGATATAACAATATCCAAAACCTTATCCAATACCTAGTCTTGTGTCACAATATTAAAATATGATGTCAATATATTGCCCAGTCCTATATCCAGAGTAACTGCTTTTTAAGAGCAGTGTAAAGCAGTGGTGATTAGCTAGTCAGTTGGATATACACATGCACTGATATGCATGTGTGGCCGGGCTGGCTTACAACAACAAAGAACAGAGAAGCTCAGATTGCAACACACACAAAGGTAGCTTGACTTTATTCTCTGCTTAGGACACTCCACTGTATCTTTACCGGGACTGTTCCTAATGACAAATTTAAATGACGTTTAAACAAAAGTTTACCAATTTTGACTAGTCATTTAGTCTAAAAGTAAGAAACCATCCAAAAACACTCAAAGTTGAGCACAATTTAATCTATAAGATCAAACACTGGTGAGGGCCATTAATAATCACTGATCACATTTAACTGAATCAGATTTTAAATGTTGCTGAATGTGGGGCACTTTGCACCCTTCATTGTGAACATAAAATAATAATAATTTTAATAATAAGTTTATCCAACTAGTATTTCTGGTGCTCAGAAATCATTTAATCAACTAGTCAAATGATCATGCACACCTGTAACCTTTACATAGCAAGTAGTGGTTTGCAGCTATATTAATGCTCTGACTGTTGCGTACAAAATCTTTAAAAACATTCGATTGTTTTACAAAATTGAAACTTTTTTGCTGATTTTTCAAAAATGGTCCAACAAATGCCACCAGCTGGACTCCAAAAAAAAAAAAAAAAGAAAGAAAGAACAAAAATAAGATCTTGGAGGGCCTCTTCAGATTGTTCCCCTATTTTTTATGTAGTAAGCATTTCCCTGCAGCACAGACCACAAAAGGTTATAGAACAGCTACTTTGGCTCGGCTTTGGCTTCAATTTAACAAATAATGCTGTCATTTTTCAGTCCAGACAAAGACAATACTCTTCCTGCAGTGATTGCAGGGCATGCCACAAAAAACTGGCTGGTTAAGCTGCCCGCCTGCCACATAGGCAGTTAATGATAAGTTCACTTTAATTATACTAAATGGATATTTTATCACTTAAATTAATGGGGCCATTGAGTTTTTACTGCTTCTTACTTCTACAACCCGTCTTAGCTAATCATAAATCACACTAAAACCTTTTGAGTAGAATCATTGAGGTAAACATGGGGGTGGAAATGTAACCTATAACCATATAAGGGTTAGCCATTATCAATTCACAACATTGCTAGTGACTGTAAATAACGTGCCTTTGAAGATTCAAGGGTATTGCTATAGGATTGTGTAACGTCAGCAAAGTCAAGAAGCTCCAAATCTGGGCTTGTGGCAGGCTGAAAGCAACAACCTTGAAAGGCTTTATTGAAACACCAAAGGAAAAGAAACAGAGTTGCCAGATAGCCGGAAATGTGTTGATGAGTACACTTGAGAAGTCAGTCTCATGTCAGCCTGCAGAAAACCAGTGACAGTTATCCATCTTCCTGTCAGTGCGTGGACAGATGTCAGGACTGACACGTTAACTCAGTCCCGCAACATCGGATACTGTGTGCTTTTTGAACATATGGGAGTGAAAAAAACGACACCAAGAGAAATTGGGTCGAGTCCATAGTTGACCCTGATGAAAGCAAAAACCCAAGGGACAGATAGAGTTAGCAAGATGGGTCGCTGCACTTAAAAGGCTCATCACTGCCTTTGTTCACAGGTTCAAAAGAGCATCTGAGGCATTAGAGCAAACATCGCATCTGAGGGGGAAAAAAATCAACACTTGAAAACTGCATTTAATGGAAAATGAATTAGCCAAAAATGACTCTAAGTGGCACCTTAAACGTACAAGTTTAATTAAATCTAAAACTGCTTTTAAATGACCAAATTACCCAGGCAGCCTCTATTGAATTAGCACATATTACAATGTAACCCTCAAAAATAATTTCCTCATCAGCCAAATCCAGCGCAAACACAAAGCCCTTAATCAACTGCAACTCAAGCAACGTCTAAACAGCACCCACGTATCAGAGTGCTGTTCAGTAAAACATGAAACTATGAGACAAGTTCAGGCTTGTGAGACATCCTGAGAGTTTGGAGTTTTTCCTGTACTTGTGAAGTTAAAGGGGCACTACAAACAACTTTAAACATGAAGTTTAGCTGCGGTGTGGCCATAGGCATGGCAATGTCATTCTTGCTGTGAGTTGCCAAGCGTTGGAGATATCAGCTGTCAAAATGTCTGCCTACTCTTCAAATTAATGGAACTAGATGGCGCTCGGCTTTTGGTGCTCAAAGCGCCAAAAAAATACAATTGAAAAACTCAACAGCAATGTCTCTTTCTAGAAATCATGACTTACATACTCAAGATAATTCACAGACCTTGTTGTGAGCAGTTTCACATAGGAACTGTTTTCTCTCTACTGACCTAAGCTAGCAGTAGATGCATGCTTCCTTCTGCACTGCCATGTGGTTGGCGAGAAGAAAATAGTTCCCACATGAGACTGCTCACAACAAGGTCTGTGTATTATCCTCAGTACCTGAGTCAGGATTTCTGGTCATTTAATGTCGCTGAGTGCCATCTAGTTCCATTACAATGGAGAAAATGCAGACATCTCTACGGCCGATATCTCTCGGCAACTCACATCAATACAATCTGGCTGATGAACAGCACTACAGGTAAGAGGAAAAATACGCATTTTTGATTTTGTGGTGAACTATGACTTTAAATCTCTTTCTCGTAAGTGCAGCAATCACACAGCAGAGTAACTGTCTGGCTTCACCTTTCTGCAGAAACTGTAGCATCTTTAATGGCAGAAACCTTCTGGGCTCTACTTGCTACGGAAGAGGAAGCTT
>JAPZEB010000009.1:5284775-5302329 GCA_029783705.1 Chaetodon striatus | reverse complement strand
GTTCATGTGTACGGAGGGCTCTGGTAATGCACAGTTTCTTGTTGTAGAATCTGGTCACATTCCCACCTTCACACCAGTCCTTATTTACTGTAAAGCACACACCCCCACTCCCTCTCTTGCCAGAGTTCTCTGCTCTGTCAGCTTGGCATATAGAAAACAAATGGTTGAATGGTGTTGTCAAGTATTCAGCCAAGTTTCAGTAAATCAAAGGATATTACAGACCCTGATTTCCCGTTGGAAACTAATGTGGCACAGAGGACATCCAATTTATTTTCCAACACCTGTACAATGGCTGGCAGGCCATCTTCTTCTCAATGTTTACATTGGAAAACCTCGACCTGGGTAGCTAGCAGCTAGCTAGCTAATAGTCGGCAGAAGGAGAGTTTACAGACTGGTGAGTTGATTTCCACTCAACGATCCAAGCCAACCACAAAAAGCACCACCAAGGCTTGTAATAATGACATAGGATCTTAAATTTAGCACAACTTTAGCAGAGCTGACAGAGAGGCAGCTGGAATCACCTGCGTAAACTATCTGTACCAGTAATGGATGTTTTAACAAGCATAGAATCAATGGCAACAAGAGATAGGCACATGGCAGCTAACAGAGATGGATTTTTAAGTAACTGATTCCTTCATTGAAATGTTCTACTTTACTGCTTGTTTGGTTGTTACTGCAAAATCTCACCTACGTGAGTACAAGGATGCCTTTGTGTATCAAATCTGAGCGCTGTTGTTCAGACAACCAGAGCATCCTCTTTCTACAGGATTTAACAAACAGTTAAGATAATAACACATTCACTCCTCTACCTGTCTCCCTTGACAGAGTGATCAGAGTGCGTACTGATGCTCTGAGAGTATGGTGCTCTGAATAACCAAACTGTACATTCGCACAGTGCTCTAAAGTAATGAAAGGTACAGATTGTACCAGAGTGTGCTCCAGCACTTAAATGAGTATATCTGAACACACTCCAAGGCTTGCCATGAATCACTTATTCTATTTTTATGAATAGACCTAATAACTAATAACATACTGCTGCTATGCCAGCCTGTTGGGTCCATGATTATAGGATGTGATTTCCTCTACATGAGCAGGAGAGATTATTACAAGATATATTTTTGAGGTATTCATCTAAATTGTCTTTGTTAGTTAGCACATGCATAAAACAACATCAAGCAAAATTTATAAGCTGACAGTGCCATTAAATAATTAATTGTCAGTTAATGAATTTATTTGTCACATGAAATCAAATAAAATCACAAAAATACAATTCTAGTGTTTTTCAAAATAGTAGATTATTTTTTTCCATTGTTTGATAGATTATTTAACTATCAAAAGACTTGTAAATTGCAGCCCTATATTGTATATGTGGTATGTAAAGAGCGTCTAAAGTCCCAAAAGGTGATATTATTTATCTTGTGCGTACAAGTCATCTTTAAAAATTTTTGAGAGCTTCATTAGAGTTTCTCAACTTTTTCTTTCAGGTTTTAGCTAATCTTTCAGGTCTGTCCCCCCAGGCCATCATCAAGTGTTCTACTTCTTTCTTTCTTTTTGGTTTATGAATAAAACCTTCTGTACATCTGATGTCAGCGCAGTGTGTGACTGATGGTTCATCATTAAGCAAACAGAGCATCCCTCCTATCATACATACTTAAAGAGCACACAGCTGGCTGGTGCAACTTATAATACAGATGGGTTTATTTGTCAGACATGCTGTGAGGTTTTTGTTCTTTGTGAGGGCAGGAAGACTCAACATTTTCAACATTACACAACCCCTCCAC
The DNA here is from genome assembly GCA_029783705.1 of Chaetodon striatus. NCBI lineage: Eukaryota > Metazoa > Chordata > Actinopteri > Chaetodontiformes > Chaetodontidae > Chaetodon > Chaetodon striatus. Next base: position 5,300,548 of record JAPZEB010000009.1, on the reverse strand, counting down.
CCACCCACCCACCCAACAATCCACTTTACATTCATGTACCGTGCAAACACAGCAGCAAAGCTTAATGTTAATGCTGTAATAAGCTACGTATGGCAGCACGGATGTAACCTGTTATGAAATATGACATTTTATGATATGGTTGGTTGCAATCTCACCCTGAGGGAAACTGCAAATGGCAGAAAAGCAGATATGGAGATAGAACTGAACGGTGCAGAAGATAAAGGAAAGATCCAGCACCTCTGTTTGCTGTATATACACACTCTCATACACACACAAACAAAGGAAAAGAGGCATCTTTATGGAGTCTGAGTGACCAGTTCTTTGCCAGGCAGTTAACTGCCATCTGTCATTGCTGCTGATCAAGCTGCAGTCGCGCTCTCACATGGCGATGTCTGATATATTTATGATAATAAAGGTGAGCAAATTAACCGAGTTAGGTTTCATCTCTGTTCCCCGCTGTTTCCCTTTAAACTTTCCTGACTGATAAGAGCTCACAGCAGGCTGCCTGTGAACCCAACAAATGTCCTGCTTCAGTGGCAGAAAAAGGCAGCAGTGTGTGATGTGGGTGAGCGGCGATAAACGTGCATTTCTGCATTAAAAACACGTTTCTTATCAAGGAGGAAGGGGAAACAATGATAGCCTGGAAAATCGAAGATAAGATTAAAATTAAACTGACATTTACAAAAAGATATTCCAGCTTGCCAATATCACAGCATATTAAAAAAAAAAAAAATAGTAATATGTAATATGTGTGTTTTTAAAGACCTAAAATCACTGCAGAAGTTTCAGTGGTGGTTAATCTGGGTACTTTCCAGTCAGCTCAGTTTTTACCATGTCTCATCTAAAGTGCGTATCCTCGGTGGAATTAGTAATCGGAGGCATCTGCCGCCTCAGAGATAAATCTCAAAGGATTAAACCGAACAATCACATTACAATGAAGACATGAGAGCAAAAACAGCATAAAATTTCAACAAATATTCATGGAACTAACACTGCTAACCCCTCTGGCAAACACTGCATTGTTGTTCTCATCTCAATGAAGACACGAAGATGTCAGAGCCTCCCTTACTCCTCATGCCCTTCCTGTCATTCATTTTTGTGTACAGAAAAAAAGAATCACACCAAATGTGAAATCCCTGATCGTTTTTTGACTGAGTAATAAAATATAAATATATATGTACAAAGTGGTTTTGGTTGTCTTGTACACACACACACATGGTGCCCAGACAGTATCATTTTACACTGACACTGAATTTACTTAACCACTAGCAGTTCACTTAAAAACTCACAAAATATACAATGTCTGGGATGAAAACTCTCTTCTCCTGGGAAATACGTGACTTCTTGCCATGAAAAACGTTTGCTTTCTCAACACAAATATGTGGGAAATTAACCATTAAATGGAGGTAACACAACCACATAGGTGCATGTTCGCAAAAACTCAATTCCAGGTATCCAACCCTACATTTCATAAATACATTTCACAAGATGCAGTATATACTACAAAGATGTGCTACAAACATGTTTCTGACGTTAATACAGACTGCTGAATATAAAGACTATAAGAGCAACGTATAAAAGTTGACTTATATTTCTTTTCTCATGTGAACTTCTCTCCTTGCCCTGACCGTTGCTCTCCACCACAAAGTCAATAAAATAATGCAATTATATCGACATCAATGCACAGCACAGTATGATGGACACTGCCTTTATTTAACCACATAAAAAAACTCACTGAGATCAAAGTTTGATGACGTTCATGAAAATAAGCACATTACAAAAGAGTATAAACAGCTGTCAGTGGAGACAGAAAAACACAACTAGTCTAATACCCAGTTAAAATGAATATTTGACTTTTCAAAATTATCTCCATAAATTAAAGTAACAAAAGTTTTGCTGTGTTTATGTTTTGTCCTGGGGATGTCAACAGTAAACCATTAATCGGTTAACCACTGAGAATATTTCAGGTCGGTTATAAATGTTGGTCTGTGGGTTAATTTTGCTACTCTTTAGTTTAGCAGTTGTACTACTGTAGCACTACGCTGTACCACACAAAGCTATAAGCTATTCACACTACATGGCTTAGTAGCCACCGCTGTTCTGTACTGCGTAGCACCTGGGTCAGGTGGTAGGTGGTAGCTAGTAGCTAGCTAGCGTTGCAGCTTCTTCGGCGATTGTTGGTAATGCCATCCCAACCCATGGTGACGTGGCTGTGGAAACATTGTGCTCACCCTCCAGTCGAGAGTAGACTGCATGTCAACGCAGCTGTCTGTCAACAAATCTAACAGACTATAAAATGGAGGACATTTACAGCACCAAACATTAAAACTTTACCAATTCTAAATGGATAGCCTTTCGAAATGCTGTGCTCACTGAGCTCAATGTGTCAATGCAACAATGGACTAAAAGGAAGGCAACACTTGTAATTCACTTCAATGTGCATTTTCTCCTCCCCAAAAATTAACCAGTTAGTTAGTTATCAGTAATTAGTTGTCAGGCTATTGAAAGTAAAATTAACCTAAACTGACATCCCTATTTTGTTGATCAGAAAGACTGTGCAAGCTCAAAAGCAGACACCAAGCAACAGTATCATAACCATAAAAGTGATTTCGGTAAGTTGTTGTCACAAACATTATGGCCCCTTTATAGAGCCATGGGGTACACCCTTTGATAGATTTGAGGAAGAATAGTGTGCAATGAATCTATATATTGTTTCACTGGTGCAACAAAAATCAAAGTCCTAAATCCTGTTCATAACTATAAATCAAATTTTAACACCTGAGGCAGCACCAGGCATCCCACACACAGGCCTGTGGGATACAGAAGAAAAAATCTTCCAAAATGTCTTCAGCTCGTCCAAAACTTTTACAGTTCTTTTGTGAATCAGACCTGACAACAGCCTCCACTTCTGACTTATACAGCTGTAAATAAAATATCTTCACTGGGTTATCAGACTGTGTCAAACTCACATGTGCACACTCAACAAATGGGCTATGAGGGTGAATCAGTGTAGGAGTGTGCGCATGTTTTCAGCTTAGTGAGGCCACGAACCTATTCCATTGTTATCTTTCAATGTTGATAATGAGCTCCAGATAACACTTACTCTTTTCTCATAGTCCCTTTGGACACAAACCTCATAAAGCAAACACACACCGACCAGTGATAGAGAGACAGATGAAAGGTTTTACGAGTTTTTGGGAGAGAATGTTCAGATTATTCCGAAGTTAGAGATAAATAAGGGTATCTGGATCATGAAGAATTTGTTTGAAATGCCCTGTGGTGCCAAAGTAATGAGCAAAGTTATTGGTTAAGACGTAATCAATCCACAGAGAACATAGACAACTCTTTGTGGAGCATCCCAGCTGACTAATAAGAAACACAAAGGATATAAAACTGTTATTGTGTTGGTGTGTTACATTACATCTTATTCATTAACTCAGTCTAACCAGACCATGAAATTACCAATATGTTTTAGCCATTTGTAGCTAATTGTGCTAGTTTTCTGACCAACAACTAACTTTACCATTTTTGGTTCACTCCCACTGCTCTCATCAATGGCATTTTCAGCAGCTATTTTCACCAAAAAAGCTCTGATAAAATCCACTGTACACTACCTGCCATGCACCAAACAACAAACAGACAAAGTTAACAACTAGTTGCCGAACTTAGTGGTGCATGTAGTGGCTGTAAAGACAGATACGTCCCTCAGGAAATTGTTAAAGCCAAAACCAAACACAGAGTCTTTTGACAAATCACAGTGCAAAGAACGATGTCCCCAGTCGAGAGCCGACGAACTCCAAACACAAAATGTCCTGGAGCTGCATTGTTTCCTGGTCTGATGAGAACACTATTGGGGAGACATTTGTGTCTCTGCCTGTTTTCCACAATGGATTTCTCTCTTTTTGATTACAGAACGTCGATACAAAATGGTTTGTCTCAAAAGATCCCCCTGTTCTTTGATTCCCAAACACTGACACCAAAACTTGACATTTATTGTTGATGTTTTAGATCAATAAACGCTGCTCTGCTGCTGCATTTTTTTAACTGCTGGCAATATCCCAAAGTGAAACAGGGTCTATATTTGGCCCATTATATACAGCAATAAGAGAAATAAATAAACCAAGAAAAAGCAACATGGGCCCCAGAAATGTCTGATACATCACTATGAACTGTTTCATAGGGGTTTTTACTGTGACCAGGTCAGTAATAATGGCAGTAATGATGATGATAGATATACTGAGGCAACATGAAAGTGGCCAAATCACCCTATCCAATTGTGCCATCCTTCTTCCCATCTCTGCTCTCTGAAAATGTGTAGCTTACCCAGACTAACTGAGATCGATGTCAGGGACACAAAAGAAAGGAAATGTCCAGATTTTTTTCTCTTAAATCATCTATTACAAGCTCTAAGGCCTTGATCTCAAACAAACACACACACACAAACACGCACAAACAGAGGGAGGACACAGCCGCTAACCTCTGATCCAGTCAATGTCCTTCTCTACACCCTGGATCAACAATGGGCCATGGGGATAAAACAAAAGCAGCACAGTGGCTGAACTGCAAAATAAGGAAAATGAAAATTTGTCAGACAGAAAGGAGCCTGCACACAGAGTCACGGAGCAGCTACAACCTAAAAATAAATACAGTCAAATACAAAGCTATCACTGTGGCTTTGTCCACAGGCTAAAGGGACAGTGTGAATATTCTTTTTAAACTAGGCCTATACGTAACGCCTGATCTATGCCTGAAAAGGTGGTGTGAGAGTCATTGAATTTGACAGTTGCTAAATTCATCCTCTGAGTCATGTCATCCGGAGGACAGCCAGCCCGTACTGTGTTAATGACGGCTCAATTAAATCATTTTGATGGGGAATAATACACATCCTAAAGCCTCAGTGAGGATCCTAATAATCTATCCTTCCACTGGTTTAAAGGTTTCCATTATTATCACTGTAATTTCGACGCACCCAAAGCAAAACAAGCAGACTAGTCGACTTAACCAGGAGATCACAAGATATAGTCCTCATTATCATCAAATAACACAAACCAATTAATGAACATGTCTTAGAGCAACATTTTTACTGAGCCTTCTGTTTGTTTAACTTTTTTTTTATTGTGTCTTTTCATTTTCTTTTATTTTACTAATTTGGCAGTGTTAAAAAAAGGATACCACGGTACAACTACACAACACTCTGCCAGCCTAATCAATTCAGGTTAAACATAGTGAACCCTTTCTGCACGCTCACAGTAAATTTTTGTGGGTGAAACATCAGCAATATGTAAAGCACAACAAAAGAGGCAGACTCGACACCTTCCAAATAAGGGGATTTATTCACCATATCACAAACTACTGTCTGAAGACTTTTGTCTTTTGGCATCATATGAGCTTGGCTGTGATTTAGGACGGGTTCAGCTGAACCCAATTTTCATTATAGGTTTAAAAAAGTACTCAGACAAATTGATCATCTGTATGTCAATAACTCAGTGAGTGTAACTTTGAATTTGTGAAGAAAACTTTGTTCAATGTGGAGGCATTAGAGAAAAAACAAGAATCCTTAAACTAAGAACATTTTGGATTAATTTATATAAAGGAGACTGCATTTAACCACAGCAAAACATCTGTTTACAAATTCTCATACAACTCATGCCATATAACCCAAGTCTCATTTATTCAATAATATGCTCAGTACTTCCCAAACACATGCATTTTGGCTAAAACATAACTACTTAAAACACTCCGCATACTAGTAGCATGCCTGGGCAGGGACGTGCCTTTGACCTCTGTTCGTGCCCTCCATTGAGCAGAGTTCAAACGCCCTGCCCACGCGTTATTTGTCTATGTGTGAGACTGTTTATGCAGAAGTATTTTAAATAGTTAAAGTTATTGCATGAGTTGTGTGAGAGATTGTAAAGAGATTTCTGGGTTCTTCAGTCATTGTGCAGGAATGTGTGAGTTATTTTTCCAGAATTCAGCGTAACACAGAGTGAGTAATTGATGAACAAACTATCATTTTGTAGGGGGCCCTGGCAATTGTAATGTGGGTCAATACTGATACCAATGTTTAAAATTACAATCTCACCAATAGCCGATACCATATTGGTGTTTCTCTTTTTTTTGTCGTTGTCATTTATTCTTCTGTTGCTCTAGGAAAACACAGAAATCTACACTATAAAAAACAAATGAACAGCTTTAAAGACAACCAGTCCTTCATTACACTACCTTTGAGTAAGCACAAATTCAATGATACACTTTCATGGAACACTTTTTAAGACAACCTTTTTTTCTCTCACATAAATAAAACATCTTTTAAAAAAAATAAACAAAAATCTTTTTTACTATATATGATGATTCCCTCTCTAATATCTATTTTATAGTGCTGTGAAAACATCAATAAATTTCTTCTTCAAACAGCTGGATTTATTCAAGTTTCTTGCCAAAGGCTACATTTTACAAGATTACACTGAATGCATCATGAGAACATTATAATTTACCTTCGCCCAATACTTATTTTTACTGAATAGAGCTTGACCTCTTTACAGTGTAAATCAATGCAACCTCTATGAGTTGTTCATTGAGGCCTCTGGCTGCTTAGAGTTAACGATAACTAGCTCTCCTGATGATTTCAACACAGATTTGTTGGTTATTTATTTATTTATCTATTTATTTTTTCACTTTGCTTCTCTCCACATGCACTCCTCTCCTCCTGGGGTGATGTATTCCTTTACAGTCCCACTGAACAACCAGCTGAACATCTTCTTATGCATATGAAGTTTTGTCAGTCCACTGTGACATCATTGTGAGGTGCGGTTACATGTGCAGACGTCTGAAAACCCAAACACACTCAAAATATGCGCAGGATTTTCAACTACAGAGGGCACTGGTGCTTGATTATTCTCTGTCAAAACAATCACAACTTTAACTTGACTATTCTTAACTATTCCTGCTTTAACTCTATCAATATTCTGTGAGATATATTAGCTACATTAAAATTGCAGTGGGGATCAGCTGCTGAATTACATCTATTATGATTTATTAAGTGACTTACAGTTACTCCTCTGGAACATTTAATTTGGCTCTCCTGTCTGCACTGCTGATGAACTTACTGTATATCTGCAGCTACTCTGCTGCATTAGTTCACACTGCTACTGTGAGCAGATAATCAGTAACTCTTTCTTGCTAAGAAAAACGACCTGAGGCAGATGTGACATGAGTTGATAAACTAATTATAACATTATTTTGACAAATAACCTGAGAAATTATTATAATCATTTGAGTTGTTGAAATCTGCCTATGACTGTCAACCTCAGTTAATCAGGTGTGCAGCAGGTTTAAATTTAACCTCAGATACAACACCGATGAGATGCGTAGTGACGAGATCCTACAGCAGCACCAAAAATGGAGACAAATTTCTAAGTAAAACTCGCAGTAAAGACAGATGCGTTCTGAATGAAGAGTCCCACCGAGTACGTTTTAACAGCGGATGACAGGCCGCATGACAAATACACATGCAACGTCTGCTCTGCTCTCCTAAACATAAGGCCTGTTAATGTAGCAGACATGGCATATCATTACTTCCTATTTTCTTCCCCACAGCACAGCCTGCCAGCCCCCCCGACTGTCACCAACCCCTCTCAGCCCCCACAACCTCCCATCTGCTCACCAGTTCACTCGGGGACGAGCAGACAGAGGAGTAACCAGGGAGGAGATTCAAACACCCAGCAAATATGCTCTGCATACACGGCAGCAGAGCCTCAACTGCTACAGGACTAAACGCTATGTTTATACCATCTAATGAAGTTGCTTGTTTGCTGTTCGATGCTGCCCAAGTCAAACAGACGCAGCACATTATCTAACCAGACAGGGTAAAAATGTCCGTGTGTCGTTACAGGACTCTAAGTCTTTCAGGCATTTTAAACAAGGCTGACACTGCAAACTATACATGATGTTAAGGCAGCCACAGACTCCATGGTTTGCATCTTGCAGATCACCATACATCTATAGTAAATCCAAAATCTTCTCGGCATAAGGCTTAAGTAAAGTTCCACCCCCTGACAGACTCAGCGTGCTGCATACAATCAGCCTGAGATGTTACGTGCTGCTGTTTTATTATTATAGCTCCCACATTCACTTCTTGTCTTAGAGGGAAATGGTAAGCACACTTTCTGCAGCTCTACTCATTATCAGAAAAATTCAGGTGTCTTAGATTGTCTGTTTTTATATAAATTAGAGCACCCTCCAACATAAATGATGGCTGATGGCCAGGGGCCAATAAATGTTTATGCAGGGCTAGCTAACCAGCCAGTCTGCAACATTAGCGTGTTTTAGAAAATGTCATTGTTTAAGAAATGTGACAGATGATATACATCGTGATTTGCTAAAAATACACATGGGAAAGGCAAAATGCATGATGGGATACACTCTCAGCTCAACTCAGCCTCTTACCAGTACTCAAAGCAAAAAATGTCAGCTGAAGAAATGTACGAGGCCTTGAAAAGAAAGAGAGGCTTTCTACTTTTGGGACAGCAACAATACTCCTGTGACACTGACTGGTATGTTCTGTTCAGTTTTGAATGTCAGCATTACATATTGTATAATAACTCAAGGAAAACAACCAAATCTAAAGGGGGTCTGTTTTGGCTTGGTCCTGGATCCAAGTCCTTTGGGAATCAAGTCTGATATAAAATTGTGACCTAACTTGTGCAGTATATGTGTGATATCACTATTATCAAGCTGCAATATCTTTTATTTTGAAAGTCAACGACACAATTTGATCCCATCATCACATTTGTCACCGACACAGAGGACTCAAGCAATAGAACTTTGCAGCCAAAGGATGAAGAGGCAGTCTACACTGAATTCAAGATACCCCAGGAGGATCCTTTTGAGGTTTTAAGGTAGTGGAAGGACCCCTTCTGTTGGGGTACCTAGCACACAGATCTGGTACTACACTGGGCCGACTGCCGGTGACTGTTAAGGTGGAACGTTAATTTGTAATGTTACTTAATGCATGAGTTGATGACATGAATCAATCAAAACGCCCAAAATATTACATACAATAACTTTAACCATCACTTTAGTTTTTATATGACAGACATTTTAGTAATGAGTGGATCTTCAAGTGTAGCGTCGAGCTAAGGCAACACTTAACCCCTGAGCTTGCCTTAGAAGGACTAAATGAACAAGCCCACTCTTATTGATATCCCATTGAGAGAGACTCTCACTGCAGCCGGCTTTATCTTGCTCTAAAAATGTTGGTGTGCAGCCTCGTTGTCTGGACGATAAACAAGGTGCAGACTTGCATCTATGTTACCAACAGTGAGGAAATACAGTGAGTGGTGGGCGGAGCAGTGAGTAACAACAACCCCGCCCACATTTAAGGGTACGGTTTGCAGTGGAAACGCTAGGGTCTAGGCATCATGTCTGAAGGGTACTTTTGGTTCTAAAGGTACCATACAGAAAGTGTTTGGCAGAAACGTGGCTTTAACATAATGACAGTAACAGGTTGGTTCTGGTACTGAGCTTTACGGGTATGGGAGTGTGCAGGTTTTCAAAAATAGACCCATGCAGGACTCTGACATGACGTCCTTCTGTTTCCTTATTCTTCATATGTTTACAGTCTATCTTGAATTTTGTCATTGTGATGGTCCATTCTGTAATTGAAGTACATTGATCTATTCTGCGCACACATCTATTGCACATCTGTCTGACCTGGAAGGGGGATTCCTCCTCAGTTGCTCTCCCTGAGGTGTCTTACTTTTTCTTCATTTTAAGGTTTTTTGGGGCATTTTTTCTAAACACAAAGTGAGTCTAAAGACAAAGGGTGTTGTATGCTGTACAGATTTTAAAGACCCCTCAGGCAAATTTGTGATATGTGACATTAGGCTATATAAATAAAACTGAGTTGACTAAATATGTATATGACATGGAAATAACAGCAGTACCAAATCAGACACCTTATTTTTCAGCCACTTGATTCAAATACTGAAGGTTCTGATTCAAACTATGACGTTTAAAAGTTTAAATAAAGTTTCCTGAGAGAATGCAACTCCTGAATTTGACGTAACACAATCTGCTAGAGAGAAGACATCTCACTCGGTTTGATTTGTTGGAACTACACAGATACTCAGTCCACTTCCCTCCCTGCAAGCAATCTTTGGCCGAGTACAGACACAGGCTGCAGAGAGGACTTTAATCAGACAACAGCCAAGTTTAATGTTGGCCTGCCACCAAGTTACTCACACAATTAACGTTAATTAGCGACAGCTGATCTGACCTGCTGCCGGTGATGTTTGTGAAACGGTGAGAGTGACCGTCGGCGCCAGCTGGAAATGAGATGCTGCTACCGGAATGTTTTGGATGCTGATCTTTGCTAATAAGGAAGAGAGAGGAGAGATAACAGATTTGTATGCATCAAAACTTCTGTGTAGTTTGCCAACCTGAGCTCAGAGTCATTTGCACTCATCAACTTTATTTTGGCCGCCCCGAGCCATGAAAATATGCCCGCATCAGCTCTGGACATCTCTAAAAGACATTAAAGTGATAGCTTCCTCAGTATAAACAGTATGGCACAACCTCTGAGGGTAAACATATTCATCAGTTTTGAGTGTAGCAAAAATGTTACATTTATAAACATGACCTTTTTTTAAAATGTCTAAATACTTTCCAAATCTAACACAGCCTCAGTGATATGTGTGTATATATCTGCCCCCCTTACCAAGATAATTTAAGTGCCATTACAAAAAATATCAGGGCAGATCCAGGCATTATTTTAACTGATCATGATTGGGTATTGTCAGTTATATAAAGGATCCGTCTTTTGTTTTATTTCAGTTGTCACACAGTTGGTTTTACTCACAAAGCTTTCATGCAGAGACACACAGAGCACAGCCGTCTCTGAGCCCCGCCCACAGCAAAATACAACACGCCATATCTGCCTGCCAAAAATGTGGTATAAGACTATTTATGTTTTTAACAAAATTAATGATGCACACTTGTTTCATTTCACATGGTGTTTATGAAGCTCTAGCGAAAGGTCAGTCAGGAAGACATGCCCAGGCTGTACGTTTTCTTTCTCACCCTGCCATCCACTCCTTGCATGCATGCTCACTCACTGTCTCTAGGTGTTATTGTCAAGGGCTGTCAGTTAAGTCATCAGCTGTTTTTTTTTTCTCTGATTCACAATCAACCTATAGCACAGCAACACACCTTCTCTGTCAGTCTACCATGTTACTGCTCCTCATTTTAAATATAGCTCTTCCTCTGCTATAGTTCTTTCTTGCTCGACCCACCCATCACCACCTAGTCTTCACAGATTCATCAGTGTCATCCACCTGAGCAGTCAGCAGCCCCAGAGTCAGCAGCCACCACCATCACCACCAGTGTCTGGTCTCCATGGGGGGATTTATCTTGCTGCCGCACAGATGTCCCTCGATTACAGAATATCTCCCTCTGGTGTCCAAGTGTCAAAGAATTCTGTTAAATCTTAATCAGCACAAATCATCTGTTAATCTCTACACTCACATTCTATATTAAATATTATCTTTACTCCATTCTTCTGTCTCTCCTTATTGAAATCTGCAGGAGGAGAAGAGACAGGCAGCGGTGCAGAACAGACAACAACCACACTCACTACGCCACTACAAGAGATTTGTATTAATGTAGCCTAATCCGCACAAAAAATGTACAGACGAGAAAAATAATGAAAAGAACTTAATACTGTACGTTCAGGTAGCTCAGGAAAAGGCTGCACTGAAGCAACACTAGAGAATAGGCTACTGTCTTAAAGGGACAGAGACATTCTCTTGAGACAGCGACATGGCCAAAAAGATTTAAAAGGACAGTTTGCCATTTTAGACCTATGTACCTATTATGTAATAAATAAACAAATATTGTGGAACATTTCAGCATTTGAGGAGCTATTCAAATGTCAGGCATATATATGGATTGATTTTACTGACTTATATGTACTTGAAGTGTGCGCTGTGCAGCTGTATTATCTAAGAAAACAGAAGTATAGGACAGGGACCCGGTATCAGAAGATACTCCATGTTAAATGACTTGGATCGAAAAAGACTTGATCAGGACATCCCCAGTTATAATATTACTAACATGTGTTAACTGTGGCATTGCATTGTCGCAAGAGCTATAAAAATGGGTCATAACAGCAACAAATGACAGGTACATTACTGTTTTTTGTTTTTTTTCTTTAACCATGTTGAGGCTGTTTAAAGTGAATTTGTGGTGGCAAATGATATCAATTAACACAAGCAGAATTCAGTCTCACAAAAAAAATTGAAAAAAATATGTGAACAAGAAATCAAACACAAAAGCACAAAAAAAGAAAGAAAAAAACAATTAAAAACACAAAAATGAATCAAAAACAAACAAAACTGTAAACACGAAACACAAGACATAGAAGCTAACATGAGTTATACTAGTGCTGATTAAATGCTGAACCAATACAGACATTTTTTTCTGATACTTCACTTTGAGGATTTGAATCATTTTAGTAAAAAGAAATAAAAAATAAATAAAATGCAAAAAAAAAGGCTAAATTTTGCAAATACTACTTTTTTCCCCCAAACATAAACAGCCCTTCAAAGCTGTGCACCCAGTAACAAATCTGACCACACATTTCATTACAGTGTTTCTGATACTTTTCTAGAGATGCACTGAAGTCTGTTACAAAGAAAGATAGCAGTTCAACTCCCGTGCCCAGCCCCAAATTGACCTCTTATAATTTAAACATCACACTCTGCCTTTTGTGGTACGGGTGCGTGGTCGGCAGTCAAAACACACAGAGCTCAGTTTCAAATCCTTGAATCACTTAGATGATTCATTGAGTATACTTTAAAAAAAGGAGCTGAACTGCCCTTGACATGAGCTGTGTGCAGTTAAAACCAAAGTTCTGCGACAGAAGACGATCCACTGAAAGGTTGAACAAGTGGGAGGAAGACCAGGAGGAGGACGAAGGGAGCGAAGGTTTAAGTGATGTCAAGAGAGAAGAGAGGATGAAGGAGTCTCTCATGGATGAACAGGAAATGAGCCACACAGAGAAAGAGACGTACCGTGGGGAGACAGACTGAGTGATGGAGAAGAGGGGGGTTGTGGGTATTGCAGTGCCAGCTGATGATGGATTTGCATACGCTCTAGTCAGTTGGTAATGGGAGCGTGTGAGCTGTTAGAGCATGACTCAGTGCTGAAGGGTCACACCGAGGACATGCATGAACGACACGGCACCTGGAGCCAAAGGACGACTGTAGTTAGACCCAAGTCACATACCGTCGCTGCAATCATATAAAATTCATACACTGCTGTTTTACACCTAATGGTGTTCATGTATTCTATAAACGTCTACTTTTTACAAGTAAAATCAAAGCTGGATCTTTGTTTTAATATTCAACTAAAATGAAGCCAATATTGTTTCTTCAAAAGACCGACCGGGCTCCGACAGATTCAATTAAAAAAAAAACATTCGAATCACGCTGGTATTAAACCCATCTGATGATCAAACAAGTAACCCAGACGAGTCAGAGCACAGCGAGACAGGAAAGGAGAAGAAGACCGGAGGGAAACTGAAGAGGACGGTTACCACAGAGATGAAGGATGAGACTGAGATAGGCATTGTTTCATGGAGGAAGACCTGACTCCTCTCTTTGTTGGCCACTGTGCTTGCTAGGTCAGTTAAAAATAGTACAAGTCTCTACAATTGAGGCTAATCTTTGCAGATGGGATGTGTGCAGCGTGGCGGTGGTAGCAGCAGGGATGAATGTAGTCTCAGGCCACTGCAACAGAGCGTGTAAACCCCTCCTATACACACACACACACACACACACACACACATACAGGCTTTCCCAGAAATGTCAACTCCAAACTATTTTCTTATGCATTGCTCTGTCTTGATTTCTCAGTCATTTCGCACTTTGATTCATATCTCAGTACATTCATGCAGGGGTAAATGGAGTTGCTTAGCAACTTCACTCCACACAGCCACTTTCCTGCCTGTTTCTACCCCTTCCAACAATATACTCCTCGTGTGTCTACCCCCTTTCCACTGCTCTCCAGCCAACCTAAATACACATACTATTTAATATTGAGTAGCAACTTTATTCTGCAGTGTTCAGGGTTGAATACAGAGAATATGAGATGTTATTTCCCAGGAATTTTGACCAAAATCCGCTCCCTTTTAAACAGATGGGAACCCAGAGTATTCTACGTTTAACTGAAGACTATACCAAATGTGAAAGAAGGAGCCCCTTCCAAACCCATTAAGGCCCTGATCACAAAGAAAGCATTGTAGCAGCTGGGGGGGGGGGTTTATGTAATTGTTTTGAGACTGAAGCTTTTTGTTGGCAGTTTTTGCCTTGCGACCCACCTTGCGTTTCATCGCTCTGGGCACCTGGCTTTTTTTGTCATCTTTATTCCCATTGTCCAATCGGATGACTTGAGAGGGGGGCCTTCTGTGGTGGTCACGACAACAAGTTTACAGTTGGTAATCAATGAAGGAGAAACTGGTAGTAGCGGCTGCTGGATACTTAGGGCTATACAACCCGATGATACACAGCAGGTTGTTAAAGTGCCCCTGAGTCATCCTAAAATATGCCTGGAAACAGCCACCAGCGAGGCGAAGCTCCTGGGCCAACTGGTGGTACTCCCCGTTATCCAGCCTCTCTTTTACAGTAGGCTCTCATGTACCCACACAGATCTCTTCTTCCCTGTGTCTAACTATTTGCTGACAGCCACTCTAAACCAGAGCTAGAGCAAGTATCCCCTGCCAGTCTATTTCAGTAACTAGCTACTAATTACTGTGAAATAAGAAAATTAAATGAAAAATAGAAGATTAACAATCCCAGAACACCAGGGCAGATCACCACGCCAACACAGGGCTGATACATTGAGGCAGACAACCATTCATGTTCACATTCACACCTACAAGTATTTTTTTTGAGTCATCAATAAAGCTAACCTGCATATCTTTGGATTACGAGAGGAATCCAGAGAACTCGGAGAAAACCAGGGAAAGCATGCAAAGTCCGTGCCGCCCACTACTTTTACTGTCCCAGAAAATACCATCTAGTCCTCCAAATTAAATGACAAAATATGTGTTTTGACCACGCTCTCTAGAGCGACACGTAGAAGCATTTTCTGATGTGAAATTACTATCAGCAGGACAACAGCATTTGTATGTGACTTTCAGAATCCTTTAAAGAAATACACCCTTTTTTTGTTTTTATCAATGTCACAAATGGTTGGCTAGATTTAGGCACAAAGGAGAACAAAAAGATAATGGCTTGGGTGTGAGAACTTCATTAAGGATAGGTGACCTTCATCATCATGGTTACAATAACTGACATGTGGTTACAGTTTAGAGATGAGCAATGTTGGGTGGAAACAGGTACAAATCTGCAGTTTCCTGTTTTAAAGTCTTTCCAACCCGACCTCCTCGAGACATTGTTGCTGCTGACTAACCACTTCAATTATGTCAAGACATTTTAGTTGCAGGTGATAACTATTAGTTTTGAAATTACACGGTAAGATTTGACCCTACTAGCGTTGTGATTTCTGAGCTGAGACTTTCCTTAACTACAACCCACAGAGGTCCATCTTAATTATCTACTCTGCAGCACAACAGTCGTCTCCTCCTGTTTACTGAACTCCATCACTTCACTCTCACTACACCAGTATTGTGTCTACATTGCCTGCGGTATTTGAACAGACGTCCACTTTTCCAAACAGCAGTCATTGTATGTCTCATACTTCATTTGCCTTTA
>JAPZEB010000009.1:5249454-5265200 GCA_029783705.1 Chaetodon striatus | reverse complement strand
CAAGGGATATTTAGAATAGATAAAAATGTGCGATTAATGATTAATTCAGAGTTAACTATGACATTAATGCGATTAATAGCGATTAAATATTTTAATCGCTTGACAGCACTAGTATTAACCAATGTTATCAGCTGTGCTTTGTAACACTAACTGTAATATTAACAGTTATACAACCAAAAACTGCAAAAATTACCTATTTTTGACAAGATATATAGTTGAACTGGCTATTGTCCAACCCCTTTACATATAGTCCACACCATCTGATATTCTTCAAGGGGATATATACCAATTTTCAATAATACATGTTATTCCTTTAGTGAAAGACAGTCCAAAAATATTAGAGTAAACAACTCTCTCCCAAATAAAAATAAATAAAAAATGGGGTACAATTTATGGGTACAATTTGTGTTTCAGACCTGAGAGCACTACAATAGAATAAAGATCATTGTGGTATCAAAAAAAAAAAAACCTTCAGTGGGTCCATAAAATTAGGATCCCATTAACTGTCTATGGAGCAGCTTTAAACTTTATACCCTATGACATCACTAGTTTAAGACTTAACTCTCTGGTTTCTGGTTTTGAGACTACACCTGTACGGCACTCTTTTAGTCTTCCGACCCCTCAAAGTGTTTTTTACACTACATGTCACGTTCCCCCATTCACACGCACTCACACACCAATGGACAGCCATCGGGAGTGATTTGGGTTCAGTATCTTACCCAAGGATACTTTGGCATGCCAGCTGGAGGAGCCAAGGATTGAACTGCTGACCTTCCAATTAGTGGACGACTCTACCTTTGAGCCACAGCCACCCCATTGAACTTTCCGAGGCATATATACATAACATATCGGAATTTATAATTTAGGTGATATTCTCCTTTAATCGCCAGTGTAAAGCAACATTGCAACAAACCACTGTTGTCACGTGGAAACACAGGAGCCCTGTTTACTGTAAAAGCGATGCTTATGGAACCAGTTACAGGTGCACGTGTATATATTTAGCAGTGTGGTATAAATGTGCGGAATACGCAGTTTAAACTTGACTTGTGACTATCAGTAAATATAGAGGAGTGATCGCAGATACCGAACTGTTGCAATCTTTTGGCTGTTACCATAGGAACACAATCTGACACGCGCGTACACACACACACACACACACACACACACACGCACACACACGGTGCTTCCCTCACCTACTGCCATCTCCATCTGTTTACCATTTTGTGTTGCTGATCTAATGAGAGATTCTATCATCTCTGCTACCTCTGAATGCACAAACATTTGGACCTGCTATCTCACTGATGGTCTGAGGACAGACTGTACTGAAAAGTACTGTGGCATTCATGAGAAGAAGATCAAGCCAGAGGGAAAGAGAGGAAATGGGAAAGTGACGAAAGACGAAGTTTAAACAGAAAACTTAGAGGAAAGACTCAAAGCAGAGATCCAAAACTGAAACTAAGTGTAATGCTTCACATTGACACTGTCCAAGATCTGAAAATAGACTATCTTTCTCTTCACACAGACTCTGCCTGCCTGTTCCCTCCTAATGTCAAGCTCTCAGCAAACCAAACACATAATTATAGTTTCTACTGAGCAAAGATGGAGGGGAATTAATTAGGCAGCAGTCAAGTTGGTAAAACACTTCTCCGTTACAAAATTACTCTCCGTTCCCTCCATCATTCAGCCTTAAACTAATGAAGGAGAGTGTAAGATAAAGAGGGAGCCGTCATTAATTATCAGACACATTTCGTTTGTATTAAATGCGCCTGATGAACCTCGGGATTCCTCTAAATGCTTCCTAATCAGAGAGTGATTAGAAAAGACCTGTGAGAGCAGGCTATGTGTGTGCTTGTATAGGAGCATGTCCAAATATTCAATATCCTAAAGATAGACGGATGGATCGGTAGATAGACTCACAGCAAACACACACACACAAACACATACACACAAAGTAAAACCATCCCACGACTCCCCCATCTGGGAGAGAGGACGCCAGTAACGATAACAATCCATCCTTTTCTGTGCTGCTTTCCTTTAGATTGTATTTCTCCTCCAGAATCTCTCCATTCATCTACTGAAATCCTATTTTCATGACAAACAATAAGACACACACACTC
Source organism: Chaetodon striatus (assembly GCA_029783705.1). Classification (NCBI taxonomy): domain Eukaryota; kingdom Metazoa; phylum Chordata; class Actinopteri; order Chaetodontiformes; family Chaetodontidae; genus Chaetodon; species Chaetodon striatus. The sequence goes on along the minus strand of JAPZEB010000009.1, from coordinate 5,263,083 downwards.
ACTCCATCACTGCTCCCTGTAGCTGTCAGAAAACCAGTGGGGTGGGGGGATGGGAGGGGAAGAAAATAACATGAGTAAGGGGCGAGGTGACAGAAAAGGGATGGAAACACCGTGAATCACCTGAGAATTTGAGGGATTACCAGTGAAACTGTGAGTGTGTGTGTAGTCATCATGTTTTTTCTGAGGCATCCACCTAAACCAGAAGTGTCCTACAACAGAGGAAATGGCCACAGAAACAAAGAGGACTAACTATGTAACAGCCTAAATGACAAGAAATCTGACTTAAACCCATGGACGTGGCTGTGTGTGTACAGTATTTAAAGAGCTAGCTATCTAAACCAAAAGTTACTCATCAGTTCATTTACATGAACAGAGAACGCTACAGTACTCACCAGCCTTTTCGGTCTTATGTGGTGGTTTGCTGAGCTCCTGACCGGGCAAACAGGGACACAACCCGTCACATTTTTCTGAGATCGTTTTCCCAGACAGGCAGCTCTGGAACTCCAACTTACACTGTAAAATAACACAATAACACAACAATAACACAAGTTAGTGGAGGCTTTATTTCACAGACTCGGAGGCCGGGGACTCCACCTAAAGACACATAAAGATCAGTATACTTGTCATGGGGAATACTTGGTGTGTAAAAACAGCTGCAACATCTTCTGTGACTCTGAAGGTGCTCTCTAAAGTCTAGGAAAACAACCCAGATGATGTCATCACTGTTATCTTGCCTTGGGCTTGTAGATAAATAAAATGGAGTGTATGGAATACTTTATTAGAGTTGAAAAAACAGTGTTTCAACCCCGCCAGGTACTCCGGATCAAAATGTTGCCTTTTATTCCCCCTCATTGACTCTATTATCTTGCACCCGGCCTAATACAACAACTTTTCTGCAGACATCAAATACGCATTAGAAGACATGGGTAATAACCAGGCATTAAAAGGCTTATGAATCGGTACTACTGAGTGTTGCATCATGGGAAGTGTAGGGTTCAGTGTTTTTGGAAGTTGACACTGCCAGAGTAACCCGCTCCCAGGTCATTAAATTCTGATGTTGTATAATAGCCCCCATGACGTCTGATAGCAATGCACAAGGCATTCTTTAACATCTGTATGACACACACAGCTGTCTCCTGGGTAAAACATGCAACTCGCGGTAAACAGTATAAAATGGTTGCTGTTTAGGCAACAACATTGCTTGGTTAGGTTTAAAAAAAAATCATGGTTTGGGTTAAAATAGATATGTTTGCTACAGGAATACAGCTAGATGTAACTATGTGATGTACTTGGGTAATGTTAAAATAAGTCACCACTGACTTTTGGTTTCACGCAAGATACTGTAGGAGCAGCAGTCTCCTGCATATTTGCATGTTCTCCCAGTGTCAGCGTGGGTTTTCGGTGGGTACTCCGGCTTCCTCCCACAGTCCAAAGACATGCAGGCGTGGTTGAATGGTGACTCTGAATTGCCCGTAGGTGTGAATGTGAGCGTGAAAGGTTGTCTGTCTCTATGTGTCAGCCCTGCGATAGTCTGGCGACCTGTCCAGGGTGTACCCTGCCTCTCGCCCATTGTCAGCTGGGATAGGCTCCAGCCCCCCCACGACCCTGAAGAGGATAAGCGGTTAGAAAATGGATGGATGGATGGATGCTTAGGAGCATCAGTTGTGCTTGTCCTCAGACATTAATGCTGCACATCCACAAGATGCAATTAAGCTCATGAGCAGTGGAGACTGTATGTCAGCATGTAAAGTGGGGCTGCAGCTATTGATTATTATATATAATCGAGTTTTCTACTGATGAATCCATTGATTAATCAAGTAAAAAAAAAAAACAATACTTTGACTTACTTTTTCACTTTTAAAAATGTTGGTTTATTAAAGAGCACAGAGAAAACAACAGAGGTCTCTTAAATGAACAACTAATTTTGGAATAATCAACAGTATTGTTGCTTAAATTGCAGACTACATAAAGCACTATGTTTCACGTGGATGATTACTGTAGACAGGTGACATGAGAAACCTCAGAATAGACTTGATTTGATGGCATGGATTGCAAAATGGAGCCAAACGTGGTTCATATACACAAACTTCCCACACTGCTTAAGCTTGTGCTGCTTGAAAATCAGCAGTTTTCCTTTTGAGAACATAAATCAAAATTGTGGCTAGTTAAACTTTGTTTTCCTTTTTAGAATAGTCAACATTATTATTGTTAAATTGCATACAATAATTAGGCCCCAGTAGCTATTTACACCACCTGATATTTTGCTTTTTGGGGTATTTTATGCACACTCAGATATTGAGACTTTTAAGTTGTATTGACAAAGGACAGCGGTGTTGTGATGATGTTCAAATAAAACTTATCTCTCAACAGTTCCCTTCGGTATGTTAGCATACAGAGAACATCAAAGTGTGTATTTAAGATAAGGGACCAGTGAAAACTGAGTGACTGTTAACTGAGGCCAGTGTTAGTTTCTAAAATCAATACTAACACTTGTACTACATGTTATTCTGCCTCTCTCCCTGCAGAATGATAACTATGGACATAGAGCAGGTGATCTGTCTGGCCTTGGCCCTGCTGCTGGCTATCAAGTACATCTTCTTTGAGCAGGTTGAGATGGAGTCTACGCTGTCACTAAAGAACCCCATCACTATGTCTGCCCCTGCCCTGACCCCACGAAGGCCCACTGAGACCTGCTGCAGGAAGGAGCCATGCGCTCCACGACCACTCCCCCCTGCCCAGAGCGGGGCTGCCCCGGCACCTGCGGATCAGGCAGAGAGAGGTATGTCTGTGCTCTGTGTGACAATGCTGTAGCAGATGAACTTGTGTAGCACTGTGGTATCAAACTCTGCCTTGTTTCCCTAGATGAGGTTATCCGGCCTCTGTCTGCCCCAGCGGCTGATCCACAGCCAAAGAGCCTCTTTGTCGTAGGGGAGGAAGAGGAAGGGTACAAGTCTGAGACTGATCAGCCGAGCCTCCACACAAAGCCCAGAGACCTGGATGAATGTGTGGCCATCCTCAACAACCCTGAGGTAAGACATTACACACAAGCCTGCCTTTCACAGCTGATAAGTCTGCTAACCTCTCAGGTGGATGAATGGTTACATCACTCTGCCCACCTCCCAGCTCCATAAGGTGTCTGTTTCCATCATGAAGCCGTATCTCACTAATACGACTGCAGGGTTTGAGGCGGTTGTGTGATTTAACTGCGTTGTAATAAGCTTAGTCACTCCACTCTTTCTTTGAGGCTGAACCAATTAGAGCATGACGCCAGTAGAAAAGACACTTGCACTGATTCCACTGGCTTTGTGTGGCCTCACATCTACTTAGCGCTCCACTTTCTCAGACAAGACATATTGGTGCACATCACAAGTGGGTGAGGTTTCATTATAAAACAGGTGCTTCCCATCCTTAAATGTGATTGGCTGAGCCGCATTCCATGCCAATGGAACTATGGTAATAATGACATTATTACCAAGAAATTGTTGTTTTTTTTCGTGTGTGTTTATTTTATGGGCTATATGTAGGGTAACTGTTTTATAAAAGGGGCTTATTGCTTAAGTAACGTCACATGCAACATACACGTTACATAACATATGTCACTAGCATAGTGTGCTACACATACAGGCACACTACACTGTTATTTAAACAACTTGACTGACTTTTGGTTTTACATGGGACATGAACAGCAGTGCAAGTCCAGAGATTGTTTGGACACATTTGCCATTGCTCTATGTGTGAGTTTGTCTAGTTAAACAGTCTAAAAAGGTAAACTCTCACTCACGCTTGCTCACAGCTCGAAGAAATGTTGAACCTTTTATGAGGGGTTATGAGGGTGTGCTGACTTTGTATCATTTTAAAGGGTCATAAGGGTGGGAAGCAGTGCTCTGTGCTACTCCACAAATACAAACTCTCTGACAACCTAACGGCTTCCAGCATTTTTGCAACTCATGCAGCACCCTGAAACAGTGCCAGACTGTACCCCCCCCTTTTTTTTTTATCTGTACCCACATTAAATCGTCCCCATGTGACTTCCCCATGAGTCATTTTTATGTGTCCAAAGATGGCAAATGACTCTGCTGCTTTATCACGTGGAGTCCTCAGGGGGATTGCAATGTCTGGTTGGTATTCAGTGTGAATCTATAAGCCAGTAATCTGAATCTTTACATTGGTCTTAATTGGCATTTCTCAGCACTTTTGTCTTGCTCCTCTGGGTCAACACGTACTGAGGCTGCAGTGGAAACTTCGAGAGCTTCGATAACATTCTGTGTGCAGGATGAAAACCAAAGAGGGAGCAGGCTGAAATATAATAAAAGAGCAAACTGTTAAAAGATAACGAGGCGAATGATATGCGCGGTAACATTTGGTAAGGAACATTTTATTTTTCAACAGGCTCAATAGAAACCTCTTGGGGTTACCCTGCATTACTGTTCTCCAAGGACAAATCTGGTTGGTAAATTTGAGTTAAACACAGACTTTAGCTCCATTCGAGGGGATTATTTTTCCAAAGAGAGCCGGGTAATTAAATATTTGATATGCTCCAGAATTTCTACACACATCACTCTTGATGGCATCTTCGCCACTGACAAACCACAGGAGGGTTGTAACTGGCCGGGGTATTATGACAGACGTCACCAGCGATGAACACTGAGATGAACTTTAAAATACAAGATGTCTGTCTGGGCCAGACATGGAGCACTCGGTGTGATAAGAGAGTAAGCGGGTATTTGGGACTGTAGTTTTTTTTGTTTTTTTTTTACTGGGGTAAGGGGAAGAGGAAAATAATCCTACACATGCACTTTGGATAAGTTTCGCATCACCGATCAGCAGATGTGATATTAAAATCATCCATCATTTCCTGAAGAGTAAGCCCTGTCAAAATGGGAATTTGTTTATTCCATGCAATAGCACCACACAGCACAGACAAATCACAGGAGGTGCTCTAATAATAATTATCATGATGTGTGAATGCGGCTTCATTTGAACAAAGAGGTGCGATACTGCAGAACACATGCTACCATCACTGATTGGGAAGGAGCACATAATAGACGCTTGGTTCACCACCACCCTCCCTTAGTTACTGTTGCTATGTCGGACAACTTTCAGTCAACAATACCACAAAGTCCACGGCAAAACAAGCGCGGTGATTCATTCAACTTGTGATCTTCTCCACCGATGACTTTTAGGGGGCAGCTCTAGCTGGATGATAGTGTTACTGAGCATTGTTTAACTGGGATGTAAGTCTTTCAAGTATTGAGCGGAGCAGGGGAGGGGCATCAGAGCATAAAAACTTGGCCACCTTTGAGGTCACCGCTTGATCAGTTTGAAGTTAAATTAGCCAAAAACTAAATCCCACACGGTGACTTTAGACAGAAAACTTTACTTTCTTTAGAATGAAGATATATTCTGTTTTAATGGCTGCTTGGTCTCTGATCATTCACACAGAAGCTAATGAGGATGAGTGACTCACTGTCTTAGCTTTCTGATGGTGAGGGAGGATTTTTAGACTGTAAAAAAAAAAAAAAAATTAAGCAGCGCGATGAACAACTGCTCTGAGGCGAGAATTATTTAAAATGAGAAAAACAGTAAAGAATAATATCCAGACATTAATTTTTTGATTAGCGAGCCCGGCCCAGCTGTGACACGGAGGGAAAATGCTTTCATGTGTGAGGTGAAGCAGAGTACAGGAGTGAAGGCAAACATATTGGAGTTATGCAGATGTAGTGAGCATAGGTCACATGCCTGGTGAGAGACTAATTATGGCAGAGTGATTTGGACTAATAGGATCTGAGCCTCTGCACTGAGGTCAACTCCTCTGAGGACAGAATGATGATCAGTTCAGAGACCGGGCGATACGTCTCCTTGCAGGCAAATCCCCGCCTCTAATAATACCATTACGCAAAATGCTTCTCATTTTGTATCCCTCAGCCATCCTTCACTTTCATCACTTCCCTTGTTCTGCTGTTTCCAAGCCTCGTCCTTTCTCTCTCTCTCATTCCTCCTTTCTCTCATTCTCCTCTTTGTGTTGCCTCTCACGCCAGTGGCTGTTGAATTATTGATGGGATGTTGAGCTGGTGAGATTTCTCCTGCTGCGGACTTGTTTGTTGGTCTGGGTTTGTGTTGCTCTCTCTTTGTGTTGTCACGCTGAGTCCGTGTGTGAATGTGTGTGCGCGCGGTTATAAGTGTGCATTTGTGTTTGGCTAATCAAATCTGCTGGTGCATCACCGCAAGACTTTTTAATCAGCGAGTGTTTGTTCTCAACCATCGCTGCATTTTGAGGAGCAGAAATGTATGCAAAACATGCGCAGGAATGTATGTGTGCTCACAATCACATACGCACGTTCTTGTATGTTAGTCATGTGCTTCATAAAGGGGGACAACAGCATGGTTTGTGCCACGTGAATACAAAAGGCTTTGTATTCCTCTATGATATCAGTGAGTGAGCACTGAAAGGGCAGGGTTTGAGCCAGAGCACACCATTGTGATAATGACACCCTTAAAACATCAAATATCCTGTCATGACAACCTCCCTGCGCCCAATTCTCCCACATAAAATCAAGGCCAGCATCAGAGCTGTTAACAGACTTTTCATTTTTGGACTTTATACTCCATGAACGCTCGTCTTAGTAAATCAACCAAACTACATAATGAAACTGTTGGCTGTTATTTGGTGTATGTGAGTTTCAAAGTAATGCTGGCAAAGGGCAAAAAAAAAAAAAAAAAAAAATCTTGCCTACTTTTTTTTGAGTTTGGTCCACAGCAGGCTTACATCATTACTTTGTGACAAAGTTTCACTTGCTCTAAGCAGTGTGGGTGGTGACTGACTGACACGTTTACCCCTCAGGACCCAACTGCAGCTGAATGTGGTCGACTCCACCTGACTTGACTGCAGCTAATACTGGCTCTCGTACGTATTCACTGACCTTGACATTTCCTGTACGTAAGGATGTGAATCGAGAATTGGTTCCAGTAGAGAAAAGGCTTCAAATTAACCTAAGAATCATGCGTCTCTAAGCTTTTCAATTCCTTTTATCGATGCTGGCATGTTTTTTTGACCGTTGCACACTGCAAAAACAATGACAAACGTATATGTCTATGCGCAGCTTGCAGCAAGACTGTTTTGCATTTCTAAGCAACATGTGCTTCAATTCCAGGAATGCCATATATATGACACTGTGCACGAATACCACTGTTTCCCAATCGAGCAGAACATCCATAACCAAGGGTAAATATCATGTGTTACCATTAGCACTTAGCAGGCAGGCTTAGCACCTTTTCTTTGACTGAGAAAACAGTTAAACAGTGGAGCTTTTGCACATCTGAGTCACATGCATGCCTCTTTTTTACTCTGTTTCCACACAGTGTTCACACTCAGAGAAAATAAAACAGTGGGGCTAAATTGAAGAATCAATAAAGAATTGGATCAATAAGTAAAATCGATAATGCCATTGGTATCAAGAAAATCTAATCAGTTCTCACCTCTACCTGTACGTGCCTTCCTCTTACCCACATGATGGTGAAGATGATTCACCATATTCATTCACATGCCAGAGCCAGACAGTTCACTCCTGCACCTGACCTATGGATACTTGTAGTGTTCTCATGCAGGGTGTTCGGAAACTCTGACTAAACACCAAGGTAAAGCGATGCCAGTGAAGGCAGAGTCTTAAATAAGATTCATCATTTACTGTCAGGATTTATGAGTGCATTGGGATGGATTCCTCCAGGAGCATGCAGCACATGTTTCTCATGGCAGGAGCAGGTAAACAGGAAGTAACTGAACTGAATCACTCAACAGGATGTGGTGTCATTATGTTTCAAACAATAAAAAACAAATATAAATTTTGCAATTTAAACGTTAAACAGTCAAGAAATAATACACATCTAACCAGAAACTAAATAGTGAACAAGTAAACAGGAAACTGAACGTTAAACTTAAAGAAACTGCCTTCAAGGCAACACAGTACAATCCCTGGACTACTTTTAGTGCTTGTTTTGCATATGGATTTAAATTCTGTTGCACCATGGTTTGGGTGAATACTCCATTCTGATTGGCTGCAGGGTGTCCATTAAAAACTGATAATGGACACCTACTAAGTAGCTCTGGTGACAGTGTCTGCCCACAGTACTAAATTAATGAGATGGCTACATAATACTATCAGCCTGCATCTAATTTGAGCGAAGGAAGCAGTCAAAGCTTCTGATTACAATTAATGTGCAACGCTGGGTGTAGTCCTTCAGAGCCTCGTCCTCAGAACACCACAGGATGGAGACTGTAACACACAAGCTGCAGGTACTACACTGCCCTTCTGACCTTAAGCAATCATTTCACATCCCATTCACTATTCAGCTTGCTACTTCAGGCTGCAGCCCACAGCAAGGTTACACATGCATATTGTTTGTTCATGAAAATTAATGGGTGGATAGTTGGCTAGGCTTGTAGTTAATATACATGCTGTCGTATTATATTTTATGATTGTCCAACACATTCTCACTCTGATTACATCACATATCGATGTTTTGGTCATGGAGTATGTCCACAGGCAATGTGCAAGGTAACCCTGGGTGCACTGGTTGTTGACATTCTGGGACACCGTGTCAAGTTCTCTTCTTTCAAGATACACCTCAGTTTTCACAAGAAATTTACCATTTGCATACAGTCTCTTTCAAAGTAAACACTATGTTGGTACAACACCGCAAATTGACTTTTTTTCCTTCAACAACAAATGGACGTGGTTGGGTTTAGGCAAAAAGAACAGGGTTTGGCTTTAGAATTTTTATGGGAAGCGAACACCACTCTCTCGGGTGAAAGTCGGGGTATGTTTGACCCATCCACCACTCCTGCCGCCTGCCCCACTCAGAATTTCCTTAATTAACTTTCGTCCTTGTCCTGCCAGGTTTCTCCCTGACATCGCCGGGCACCATTAAACTACAATAGCAACCGGCAGCGTATCATGCTGACGTTAAAGGACACCTTTTATGTTGGTTTCTGACGCGGCAAGTCACTGACCAAGCGCCAGATTTTAACGACTTTAGAGTGAGACCAGGCTTTCTGGCTAATAGCTGAGCCAAAGGATTCTAAGAGCTAAGCGGACTAGAAATATCTCCCATTGCTGAGTCGTATCTAAGGTACTTCCTATGCACTGGAGTGGTGAAGAACGTTTCCATTGCGTTAGAACTGTAAGGGGTGGTAGTGATTGTTTCAGGCATTAGGTAAACATGCAGGTGTTACCAGGGAAACAGAGTTATGGCTTGTGAAAAAGTTTAGATTTTGATTCCAAAACGGATAAAAGTTTAAATGAATATTTTAACTTTTAATATCTTCAAAAAGTGACCATGCAGGACCAAAAGCAGGATAATTCCCTTCGAGGTGTCCATTTATTGGTGCTCAGTGGCCTTGGCCTCCATGTCGGCCATTAAAAACTGATAATGGACACGTCAAAGGGCATTATCCCTTACCTCTCATCTTGATCTAATATACATGCAAGCTGTAGTGTGTCATTTTACGATTAAAAAAAGACCAACAGGGCGAGGAAACTATGGCTTTATGATTAATCTAGCATTAGGATGTCATGCCAGTTTTCAGCTTCATGCTTTACAGCAATGTAGCAGTCAAATACTGACAGACACTCCACACCAGCAGATAATAAATAATAGTTACAATCCCTCAGTTTTACTTTTAAGCACATCACATCAATATTTTAATCACATTAATCAGAACCTCCAGACATTCAGAGCTGAGCAGCAGCTTGTCCCGTCAGTCTGTGAGACTTAATGTTTCACAGTCATGTAGCTATTATTATCTGCTTTTCTACAGTAGATACAGAAGGGTTTTGTTTGATGTTGACTTCAGGCAAATGCTGATTCAAATGTTTGTCAGTGGCACAGATCTACCTTGGTGAAAATAGTTATATTATATTAATAGTATTCTTTTGTAATCTATTTTCTTTTATTTGTTTGGAGCAATTGAAAACTTGTCAAATGTCTAAAATCAGTTTATCAAATTTTGTAACACCCAGTGGCTGTACAGTTTTCACAGTGTTGTTTATTGTCCAACCTAAATGGAGCAGTGACCTCCTCTTTAAAAAAGGACTGCTGGGCTTATCTGACCCCCTCCCAGACAATCCTGGCTTAAACACTAGTTACTCACTTACAGAACTGAATCAAAGTCCTTGCTCAGTCTTTAAAATCCCAGTCGCCACAGAGGCAGGCTTCAGTAAATTCCCTGGGAAACACTATATTTAACTAGGCCGAAAAAATCAGCTCTAATGTTGTTTCCATAGTTGCATTACAACATGCTACATTTCCCTCACTTAGAAAAACTCTAAATTCCCTCTGTGATTACATAATGCTTTTCCCTGGATATTATAGCACCACACAGAGCAGAATATAGCCATGTCTTGCCATCAAAGCACTTTGAGGATTTAATGAAGAGTTTATACTCAAAGTACTCATTTGTACTCAGAGAATACCCCACAAAAAGCAAATTAATGTATTCAGTTATCCGCAGCAGCAGCCCTCCTACACTGGAGATTTCTTTCTAGCATCTAGTTTCACAACCAATCAGCTAAAACCCACCTGCATTGTAGGACACACATCCGGAGCTCTCTTCGTACCAGGACTCCACTGTTGTTTTTACAGCTAAGGCACTTGGCATGAATATGCAAAAAGTTTTGATCTAAGCTATTTAAATAATTTTATATCCAGAGAAAGATGCTAAAGGGAACTTCAGCTTGAAAGAGACCTTGAAACATGACGAAGCTCCAGGGAGCCTTTTTCCCTTCAGCAACCACCAACAAATTAATTACTCCACGCTCTCGCAATGAAGAGGACAAAAGTAGAGACTATAGTAGCTGAGAGATGATGAGCCTTATCTTTAGCTGCTGAAAAGAGTTATTAGTGTGTAGTGAGAAGCCATATTGAGCTGCTTGAAGCCATTGACACACTGATTCTTCTCAAACCCCTCTCAGACAGAGAAGCTAATAAAGAGTCATTTGTTTCTGCTTCCAAACCTGTTTCCACCAGCTTCAGGAGGACATAACATGTTCAGCTTGAATCCCTATCTCTTTTATCCCACAGCAAGTGACAACAACAGAAGTTTTATGTCTGTAATATGTTTCATATGGATGTCCTGCCACGTCATTTTGGCACAATGGCAGCCTGCAGTAAGCCAGGTGTGCAAAGGGACAGGGAAGTAGCTCTGCATTAGGAAAATACAGCTTTTGTCACAGCTTTCCTTTACTGATAGCTCCTTCAACAGTTTGTGGTGTAGTGTGGTGTCTGTAGAGTGAAGAGTGTCACTGTGGAGCTATTGTGGAGGTCGGGCAGATATGTCGGCCGATAGCTTAGCTTATTACAGAAAAATTTGTGTATCTGTCAGCCAATAAGTAAAAAGAAATTGCAGTGAAGAATTGTCAAACTAGTCCTGAGGTTTTTTAGAAACAGTATAATCATTACATAGTAAAATGACATTAAAGTTTAAATTCAGATTTCACCCAACAACCCTATTACAGGCCTGTATGACACGGCTGAAGTGCTAAAGCTAATGCTCCGCTGACATGACTGACTTCTGTATACTGACAAAGGACAGATAGAATAGTCTGCCTGGCCGATTATTAGCCACAACTCACCATTTATACGTTAATTGGAAATGTTATTGTTTTATAGTGGATCATTGCAATTAATTGAAAAATGCCCTGCATTACCTCTGATGCCTACGCCTTTCTGTCTGCATCACCACTCTGTAGCCTCACTCAATATTCCGCCCACAACACTGTCTGATTGGTTGCACGTCACAAGTATTAGCTTATTAACACTGAAGGACACCGTGCCACAAGATGAACCCAGACTGGAGCTGATCCATGAACAGCTTCAGCTGTTACTGAAGTTGTAACAGACATCACAATCCTCTACAATGAAGTTGCAAAGATAGGCAACATTTCTGCTGATAACATTCTGCCCTTTGTGTCAAAATATTACCTTTTTGACTCACCAACAAATACGATGGTTGATGAAAAAAAATCCACGGACCAGGCATATTTTTAAAATGTGTCTTTTCATGTCAGATATTTCTTCCAGTACATTTTATTGTGAATATTAGGTCATATGTTAAACAAAAACTTCAAGGCCAGAGCAAAATCTAAAGCAAAGTTATTTAAGCATATTAAAAAACTCATCACCACAACCTCTCTGGTAAGCAGTGATGCAGTGTGCATGTCTAGGTGCTTTTATTGTGAAAGGTAAGAATGTAAGAAGTGAAGTTGTGATGAGCTGCCTATGACTGTGTGGGAGGTTTAAAGAGTTTGCCATCTTTGTTCAGACCAAAGAGCCTCTGTATTGTTATTTTATTACCTTCAAAAAAATGGGCACAAACACATAACCGTTGCGGTAGCTAGCAAAATGGCAGAAATTATTATAGTTTATAAGAAAGCAGCATAAGTTTTGAAACTAAGATGATCATTTTTACTGACAATGTATGTCAGTTACTGTTTCTTATATTTGGTATCAATATCAGCCATGAGAAAAAACATATTGGTCGACCTCTGACACTGACATTAATGTCAAGGATTAAAACTGATTTGTACCTGAAACAAACATTTAAAGAATCTGGAATGGTTTAGGCATGAGTTGGTCCAAATTATGAGGATCTTCTAAGAATATTTCTTTGTTTTATCTTAGTTTCTTTAGAAGTGCACTGGAAGACAGTGGAAATGACACATATATCTGCAGACATCAGCCAGAGGGCATGCCTTATCAGTATCTGTATCTCAGGTTTGTAATATTTGCTCTTGCGATACCATATTGCATTCACAAAAAGAAAATTAAAAAATATATATAACAGAGCCTTCCATTTCCAAACAGAAAGTCAAATAAGACAGTTATTTCTTTCATCTGTGAAAAGGTCAATCAGTGGAAAGGCAGAGGGAACCAGATCCTCTGTAATTGGTTTCTGCAAGTCGTTGCTCACACAGATACTGGAGCACCTGACAATCGCACAGTCCTATAAACAAGCAAAAAAACTGTCTTCAAACATGCAATAAATGTTCTCCTGCTCCAAAGTGTTTAAAAGCAAATCCCCTCTCTTTGCTTTGCTGTGTTGTGAGCGCTCATGGGAAAACCGGATAGAAAAGTCAACAGAGATTCCCATCAGTTGATTTCAGTGGGTGGCACTAAACCGTCATTAGCCGCATTAGAGAGACTTGTGTCTTGTGTTTGCTTGCAGTGGTTTTACCATTAAGCTGATTATACGTAAGGCTTTTGGAGACACGTTTATTAATGCCAATAATGCTGTTTGGATTAGGAAGGAATCCAAATCATCTGCTCCATTCTGCTCCGTTTGCTATTCTGGGACAGAGACAGATAGAGCAATATAGTCGAATCTCATTCTCTCTGGCTGATTCTCAGTTTTATGTATCTGAGGACTGAGGTATTTCACGCACATCTAACTCGACACCGTCTGTTGCTTAAAACAGCCCCTCTATTTGTAAATAGCCAAAAAAGAACAACTAAACTCTACTCTGCATTCACGAAAGAGTGGGATACATGAGAGAGAAGCCTCATACAGCTGTGTTTTTTTTTTAAATAGGTATGAAAATATAATAGTGTGATGCTCTTTTGACCCTGCAGGGAAAC
>JAPZEB010000009.1:5230038-5249354 GCA_029783705.1 Chaetodon striatus | reverse complement strand
GTTGTCAGTGTTTGTAATTTCTTTTTTTGCTCTCCCATTAATGCCCTCTGGTGTTAGACCCAATATACCCTTGAATCCTTTGTGACATTTTGGTAAGTTTGTTATCTTAAAAAATAACTGCCCTGTTGTGTCATGTCCTCCTCCAGGATCATCACACACACTGTGTGACAGAACTGGTTCAACCAGCAGAGACAAAGAGAAAAAACATGTTCATCAAGCGACAGCAAATTATTGTTTTATTGCTGTACTTGTCATTTTGACAGTTTCCTTCAGGTTTTTGATGCTTTTCATTTCAGTGAGCAGGTCGCTCTTTAGCTGCTGTAATGCCCCACAAGATGGCTGCAGGAATTCAGATTGTTCATTTCATGACTACTCTTACTTGGAAATATTTTTTTAAAGTTTCTAAAATACTCAAAATGTATCAATTTAATATTTAATTTTCAGGATATATTAATTCTTTGTGGACGTAGACCTGCTATCAGGAGCCTGCTGCTTGAATCATGACACAAGTGCTCAGTTTGAAGAGCACCTCACTCTTGTCACTGTCAGGTTCACATGCAGTTAAACAGCCCGTCAAACTGGGTCTTGTCACACTCAGAAGGCAGATTAACTCGTTGTTCCCAGCTTATAACAGGCAGATCAGCATTCTGGTGTGAGGCACAGAATAAGTGAATCATCTACAGTGTGGTGTCTTAGCAGGGAATGAGGAAGCAGATGAAATGTGAGATATGTGGGTGTCAGTTGCGTTTAACTGTAAGATATAATAAGAGCTTTGCACAACAGACGCACAGTTGCCAATAAAGAGAAGTGACGATGGCTGGATATGTAAGTAAAATGTTTACATGTTTAAAAGTGATGCTTAACAAAAACAAAAGTTGAAATTTAAACTGTTAAAATGCACATGATGGGCTCCACAGGCTCTACATGTACTCTTAGACATGTCAAAATACCTGACAGGTGGAAACAACAGTTTAAGTGTGTGTTTCTTCTGAGTGTACTGACCAAGAAGTGTTAGTAAATGGACTTAATCAAAAAGCTGTAAGTTTGTTATAGTGAAAGAATTTTTGCTAAGAGGAGCTTAAAATGTGAACTGTTGTTTTGACTCGTCACTACTCGTGAAGATGGAGCTGGTTGAGCTGCACTATCAGATGATTTCATCTTTTAGCATCAGGAAGTTGCTCTTATCATCCGAAATTGCAGTTCTCCTGCCACAGTTGCAACTCTCCACGACCATCATCCAATATCAAATGAGGAAATATTTTGTTGAAGTGTGGACTTCACCCCTCCAGGACTGTGTAGAGACTTACACAATCTTTGTCAGGACGCTCTGAGGCTGTGCTGTGGGCTCGGGGGTTGCCCAAAACCTGACTGACGTGTTATTATCTGTGTTGCAGATAAAATTTTGCGAGTGAGTCTGCGAAATTGCTAAATTAAAATGGCATCTTTGAGCATAACAGTTAATTCTTGCTCTCAGGAAGCGAGACCATGTCACGACAGAGACCAGTCCGGTGTGAGTCCCACACTGCATGACACACTCAGGATAAAATGTGGAACGTGTAAACCGAAGACTTTCATCAACTTTATCTGAAAGATCCACGTGAAAACATCCACAAAAACAAATGAGGATTCCTTTTCATTCATCTCTTTCCGTGCATACTGTAGGTGTGTACGTATAAATGTACCATGAGATCACCATTGCAGAGATACATTTTATTTTTAATCAGGAGAGACTCGTTTTTTTAAAGAATGTTTATTAAGGTATGAACATAAGTCTGTGGTGATTAGACGCTGTAGGGATGGTATGGTTTAAGGAGGGTGGTGAAGATTCCTTCAAAGTGACGGCTGACAGCAGCAGAGGAGAGAGCAGATTTAAAATTTTGCAGTGGCATCCTGATTGGCTGAGAGAGATTGTGGCAAAGTTTGATTGGCTATCCAGAGGAGTGAGCTCCTATGGTCAGCTGATAAGAGGAAGCAGTGTGATGGAGAGAAATGTGAAAGCTTCATGTGTGGGAATTTTCCTTTGTTTTATGAAAGCAAACAAATGTAAACAAACACTAAATCAACTTAACCATCTTTATTCAACACTCTTTTCACCACAGGTAATTTATTGATATATCTGCAGTTGTGGTCTTGATCGGTTTTGAAATAAACCCCTGGGACCTCTTTTACAATCAGTCTTCCACCTCACCATCTGCATCGCCAATTTTCTGTCTCCAGCGTGTTCATAAGCTCGGGTCAAAGTTTCTCCCATCAAGTCTGTTTTTATACATCACAGCTTTTGCGTGGCACGTGGCGTACGTCCTCTTCTAGGCCTCGTTTTGCATTCACGCCATGTTTATAAATGAGACCCCAGGCCAGTACAAGACGAGACGACAGGGCCGTAATCACTCTCCAGGGGGGTCTGGGAGGAATTCCCCCAAGGATATGTTTTTATAAACTTAAAAGGTAAACTGAGCATTTTCGAGCATTTAAAAAAAAAACTATCTTTGATAAGCGTTTCTCCAAGTTTTGATGACTGAGCGCCATTTTAGGGAGTCAGCATACAATAGAGGGCGGCACATGACATATTACACCATACTATTTTTTAAATAAGATATTTCATTAAGGTATTCAATTTTAATAACATAACATGACCCAAAAAAAGACCTTATGGGACTGGAAAAAAACCCAAAACAATCAGAGGGCAGCCGCATCTCATTAAAAGCATACAAACTACACAGGAAATTGTTTTATAAATGTTTTTGTCCACCATTTTCCAAATTAAATTTAAAAAATAAAGGCAAATTTCTCAACATTACCTAAATGACATGCTACATTTTTCAGAACATTTGGCATATTTATATTTGCGTATATTTAATGGTCATCGATTGTTAATTAATTTGTAAAAAAAAAGAAAAGAAAAAAGGATTGTCTTTGTAATTCTCTCATGATTATGATGATTATGTTAGCTGATAGCTAATCATTGATTTGACTTGTTCATACAACCACTGGGTTGTGTTGCAATATTCATGTTGGTGGTCCAGGAAGTGGCTTTTTAAAAATGTAGAACTCACCCAGTGATACCACACCTTCCTGTTCACACCACCATCATAACCCATCATACTTTCAAATCCTGGGTCCTGAGAGCGACTGCTAATATGTCGTGATCTCTAATGCTCAGGCTGTTGCTATCATCTTTAAAATGTTAGAAAAAAATCCTTTAAACCAATTAAGCTCAAATGAGTGAGACGAAAATCATGTGTCAAAATGTCACTTTCATATTAGGACCTCTTAGATATTCTGACTTCCTGTTCTCATTGTAATTCTCTCACGGTTATGTTTGATCGTTTCAGAGAACAACGATGAGTTTCCTCCTGAGTGTTGGGATCCTTTTTCAAGGGTGTGATTCAGATGTGAAATGCAGGGGTGACAAAGGAAAAGAGGTGGACTGGTTGGTGGAAGTTTTTTGGTTGCGGCACTATAAATGTTCTCCTATTCTCTGTGTCAGCTGAACATGTAACAGAATATCTTTACCTCTGTATCATCAGGTATATCCTGTACAAGTTGCCCCACCTAAACGATGACGGCTTGTCGTATCTGTACATGGACGAGAGCACCAACGGATGGAAAATCAGCAAAGAGGCAATCAACAGTACATCAGGCACTCTGGCAAACACCCTGAAACCTCTGCTTGACTTCTACGACAGAAAGGTGACACCTATAAGGACGAGTGTTTTTCTTGGACAGCACAGCGTTTAACTCAAGACACTGACTTAAGTTTCCTGTTGTTTTGTTGTAGACTGAAGGCTTTGGATACATGCTCTATAACGATCAACCTCCTGAACCATATGCTGCTCCTGCATCATTTGGCCACAGTAAAGGTGAGTGCAGCAATGTTCCACTTTTCCCTTCAAAGTCAAAGATGATATGATGCAGCAAAGCTCTGTTGTTTTCTGTTTTACTCTCTAAAGGAGTCGTGATGTTGGACAGACACACTGGAGTTTGGCTCTCACACAGCACACCAAAATTTCCAACATATCGCAGTAAAGACTTCTGGCCAAGCAGTGGAAATGCTAACGCTCAAACATTTATGTGTGTGACTTTCTCCTATGATCAGTTCAAAGACATAGGTAGGTTGATGCCTCTTACATTTCTGTCCTGTTATGGAGCATATTTGCCAAAAGGAATCACACTGCAGTAAAAACTTCAACTTGCATTCACAGGCTTGCAGCTGAAATACATCCATGCTTACTCCTATGACTCTGAGATCCCGACAACCTTTCACAACGAGCTGCAATGTGTTGCACAGCGGAGCTGCCTCCCAAGGGAGGAGCCCTGGTTTCGTGTAAAGAATCTAACTTCAATTACAGGACGCACTTTTTCCAGCTTTGCAAAATACAGACGTTTTGGGGATGGTGAGTGTGTGCATCAATCATCTGGTTTGTTTTCTTTTATTATTACTTTATCGCAGGTTTAGCTATTACAAGTTATCAAACTCATCACTTCTTTCATTCATCCTGACACATTTATACAGATTTTGCATTTTACAGACAAAGTTAGAGAAATTAAAAAAAAAAAATAATAATAATAATAAAATAAAATGATGAGGAAAAAAGTAGGAAATATTAACAATATAAATAATTTATTTATTTAGGTTTTATTATTCCAATCCATCTGTTTCTTTGACCCTTTTACTCCAGAGTCCTGTTTCTCAACTTATAAGTGATCCTTTCCATTTCTTTATATCTTCAACTGTTCATTTCCAAGCCTTAAAAAATGGTGACTTAACCTTCATCCAATTTTGTGTAATTTGTTTTAATGCAGTCGTACGTATTATTGTATACAAATATATATCTCCTCTGCTCTCTATTTCTGCTGGCATGATTCCCAATATGACACTGGGTGGCTGTAACAATTTATTTAAATTAAAAATACTTGTGATTTTCTCCTGAATAGACCCCCAAAACATTTTCAGCACAGCTTCTTGTTCTCCACATTCCCTCCAACATTCAGCACTACCCAATAAACTGTATTTGGATGTGATTTTTGGTGTTGCAAAAACCCTCATGTTCATTTTCCAAGCAAATTCTTTCCAGTATTTTGATTGTGTTGTCCTCAAAACTCTTTAACAAGAGTCTTCCCAATCTTTTATCATTGTTATTTTCATTTCTGTTTCCCAGTTTTCTCTGGAGCTGTCTGCATTAACCTTCGTGTCTGTTAAGGTCTTATATACCTTTGAGATTTAGCCATTTTTACTGCCTCTATTTTTACTTATAAACTCCAATAACCCATGCATCCCCTGACTCTGTTTCTCTCTCTGCTGTTTAGCAAGATAAGCTCCTAATTTGTAGATACTTAAAGAATTTATTGTGTGGTATGTCACGTCTTGTTACTGATGTTTCAAATGTATCTGTGGTATCATTTGTGATCATCTGTGAATAGTCTTGTAGTCCCTTAGCTGCCCATTCTTCCAGTGTTTTGTCCATTTTTTAAATCATCAGATCATCTGGTTTCAAGTGTTTAAATTTCACATTAGGTAGATGATGAACCTAAAGTGTTTGTTAGCAGAGCAAAATTAGGAGCAGGGTTACAGCTCTGCTTGCAGTGACAGACTGTCAGACTCTTTTGTTGTGTATGTGTTACATGTATTTCTAGAAATTTGCTGTTCACAGTTTTGTGTTTTGTTTTGTGCCCCACGTATAGATCTTTACTCCGGCCTCATTGTGAACTATCTGGAGCAGAAGCTGTACGTGAGGAGCTGGGGAAAGAAGCGCACTGTCCCTCTGCTCTCCAACTGCAGCCTCATCATCCCTCATAATGTCTACAATGTGAAGGAAGTGAGGCTGCTGAAGGGGAAGCCCTACAGCGACACTGTGGATCACTCCAAGTGGTGTGTGACTCCTGATGGTGGCTGGACCTGCATAGCTGATACGAACAGGGAGGCTAGTCAGATGAAAAGAGGTGGAGGAGCACTTTGCACCAATGATGTTGCCGTTGGAAACGCTTTTTATGCCCTGATAACACAACACGAACGATGTAGACGCGAGCGTCCACCTTCTGCTATTCTACACACAGAGCTTTAAAGGCACAACCCCTTTATCGAAATGTAGAGGAAAGTGTAGCAGACTAGAGCCAGATACATGTCCAGACTTAAAACTGTTCCATGCTTGACAAATTAGAAGTTTTACATACACAGTCTTTGGTATGCTGTTTGTTTTAAAGAACAAAAAATGGCATTGTTTTTATTTTTATTTTTAAATCATTAACGTCTATACTACTAATCCAGTTGAAATAAACTTAAATTAAATCAATTTTAAGTACAAATTCTATGTTGTTGCAGGTGTTTTTGTGTTTATGGGACATTAGCTCTCTGTCAGCTGTGGATAAGATAAACAGTTTGAGGACCTGTGGGTAACAATCAGCTTCTGGGCCCCAAAAAACTCCAAGAACCTCCAACTGTCTGTGTAATGTCTACAGTCTGTCAGTGCTGGGATATTATCTGGCTCCACATTAACACATTTCAGGAATGTGTAACATATACGCACAAAATTAAAATTTCTTAGTGTTCATTCCTGCTCAAATTTTCAGGCAGATAAAACAAACAAGCTCACGCCCTGGAACTTTTTTGGCACTGGATCTCTGACAGGATTCAGCTGTCATGCACAACGAACATTTAAAAGAACTGAATATACACTGATCAGGCATAACATTATGACCACTGAGAGCAAACACCATTACAGACCAATACCCCCCCTCATGGCAGCGACACTCCCTGATGGCAGTGTGCCCCCAGGCAGGACTACACACCATGCCACACCACAAAAACTGCTCAGGAATGACCTGCAGTATGTGACTAAGAGCTCAAGGCGTCAACCTGACCTTCAGATTTCCCAGATCCCAATCCAATAGAACATCCACTGGGCATGCTGGTACCTTTCCTCACAACCCACTGGACTTGAAGGATTCGTCAACAACGCCTTGGTGCCAGACAACACAGGACACCCCCAGAGGTCCTGTGTCCATGCCTCGACAGGTCAGAGGCTCCACCGTAGATCAGACTTGGCTTTGACCCGTCGAGGCATGGAGACGGACCTCTGGGATACCAGTTTGTCCCACAGATGCTCGATCAGATTGGGATCTGTGGAATTTGAAAGCTAGATCAATGCATTAAGTTCTTTGTCATGTTCCTTGGGCCATTCCTGAGCAGTTTTTGCAGTGTGGCATGGTGCACTGCCTTGCAGGGG
Organism: Chaetodon striatus; assembly: GCA_029783705.1. Lineage (NCBI taxonomy): Eukaryota > Metazoa > Chordata > Actinopteri > Chaetodontiformes > Chaetodontidae > Chaetodon > Chaetodon striatus. The sequence continues at coordinate 5,242,131 of JAPZEB010000009.1, read as the reverse complement.
GGCTACTGCCATCATCTGTTGCAATAAGTAGGGGTACTTGGACTATAACAACGTTTAGATGGGTGGAATGCATAAAGGGGCATTCACATGACTGCCAGGACCAATGGTTGTCCAGCAGAACATTGCATTGTAATGAAGTGATCAATGTTATTCACTTCAACTGTCAGTGGTCATAATATAAATATATATATATATATATACTGTATATAACAAGAACACTGTTGCTGCAGGTAGTCTGACTAAAACTGTTTCCACCGCAAAAAACACATCCCCAAACCTCCAGTCCCAAACACCTTGGCTACTACGACTGACAACACAACACCATGAAGCTCCAGGAAATACACCCCACCAAGGGTAACCCCTCCTCGGTTGCGACGGTCAGCTGTAGCCCTGCACTGGCTAGACAACCTAAACTGGATTTTAATCGTGGACAGTTGCAGCAAGTGATAAAGCTTGTGGCTGAATGTGTGGTGGATGAAATGTTGCTTCATGAGTGACTCTCCATCTTTCAGGCAGAGTCTTGGGAAAATACTAGTCACAGGAAAAGAACCCCCCCAGATAAATAGAAGCTATCTAGCCTTAGCTACACTTAACAGTGTTTACCCTGACATACACACAGAGGCACACATCTCAATTTTGGGGAGATACGCAATTACCAATTTTGTGGGGTGTAACAGAAAAGTTATATAACCAGTGGTGAAACGCATCACTATTGGCAGGGAGTAACAAATCTATTACATTTGTAACAAGTCCAACACTGGTCACTGGGCATAACTCTGTGCTGTTCAGACAGATTGTTACACAGTATAGACAAGCCACCATTACTGTCGTGGTACCTCACTTTTAAACCAACATAATGTGATGTATGTTAAGGACTTCACTTTTCAAGCCCTTTTTCCAATTTGTCCAGCACAACCTGTAAAACCAGTTTTATGTTGAAAATCTAGTCATCAATACCAAGTAAAGCTTATAATCTACAAAATGTAAGCTTAGTTTAGTTCAGTTTAATAGATGGCTAGAGGTCTTTTCTTGGCTGAGCTCTTTTCAGCCATAAATTGTCTATGAACTGAGGCTTAAGGCCCTTTATCACTGGACAAAGAAACACAAATACCCACTAAAATCTGGCTTTTGTATTTATTGGTAAAATTGGCAAATTAGTCCACAGTAGTCACCAGTAATTACGGGCTCCAGCTGCACTTGGCTCCAAACGACAGTGATGGAAAGGCGACACTCGGATGGCCTCACTAATTCTAGCCCATTCGCAGCAATTATTTCAAATTAGGTCAGCACCAAGTTTGAGAGAGAGACTGAGTAAGTAATAGATATAAAAAAGTAACCATTGGAAAATTTTCACTGACCTCCATGCTGATTTCTACTGTTTACTAACCTGTCCTTCAGCCTACCTGTGATATTAAACATGACATAGCAGGAAAAGAAAAAGAGAAAAAGAAAGGCATACTCATCTGCTGCAGAGCCTTGTACTTGGCTCTGGTCTACTGGCAATGGAAAAAGAGTCTATTGTCTATTTTTATCAGGTTTTCCACCGTTTAGAAAACCTGCATACACATGCTAATGTTGGTGTAAAAATGCTTTAACTGGAAAGTAAAAGCCACCAGCACCATAAAATTCATTGCTCTTTCCTACATCTCCATTAAACGTCATGATTTGACTGCAGGGACCACTAATAACCAAGCTATCCACCCATACAGGTATGACGGTGATTCCCCCTCCAAGCTACCACACACATAGAATCAAATTCTGTGGGAAACACCGTCATGACCAAGCAGACTGCAATGCAAAGTTTATTGTGTAACTATATTATACAATGTACTGTACTCTATGATTCATCACAAAGTCTGTGTAACTACAGCAGAAAACATGCTTTCAAAGCTGAAAGAAAAGGGGGAAAAAAGGCAAACCACTCATATATCACTTAAATCTAAAAAAATCAGTCCATTTAAGGCTGACTTGGTTTACTTATAAACTCAAAAGTTGCACCACAACAAACATGTCCTATCACAAAAGGAGAAATCTAGCCAAAAAGATAGAGAGATACCAACTTCCCCTCAGCAGCTGTCTCAAAAGACAACAACGCATCGCAGCCTTGGGGCATGTGTTTTCAAGTTTACAGTGCAGGATTCATCCGAGGGTGAAGTTTCTAACTGCTGGGTCTGTCAACAAACATCGACTGATTGTTCTGGCAGTTTTTTCAAGCAGCAAGAGCTCAGACATTCAACTCTAATTATTAAACAAAGACATAAGGTACAAAGGCAACCAGCTGAGCTTGAGTCAGTAGCTGAGTTTCTGAGCAATGTAACCTGTGTGAATCACCACGGAATATATACAAAGACCACTTAAGTATGTGAGTTTTTATTTTTCTGCAAACTGCGAACATGTGGGGGGAAAAATGGAAAAGGCAAAGAGGCAGGGTGTTGCATCAACACCTGCACTTGAGAAAACAAGCCCTATTTTTTTCCAATTTCCTGTAAATATGTATTCAGCCACTCACATTGGATATTGCTTCTCGTTCAGTCTGCACAAATCTACCTCTAAAAATCTCTCCTTCCTCCCTTAAACCTCTGCTTTTATGACCAGCACAGGCTGTGAATCACAAAACACCTGCAGGCGTTTGTACACACATAAACACACACACACACACACAAAAAACCAAAAATCTCTCCATTTTCTGCACACACAAAAGCTAGCATGATCACCTTTCAGGCTAATAATCAAGAGTCCCCGCTAACCTGCCCCAGTCTAATATGCCAGCACAATTTGGGAGCCTGAACCCTGTTTATCTGCTCTATTACTGAGTTTAGAACTCGGCTGGATTTAGCAGAGACTAGTGGAGTAGTTTTAGATGTATTCTGTCAGAAATTTTAGTGTTGGATAAGTAGACATTGACTTTTTGGTAGGGCAAAATAAAAAGTAATGCGTTAATTGATCATTTTCAGGGCTGGATATTGGCACTGTTTATATTATAATATTGGCAATCAATCCAGAAATGCTTGATTCAATCCATTTTTGATCAGTTTCCTGAAGATTCAAATACATCACAAAAACACCAGTATATAATATACACCAATATAAAAATTGTGTTAATTACGGGAATTCCACAATATACACAACATTGTGCATTTACTTACACACTGGGCCTCGTGTAGCAGCATTATCCTAAATTTCGCTCACATTTTCTTAGTTTTCAGCTTGCATTGAGACTTCCAGTTGAAGCAAATCCCAAATCCCATTTGTGTAAGATTATTTGAAATAATTTAGGAACGAGACTGCAGCATAGTAATCCTAACGTGCCCAATACAAAGAAAAACAAACACAGGATGCTAGCATGGCAGCCACCGAAAATAGGCTAGCAGAGAGCGGCAAAGGGGCGATTCTCCACGAGGTAAAAAGACTGAAAATAAAGCTACTTCTGAAAATTCTTAAGAAAGCCGAAACCCAGGCCAACGAGATCAGAAACAACAGCTGAGAGAAGAATTTAAAAATGCAATGGAACAAGTAGGCAGCAGGGTTGCCGCTTTGGAGGCTCCTGTGACCTCTGTGGAGGAGGCGGAGAGCGGCCGTGCCGATGTCACTACCACCCTGCAGCAAGAGGTAACCCAGCTGAAATGGGCCGCTAATTTGGAAGAGAAGAACGAGGATTTGGAAGCAAGGGTCCCGACGTTGTAACCCGCGAATACTTGGTGTAAAGGAGAGATGGGAAGAAGGGAAAAATATCAGAGTATACGGCGCAGCTACTGAAAGAGTCGCGGGGACTGGAGAAAACACCTTTCCTGGACCAGTGCACTGTACTCTGAGGGAGAGGCCAGGAGACAACCAGAGCATTTGTAGTGAAATTCCATTACTTCCAAGAACTTGCACTAAATGTTCATAACAATCCAAATCTGCTTTTAACCAGGTGTGCTGAATGATGAATCCCACTCAAGCATAAGTAACCTAGTGCCCTTTAAACACTATATCAGAGCAGGTCTTGTGCCATATTCAAAGACTCTGGCAGATGTAAAAGAACTGGAGAGATAGCACCTAAAAAGTTAACTTCAACAGTAGTGATAAAGTAAACATGACATTGCAGCTTGTCGGTACCAGCATTACAAAAAAAAAAAAAAAAAGCCCAGAAATGGCAAAACCTTTGTGATGCTGTAAATGCCACATCCGCAGAGGGCCAAAGAGAAGTACGTCAACTATTCAGACGTTAATCACACACAATATCCTCCATGGTTTTTTATCGCCTTAATTGGGATTAAGGGACTAATTGTACTTTATAGTCCACAAAATACTATTAATTATATTTAATTAAATCATATAATTACTCTAAAACATGTAATTTAATTTGATTGTTTGATTTGTGTTTCCTCACGCTGAGCAACATTTTGTTGACTGTGTAAATGAGATGTTTTTCTCTTATCTTGGTAAAAGTGCTCTGGAACGCTTGTTAAAGAAGAAAAATATGAAAAGATTGGTGAATCCCAGAAATCAGTGGGTACTAACAAAATAAGAACAAATTGAGGATACATACAAATATAGAGAAAGTTTATTCATGTACTGCTTCCTGCATGAGAAGCACCTCCCTGCAACTGACATTGAAAGCAATACTTAACATATTCACTGAGAAATAGCAATATGTTAACATTGCCATTTCAATGTAATTTTTGCATCAGCTAACTGAATATCCTGATCATTGTGATTCTTTTTTTTTTTTACCCAGTCACACAAAGATATAATCTATAGAACGTGAACAGCATGCTAACATGTGCTCATAAGCAAAACACACACACAGCTTAGGCTGATGGAATCTTCATTAGTCTTGTATGTATTTGGTCAGAAAATACAGTATTGGAATCTGTACTAACTTACAAGGCAGTCCATTCAATAGCTGTTGGGGATTTTTTTTCCCTATAGACTGATCAAAACACCAATACATCAACATGACTGTTTAAAAAAAAAATGTCCATCACAAATGTAATAAGTCTAAGATGTTCACATCAATTTAGTTTGACCAAAGTTTGATTTTTTAATTGCAGCTAAACTAAACTAAAACATCAATTCATACTTTTGAATATGGAGCCAGGAAACATTTGGCATTTTGCTATATGAATGACTCAAAAAATAAATCAATTATCAAAACTAATCCATATAGACTTTGAGATACTCTGGACCAACGAACAGACCTACAAACCAACACACACTGACGTCTCTGTTGCCAAACTCTTAGCATGGCAATAAAACGCAGAAACAACTCAATTACAGTTGAAGCAGTAAACATATCTTTATGTGTTACTTCCATCTCTGCAGATGTACATTCACATTTACATGGCCCCAGTCACGACACTCTCCAGACTGGCAGTGCCCCAGTTCAACTCGTGGCACCAACAAGTGCATCTGATGGCGAGAGCAAGTAATTTACTGTCGTCCATATTTCTCCCAGGAAGACAGCGTAAAATGGTGCAGTAACTATGTCACCACTTGAGAAAAACGGCTCCTTTGAATACTTTAAATCAGGAAGTGAGTAACACTCCAACCCTTACTGTGACTCAGTCAGCCCCATAGTCTCTCTATCAACAAGGGTCAAGCAGTAAGACCCTTGTAGAGTTAATCTGTCCTCCATGATTAAACTAAAAGAAACTAATTTCCCCTCTCACACACAGGCTGACAGAACACATGGTGCTAGCTTGTGATAGCACATAACCCGGAGGTATAATGGTTATTAAAGAAAAAAGCAGGCTACAGGCTAACTGCACAATGTAATGAACGGCTGTCTTTTCCATTTAAGATCATTCTGTGTTTAAATCACGGAAAAGAAAAACATGTGGTCTGGCTGATTTCCGTTCATCAGATTGAGACTGAATTTGATTATACACCATGAGACTGTGGGTGGGTTTTAGGCTGCGGGTGACTGACAACGTGAACTACAAGAGAGACAGACCAGAGCTCCTTCATAAGGGTGATGCCTTTTAAAAACAGTCTGGGGCTCAATCAGATACGGCTGCCACTCTTTCACAGCTTCTCACACAAGATATTTCTTTAGATATTGCTTTTTTCATAACAGAAAACTATAAATCAAAGTTTCAAAGACAAGTTGGATTGTGGGTTTTTTTAAAAGATGAGAAAAACGAGGACAAGCATGAAAAGAAACCCACTGCGAGCAAAAGAAGATACCTGCTGCCCTGAGCTGACCTCGCTGTTTAAAGCAAAGTTCTTAGACCAAAGTCATAATGATTTCACACAAATTAAAGGATACTTCAGGGTCTTTCCTGGCTCAAAATGAAGCGGTGGTGGTTCCATCCTGATCATCACACACGTGCACGTGTACCGTGCCTTCAACTGGCTCAAGGAAACACTTTTTACAAGCAACACATTTTAGAACTTATAATAATATGATTGTAGATTTCTTCCTGTTATATAATTTAAAACAAACTTTTTTTAAGGAGCCTGATCCCATTTTCAGTCAAATCAAATATATAAATAGGTAAAATTTAACTTAAGTACAAACAGAAATCCCCTCTAACACTTTTACAAGATACTTAGAAGAAAGCATGTCCTTTTTAATAGCATTTATTTTAATTATTTAACCTCCTGTTTCAAATTATTTGCTTTCATTAGCATATTTGGCAATCATGGTCTTATGTATTGTATTGAACAAATATGTTTTACAGATGACTGAACTTTGTTTCTGATAAAGTGGGAAAATTTTGATTTGAAAAAATAGGCTAGTGTTTTGTTGTTTTTTTCTACTTCCCCCTTTTCTTTTTTTTTTTTTACTTTATATTCATATTTCGTTCATTTTACTGGTGTAAACACTGTAGTCTTGCAACCCAGTCACCAGAAAAAATGTTGGCATTGAACTTTTCTGCAAACCTTGGATACGTCATATTTGGTTTTGTAGCGGATTAAATTAAAACTAACATTTCAACAACACTGTGGTTAACATGTGGTTAAGTTTATACACAAAATCCACTTTGCCGTGGTTAGAAAAGATCATATTTTGGCTCGACATGCAGCGTTGGGAAACACAATCCCGACAGGAAGAGCAGCAATGTCTCGGTAAAAAACAACAGTCGATGGAAACACACTGACGTGTCAACATCAAACACTCACAATTAGAGCCTAAAAGCTGATGGAAACACAGCAATCACTCCCTAAAACACACCCAGTGTTGTTTGCACTCAAACAGTGGTCTGCAGTAGTTTGCAGCTTGGCAGCCGTCTTGGCAGGCAAAGGGAGTTTTGTTGTCTTTAGTGATTTTTTTGTTGTGGTGGCAAAGATACAGAGGAAACACTGTGGCGCACCGGGCTGGCCCCCACTTTGCTGCCGTCCAAAACAGACATCTCTTTTCTTCTTCTTGGCAGTTTTGGCAGCACCTTTCCCGGTGCACTGTGCTGATTACGATAGCGTCGCCACATCTGCGTAATGCCGCAAGTGCAGTTTCAAATGACAGAAATCCACCAAGAGCAGTGCTTGTTAGAAAACAGTGTTTTCCATTATGACAGCCATCAGAGTTATTGTCGAGAGCTGGAGGCTGGGCGAAATTTGACAGAGGCGGCCACCTTGTAATTCTGTATGAAGAAAAAACCCTGCACACTGAACACAACACACATCAATAAAGCAAACCATACTGTGCATGTCAAGGGAATCCATGCCTATTAAATCGGATCATGGCAGCTTTAGACATCTGCTGCATAGCTGCATCACTGTACACAGAGCAATGCAGAAGACACAGTATGTCAGTCTTTAAACTTGACAAGAAAAAATGAACTCAACTTAAAATTAACTATGATGGAAATAGAAAAGAGTGATAGAAATGCAGGGCATCACAACACCGGACAGCATGAGGCAGGGCAGTTTGACTCGTGTCTCTGGCTCTCGGCTCTGATGCTGACTGTGAGTGAAGTTGGCTAAACTACTTTTGAACCAAACTTTGGTCCGACCTCCTCTACTGCCATCCAGTGTGATTGACTCTTTGGCTGACAGCTCTGTCAGAGGCCTGGCAGGAGAGACACTCTGTGGTGCGCTTTGATTTTTTAACTGAACTATGACCAGGACGCACACTTTAACTTTCTCTGACTGTGTGGAAATCTGATGTTTTCACATCACAGATTGTGAACAAAGGTATTACAGCATGGGTCTTATGGGACTAATGTAGGCTGATACAGGAGTGTAATGTGGGGGACTGAACTGACATTGACTGGGCAGGGGAATTAATATATTCCTTATTTTGTACTAGGAGAGTAACACTACCTCAATCAGGAATAACATCGATCAAAGATCTAATATCATTGATACAGGGCTGCCAACTTTTCAAAAAACCATGGAGTGAGATTCAGTGGGCTGACCACAATTTTGTCGTTTAGGCCTACACACAAAATTTTTGTTTGTCAACTGATTTAGTAGATGCAATCCTGTTCCTCTGCATCCTAACGGATTTTTGGGGCGCCTGCTGGAGATGGATAGGGCCTAATACCTTACGTATAAATGACACTCTGTGTCGGTGGCTCAAATGTGAACTTTAAAAGCTAAAGACTAACTACTTCACAACACACATGACAACATACCTGGAGGTGTGAAATGCAAGACTTGAAATATTTCTTCTTCCTCTTCTTCCTAGCATGAGGGCATCATTAGTCGTAGGTAGTAGTAGCCTAGTTATGTAAGGTGGCGCCACCTACCATACAGGAGTGGAACGACTACCAGCACTTTTTATTTTTTGGCAGCTATGATATATTGGCTTCACATTGGTATCGGCTGATGTTCACCTTGTTGATTGCTATCGGCCTATCAGCAAATAAGACAACATTCACCGATGGCTGTGGCGGATGTCATTCTATCGTGTCATCCCAATTTTGTGCAGGTTAAAAAGCTCGGTTTAAGAGTATAGGAGTCCTTTGTCCCAGGGACAAGAGAAAACGTTGTTGGACGAACAGAGATCTACACTGGGACACCTTCAGAACAAAGGATGCTGTAAACTCACTGTCCAAACGTCATGGAACACAACCTATCATTCCTCTGATAATGCTTTATGAACAACAGCTCTGTGTTGACATCAGCAGGAGGAGAGCTAGTAAATGTTTGCTGGTAGCAGCCTGTGGCTGCAACTAACTGCTGACGGAGGTTGCGCTGAGTAGCATTCAAGCTCTCTTTAGTAAAAATAAGTGTTGGGCAAAGGTTTATTATGATCATCTCATGATGTGTTCATATGTAAAATTTAGTTTTTGGTGAGAAACTTAAATAAAAACAGTTAATTAAAGGAAAAATATGTTGATGTTTTTTTATAGCAATTTAAAAAAGATATTCAATAGTGAATCACGAGAATTTAAAGCCTGCAATATATGGTAAAAAAGGCTTTTAAAGTAATTGTTTCACAAATTTGTTTTTCAGGTGAAAGAAGTTTATGTTAAAGGTTGCGTTATAAATGTGTATGACTAAATTTGTGCTCATGTACAGGTAGAATGTTTAGGCCTCAACATGTGTCTCATGTGATCTGATCACAAATGGACAGTGCTAAGTACAGGTGTAAATGGCAACCAAGATGCACTGTGATCCAAATATTCAAACCACATGTGGAGGGGGTCTAGGACAAATTTGAGCACATATCTTTTGTAGTATAAACACTAACACCTTTCTTATGTATCCCTGTCAAGGATGTTAACGTGAGTAGAAAGCATGCCACAGAGCAGCTTGCAAAAGTGTGGACATAGTAACTTTGCATGGGGCAGTTACGTAATCAAAGCACAAGTGGTCAGTGTGAAAAAAACGACTCGATGATATGAGGTCAGTTCACAGCCTGGAGATGCATGATAAGCACGGTTGTGAACAGCAATACATCTCACTCTGTCCACTTGTGGTCAGATCACCAAAATGCTTGTTATTACCAGGTCTAAACAGGCTGCAGGTGTACCCCCTGGTACTTGTTATCCTGCACAGTGTCCACACCCACTCCCTGGTTGGAAAAAGGTTTGGGGGGGGTGCTTTCTGTCTGCTGAAGTCCACTACCAACTCCTTCGTTTTGCCAATGTAAAGCAACATTACACCCCTATACTCAGCCTTCTTTCTTTTGCTGATGCGGCCCATCATGGCAGAGTTGCCTGAGAACATCTGCAGGTGTCAGAACTTAAACTTGTGTCTGAAGTGTGGAGGGAGAACAGAAATGGCTCCCATGTTGCTCACCACAGACACTACATGAGCCTTCTCACACCAAACCCAACGCCATATCATGCTTTGTGCATAAGATAATTCATGGCTGGACTGCCATGAAGTTGCTGTGGACCTTTCCTCACCTTGACTCCACTATTTTTCTCTGCACACAAAATATTTCATACTGTAATAGGGTCGCTGCAGTGCAGTGACATTTCATAGTGTGATAATGCTCTCCCTTTCAGTTTGGTGATTCAGGGAGCGTTTCTGTTGAGCTACCCTGAGGGGCAACTTTACATATTTGGCACTCTTAGTGGCAATGCTCTCAAAATAGCACTGATACTGTCAGGAAAAGTTGTATCATTTGTTTCCAGATTTAGCTGCTACAATTCCAGCTTTTTTACTCGTGTGTACAACCCCACTGTGTGCGATATGCAGTACAGCACTGTATGTCTGAGAGTGTCTCTTGCAGCTGTTGTGAATGAAAATAGAAGTACCATAATGACAAACATGTTTTGGATTGCATTTGTCCACTAAGTTGACCCCAATATATATTTCTGTGATTGTCTAAATTGTGTGGCATTAAAAAAAAACTTTAAGATTTAAATGGACCACTTCTAAGGTCTGAGAATGCTACATTACTTTTAATAGTTCAATTATATGTATGTCCAATATATATGTTTGACAATGGAATAGCTTTGCAATGCATAAGAAAAAAAATCCTGCATCCAAGCTGTTCCTAAATGTTTTCTTAATCATATATTTCTTTATTTATTTCCAAAATGACAAATTATAAAATAACAAAGCCTCTTAATCTTTTTGGCCTTGTCGTTGTCTTGAGGGCATGTCTCTGTCCCTCTTAGAGTATTCTCCAGTTCTTGTTGCTTCGGTGCAGTCTTTTCCCGAGTTATCTGAATGAACTGTATTCCATTAAGTGTTTGTTTCTTTCCTTTTTGCCTTTTTTTTGGCCCACTGGGTATTTGTTGCACTTGTAGAGTTTGAGTGGTTGTCTCCAACTCTCAACCAGTGTCTCTTCTGCACCTGTAGTGAGACACCATGTGCCAGAGACAACTACAAAATACAAGAGACTCAACTTAGACAATTATACTGTTATTTGGTGTCAGTCATACATATGGTGTTTCGCAGGCCGATGTGGAGTGGAGGAGGGATGGAGAGTTGGAGATTTGATGGCGCTGCACTCGTTGCTGCGCAGCTGTACATGACAGCTTTGCAAGTAAACACCTATGTGACAGCTGATGCTCTGTAAACTCAATAAATCCGATCCCAGTCAATTACAAAATGCCAAAACTGGCCCTGGTGTTGATCGTTGGGATCAGATCAAGGCATCCATACATTCAATGCTGCAGGTAGAGCAGTTTTAGGACCACTGAGTCCAGTGAAAACACCATTCAGTATTCTACAGAAGACCAAAGGCCTAAAAAATGCTTTCAGTTTGCAGGGTATCATTATTTCTGCTCTTTTTCTGCTCTGGTTTTATCAGAAATTCTAATTTACTAACTAATCAGTATTCAGAGCATTGTTTCTGTTTGATTAGCTCAGACCTTTTAAAACTTCATCACAGAAGAATTTAGTAAATATAGAAAAGCTATTAGAATTAGCCTAATTGTATTGCTGTTGTATTCATTACTCTACTGTACAGTTAATTTACACTTGTATAAAGAAAGCTAAAGGGGAAAACAAAATACCGGTACAATAAATCAAAATGCAACAAACCAATTACCTTAATTATTAATGTTCTGGTTTCTAGAGACTACCTTGGTGGTTTGTGCATTGGTAGTTAGGGCCTGGGGGTTGAGTTATAGTTTCTGATATTCAGTCCATCTCAAAATTTCACCAATACAGTTATAAACTTTGATTACATTCTGACACAATATGCATTAAAATAAAGATTTAAGTTACATTTCTAAGACTTTTTTAATGCTCTCAATA
>JAPZEB010000009.1:5196917-5208290 GCA_029783705.1 Chaetodon striatus | reverse complement strand
AGCAAACCACCAGTGACAATGACCTACCACCTAAAAAAAAAAAAAAAGCTGAGACAGTATCATGAAAGCTACCTGTCTTATTTTTATGTTTATTGCCTTATGTCTTGAGAAGAGTACTAACAGATGTTATAGAAGCTATTGTGCACATATATACTGTAAATACAGGTGTGCCTTGAGATTTTGGGTACAAAAAGTTTGAAAGCCACTGTTATAGGCCATAAAGCCCACCCCCTCCATTAGTGGATGGGACATGGACCAAACTACAAACTCAAATTACACATCAGATTTTTCCCTAAGATAGTTTCTGTCATGTAAGGTAGTTTTTATCATGCTGCTGTATGTTCAAGTGTCTGTTTTTCTTATAAGTTTGGTTTTAATTTGTTTTTAATGCTATAAAATGCTGGGATTTTATATGACTGACAACTGTATGAGCCGATCGGTGGGCCCGCTATTGATCGATCGGGTGTTTCGGCAAGAACTTTGATACCGCAGAGATCACGACTGTGCAGTATCAGGCTCCTAATGACGTCACTAGGGCAAGATGGCAGCGCTGTATCCCGGATATTTTACCTTCTTTTTACAGTGGGGGTAAGTGAAGACGCATCATCCGTCTTTATATCCACCCCTGCTGAACATTCATACAGGGGGAATAATATTCACACCAACCTCAAGTTCAGCAGATTTCTGCCTGCCAAATATATATGTTTAACCAATTACATCCTTTGTTCCAACTGACGGCATACCATGCTGACTTTTTACTTGGGAAATGTTAACTTTAGCCTCAGTCTTTTATTACAAATCATGTACGAAGCAAACTATATTTAAGTCTCCTAAGTCTCAAAACATTCAAAAGTAAGCCAATTTATGGCACTAATGTATGCTTAATTAGCCAGCTTGAATTAGTAAGAAATGAGAAGCAGCTTTTGTCTTAGGCTTCAAAAAACAGGGCTAAGCTTAGATCAGTTCAGAGCAGCAGCACTGGGGTGTATTAGTTTTAATGTGTGTGGGTATAAATACATACATACACTGTAATGGATATAAAATCCCATTTTTCTGACAGGTTAAATCTTGAAACTTGAAGCTTTCTTTATATCTGAATACATAAGTAGATGTTTAATCTCATACAGTGCTTCAGGTCTTGAAGGATCAAAGTCGGTCAGAAGTTTCTATTTGACTTTTATAGACTGCCTGTTTGATTACAATTTAAAAAGTCAATCCTGCGGCATGTGGGTCTCCTTTTAAATTTCAAATGTAAATCTGGCTCTTGTGTGTCGTGTCACTGTAACACGAGTCTCCGTAAAAGGTGAATTATACTGAAGTGTAACATCTCCGTGAAGGACAAGCCCTGTCATGGGAACACAAAAATAACTCATCACATATTCTCTCTGCTGTCATTGAAGAGTATCCGGAGCTCCTTCATGTGCACTGGCTTGTGCGGAAACATACACACACAAGCACACACACACACACACACACAAAATCACATGTATTACACAAATAGGGAGACTGTATGATGAGATTGCCACTGCCGTTTTTACTCAAACACACGGAAAATCACTGCAGGTTTTTTCATTTTCATTTAGTGTGTAGGGACACTCCAGGTAACAACTGAGCCGCCACATCTACAAACACATTTTCAGTACTGGAGGTAAGAAAAATAACAGCATGTTGATTCAAGTAATACCACCATGTGTCTGTTTGGTTTATCTTTTTCTCTGCTATACAATAAAACAGACATATGCAATGAGTTTTCTACGCAGGTCGGTGATCTTTCTCTTTTAAATTACACACAAAGACAAGCAGCATATTTCAACTTTTTTTTAAATCATTAAGTAGTAATTGTAGCTGCAGAGAGCGTACCCACACAACACGGCGACACATGAAGAAATATTTGCTGTTGACAACCTGTGTGACTGAGTAAAAATAGTAAACATATCCATGGCTCTAAATAATGATAATTTCCATTAGGAATGGATTAAGCTGTTGCTTTTTTTTTTTTTTAAATCACAGCCATTATTTAAATCATTATTTACTATAATAATCTATAAATGTGTAACAAGGAGATATTGCTTTCAATTTATCTTCTGCCCTCCTGTGTGGTAGGTGCAGTCAGCTAAATACTGCAATAACGGTTGTAAACAGCAGTTGGCCCTTTCAGTTTTTTTCTAGAGCAACTGTCAACAAATATGATGTAAGATTCAATGAGAGTAATTTGAGGAAAAAAGGGTGCAATATCAGTGGTGTAGTGGAGGGCATACAGGGTATACCCCCCTCTTTTTCTGTTTACAGTATACCCACCCATCAGCCAAAAAGCAGTCAGATTTTATAGCAGAGTATATCCACTTCATCCTCGGCAAGCTACCTGTTTAACTTGTCATGCATCCACCTCTTCAACCACCACGACACCACTGGATAATAGTGAGACTAAAAAGGTAGTGTAAATCTGAATTAGTCATATTAGTCACACTGTTCCAGGAAGAATCAAAGCAATTTTCTGGTGAAAGATCAAATCAAGTCGCCACAGGAAGAACAACTCGGTAATTAATCTTGTGAGCATACACATGAATCCACAAAAGTATAATAAAAGGGGTTAGACTAGAACGTTGTATTAGCAACACATTAGCCTCTTGGCTAGTGTAACAGCTTGCCTGACTGGCAGTATTGCTTTGGTAAAACTAAATTAGGAGATCACATATTAACAATTACTGAACAGCTGTAGTAAAATAGTCCCCACAGGTAACAGTCCAACAAGGGCGTTTGGGGGTGGATGTAAAAGTTACCTGTCAATGTTTGCTTGGTCTGGCTGTATGTGTATAGGCATGTCATTGGCACCTATTTCAGATGGTGACACTCTTCCTGGATGTAACCATTCTCAAAATTCCTGTTGCTATGCAAAACTATTGCATAGCCACACCTACCTCCACACTTTGTTACAGTGCTGTGTGTGAGATAACAACCATGCTAACATCCCACACACCAAAATGTCTTTTAAAGTTTTATATGGTTTTCCTGTGGCGGGGATTTAGCCATTTATTGCAAGGGCTCATCTCCCCATGAGCAAATGTCACATCAGTGGGGCGGCTTTCTGTAATGGCTTAAAACATTTTGCTTATAGCTTTAACGCTGCTGAGCGCCCCACATTTTTTTCCGCTCTTCGCACCTCATGTTTTGAGCCTCCTGAACTTCACAAGTTAAAAAACTTTATCATTCATTGTCCAATCAAATTGAGAGGGAGGCCTTCTGAGGTGGCGATGAAAACAAGTTAGTAGTGTACATGGTTAGTGTGAAGCTAGCGTTAGCTAACTTTCAACGTCACCCCAGGCCGGCTGCAAGACATATCTGAGCAAACTGTCACTTCAACTAATTTCTAAAGCTTTACCAAGCGTAACTAGGCCCAACGATTGACAACAGATTGTCAAACTGTCCCCGACTCATCGTAGAATAAGCCTCGCACTGTCCATCATCCAGGCGAAGCTCCTGGATCAGCTGTTGGTACTTACTGCCATTTCTCCTCTATCTGAGGGTCTCATGAACCCACATGAATCTCCATTTCCCTGAAACCAGCGTACTATTTGGGAACAGTGTCTCACCCTAAATCAGAGCAACATGCCCATTGTTAAGCAGATTTTAAGGTACACATCTGCTGGTTTACTTCACAGCAAAACAGAAGTTAAACTAAGGACAGGTGGTTCAGTGGTTGTCTAGCAAGCAACAATTAAAAACAGATGCATCAAGGTGTAAAAAGCACTCTGTCCCATGGGAGCAAGCTTTAACAAAGAAAGGCAGTGCACCTCATATTTTGCAACCTGTAAAAAGGTGCTCTGTGTGATCAGGGCCTCAGGCAGGAGCTGATTAGAGGGCATTAACATTGCTTTTTTACATACAAATTTTATGACGTAGATAGGTCCCAACCAATCAACTATGTACATGAAAGTCACAACCAAGGTTTGCATTTTTTTATTTTCAAATTGTATACATTTGATTCCCTTAGTTTTGGTTTAACATTGCAATCCTGCACTAGAGATCTATACATTACACACCTACACCCTGTTGTCATCACCTTCATGAGCTGCGTCTCTCAGTACTTTACACTGAATGGTTTGAAGATGGGTTTCTCACATGCTCTTGTATCCGCTCAGTCTCATTCTCTCAGAAAATGATTTAAAAGTTGACTCTTTATAAAGTTATTTTCTTCTCTCCCCATGTGCTACCACACCTCATTTTGGTATGCTGGGTTGTTCATTAACAAACTGAAACCTAAACTGTATATTTTCTACCACTTGACAACTTAACTGCTAATTTTCTTCTCTGCTCCAATCAGCACTACAGTACCTGTCTGCCACCATCACTTTCTCTGCTGTTAAACCACACACACACACACACTGCACACTGAGGCGCTATACTACTTATAACTTGACAATAGCCTGCAAAAAAATCCTGTAATTGGTCCCAATGTCCACACCATCCAAAAAAGATTTTCACACCAAAAATAAACCGAATCGTGGTTCAGTTTGATCCAAACCAAGACCACTTCTATTTGTCAGACTAATGTTCAGCTCTTTGGTCTAGACATGGTCTAGGGGAAGGTTATACACCTGGAATTTTGGTTTGGATCAAACTGAAAAGTCAAAAAATCCAGACCAAATAAGGGCCCTGCGTCAAACTTGGCCTGGTGAGGTTCAGGGCTGATTTAAAACAGATGATGCGTTGAATTTTATACATATGGTTAGAAACTTCAATATTACCGCAGCACTGATGTGTTTCACAGTGCAGTCATATAACACACAGTTGCTCATGTAGCATTAATGTCACTCTGTACAGACACAGACTTTATTGTGCTGAGCTGCAACCATGATCACAGCCTGTGTAGCGAACACACTGTCCTCTACATGTTAATGGAGCAGGCGAGGGGAAAGACTCCCTTGTCTTCATCACATGTTGAAAATCTGAGATTTAACCAAACTTCTGCACCTCTTTTTCTTAACACTTCACCTGTGTGGGGCACCGTACTTGTTTTTCTTCTATTAGGCTTCTAAAAATGTGTTTTTTTCTCTTACTTCAGTTTCTAAGAGTTGATTGTTGTGAACAAAATCAAGCATCTAGTTGGCCTTGGTAAACAACGTTCGACTCAGAGGGCACAACCTTGCATCATAAAAATAATGAAGACAGCACTTGTTAGAGTTGCAGTAACAACATATGTACTGTTTGTGTGTTGTAAAAATGTGTTATATATTTGTTCAGAGTTTATGTGTCTGTTTTGAGATCTTAAAGTTTGGCAAATTAACCGTTCATTCCTGCCAATGATTCAGCAGTTTGTTTTGATCTCATTAGTTCATCATTATAGCCTCTGGATTAAAAAGCAAAATAACATCCTACTCTGTAGACTGCACCACTAAGATTGTCAAAATATTGAACGTTGCAACTGAAATGACATATTATCATGAGGGGTAAACTTTCAACACATACACCCACAGACTTTAGTGTATTAAAAATTATTTCCAAATAAAGATCTTTATCTTGAAGCATCTCAGCACTGAGGGTGCCTTCAGACCTACAGTTCATTTGCTCAAGGACTCATCTTGTTTCAAAGTTGCGCAATTGCCTAGAGTTGGTTTATACTCTCACGGCAGCATTTACAACCAGATCAAATGCCTTGCGGGAGAAAGCTGCTATCAATTGGTCAGAATTTCCATGTGGTAAAAATCCAAGGTTAAGGAAACATTGAAGGGTACACTTGCAAGATAAATGGTACACTTTCTAATGTCACAATGGAGGGACAACTGCGCGCATCGATTTTAACGCTGGTCATCGTGTTCTATAGTGCTTGCATTGTTCATTTTAGGCAAACTATACAGTTCGAAAACAATGTTTTGATGCATTGGATGCGCTGAATGTGCATATTAATGCAGTACAGGAGGAGGCGCACATTAATAATCCTTCGTGACTGTAACATGCTCATGCTTGTTGAACCCAAACAATGTGGAATGCGACTGCATTTGGTTCGGATCAAGGTCAGAACACGTTCTCACCACAAATAAACAGCACCAGAGTCTGTTTGTAACCGGACTGAGACCACCTCTTAAAGAAGGTCTCGGTCCAGTTGTTTTAGTGTGTACCCGAGTGCGATTTAGGACACTTAGGAGGCAAACAAACTTGAGTTTGATTGAACTAAATCAAACAGGGCAGGTGTGAAAGCAACCTGACTCAATTGGTGCAACTTAAGTACAAATGTCATTGTTCTTCTCTGCCCCAAGAAACTAATAGACCTTTTTCATGGTGGAGATAATGACATGTCATAAAAGGAAGAGTACAGGTGTATTCATAACATTAATGATAGCTGCATTCCACTTAGAGAGGCCCTGGTATTGTGCATGCTAGATCGCTGAAATAGCTCACTGGGACACTTAATTGAACCGAGACATCCTTAATGTTATCAATTTCACCTGTGCTTCTCTTTGTGTGACAAGTCGTCTGCTGTGAAAAGGGTCTATTTAAAGGCACAACCCTCATAGAGGTCCTACGTGTGCTTTCAAATCCAATATCAAAAACTACTTGTACTATTTTGCCATCTTGATCTGTCTTTAAAGTGGCAGGGTTTGCAGCTCTGTATCATAGTAAAAGCAAAGTGCCTCACCTAAAAAAAGCTCCTCTGCTAATGTCCAAAGGAATTATTACACTTAATTAAATGTATTAAGCTTTCCAGGAAAATAAGTAGAGGCAAGGCCACAGGAAAGGCCTTACATTTATTCAGTCAGGTGCATGTGGTTCATTTGTAATAATACAGGACAACTCTGACTCCTGTGAACTCTTACACACCGTCTTGTCACATAAGTTAAGGACACTTAATTAAACTGAAAGTTATAAACCTCTATTTCCTTCTTACCTCATTTGACACACGAGCAAAGGACGAACGGTGCAAAAGCAGGAAGGCTAAAAAAAAGAACAAGCTAAATAACCCCCACCTGCAAGACTTCCCGCATCAACTATACCATAAAAGTCACAGCTGTTTCAAAGGAAACAATTTACCAAAACACTAATTTCCCGGCGGTGAGTAAATGAAATCCTCCACAACTCCTACCCTTTACTCTCATTGCAGTTTGTCTACACCCTCTGTTCCAGCTAAATTAAGACCCTTCTGCTTTCACAACATGGGAAAAGAAAAGGACACACCAGACGACCACTGATACTTTCAGCACATTTTACAGGAAATGATTGTAAACTGTGGTGCTATTTAGCATTTTCTGTCCTGGTTTTGGTCTGAATGAGACTATTTTTGACCCCAAAATAAACCAAAAATAAAATCCATACAATCTGTGTGCTGTATAATACCATGCTGTCACAGCACAGTGTGTCTCCGCAATCTGTTTTGTTAAGGTTTTGGTGGAGCACAGTTGTGGTGAAAGAGCACCTTTCTCTGCTATATTTGAGACGAGCCAACTTTTAAATGTTGCTGGAAAGAACAGCTCTGCTGTTGCTGTATTTAGACATGCCCGGTCCAATACACACATATTAGCATCTACAAAACCTACAAAAACGTATTTGTAATAATAATGCAAATGCAGGGGTGCCAATGTCAAAACAGCAGCAACTTCCTGTCCCTGCTGGTTAAACTGCAGGTCTAAAACAGTTGTACGATACTGGCTGGGTTTTGGTTTCAGATGCATTAATGCGATCTGCATCCTTGTTTTAAAAAAAGAACAACAAATACCAGCACACTACAACCTTTAGAGCTAAACGGATGCCTGTAGATAGAAGGCAAAACGCGATCTTTATAAGATTAGACATCCGTACATAGACAGCAGACACAAAAATTACAAAGCTCTTTCACCACAGACTTTTGAGTCTTGGCTCATCCTGCCAGCCACTTAATTTGATTTAATAAAATTTCAGTTTTTCTCCCAGAGGGACCAGCAGTTAAAAGCATTCCCGTGTACTCGTCCTTCAGACCAACCGATGCCATCATGGCTTTTTACTCTGGCTGCCCTCTCCACATTTATGTTACTGTTAAAGCCGCAGCAGTGGCTTCAGCCTTCAGTTATCCTGCAGGACAACCCACTACCCCTTTCTTTACCCCATCCCCAAACCCTGTCGGCTCTGGGCTGATGATTTGGAGGGATCAATTTAAAGCATTTCATGCGCATGTATGGGTCTGCTTATTAGAAAACCAAATGTAGCATGATGATGGTGCTAAATGACAGCTCATGAGGTCTCCATAATCAATATGTTTCTTCAGGGTTGTCTCTGACATTATCAGGACTAAGAGCAAAATTTAATAATGGTAACACTCTTGCTTTCATTACCTCAAAAACCTAAATCCAGATCCAGTTCATTCCCATAAAGTGACTGATTCCATTTGAGATATATGTAACATCCTTAAATGAATTTTAAAATAATATCACCTTTAACCAGCTGGCATCCAGTGATGTCTCTGGCATCTTTCCACGTACACTGGACGTTGGACTGGATTCAAAAAGGCCGAAGAGAGAAACTGTCATCACACCAACAGTTTGCAGGGTTTCCCCCCAAAAATTAGTCAGCAAGACTTTAATCAGCATCTACAAAGTGTCCTTATGATCAAAAGAGGAACGCAATGTACAGATCTGCCATACTACTGCATTGTTTTAAAAAAATTTCTAAATATAGATGTTTATTTCATTGGGTGCAGCTTGAGTTCAAATGCCATTGCTTTTATCTGGACAAAGAAACTAATCTAAAGGGACAAACCTCTTAGAGCTCCTACCTGTACTTTCAAATCCAATATTAAAAACCTCCCTTTTCTTGCATTGAGATCTGTCTTTAAAGGGGCCACATTGTATTGTAGTAAAGCCACAGAGCCTGAAATAGAGTTCCTCTGCTAATATCCAGAGAAATTATTACACTTAATTAAATGTGTTAAGCTTCCAGGAGAATAAGCAAAGCAAAGGCCACAACAAAGGCCACATATATAATGAGTGAGGCAATTAACAGTCATCTTGTAACCGAGGAGTGAGGAGATGAAGTATAGTTCATCAGGATTTTTTTCTTATTTAGCTCTGCATTCAATAGATCACATTGTATGTTTGCATTAATTATTAAGAGTGACATAACACAATGTTTGGAGCAGGGAAAACTGGTTCAATAAGTCATTCGTGCATTTCATAGTGTAAGGCCCTATGGGTCAAGCTCCAAAAACACTGCATCCTACATTTCCCATAATGCAGCTAAGTCTTTCATTAAACCCTCCCCGCCTGGTAAATCTTTCAAGCTCCACACGCCGGCTTTCTGTTATGAATTTCAAGTCTCTAAGCCCAAGCAGAGAAAATCCCGGTAACGTCACCGGGGTTATTTTCTCAGTCTCGACAAAGATCCCCCAGAAGCACAGGCTGAGTGCTTCTCCCTATAATGAGTAAACTGATTTTCATGTGTGGAATTCTCCTTAAAAACATAATAATAACATCAAATGATATTTTGCTATGCACCAAAAACTGCTCATAGGGTAAACAAACTTTCCAACCGACGCTGAAACGTATCAGCTTTTGGCTGGTAGCTGATGTTAACTTTTTCGCATGTATCTGCTCCACATTGTGCCCAAGGATGGATCGTCTTTTTCTACAGAATCCACCAATCCTCTCACTCCCTGAGCTCATAAGTACCTTCTCTGTTCTCTCAGCTCATAACCACCTATTGTGCTAATCCACACTGCCTGCTACACTTTCAGATGAAGATAGATGACGGTGTCTGTGGGCTACATTCGCATATATGCAAAGAAAAGCACACAGGTGCACTTGCATACTGGCACTTACAAGACGTATCTGCATCATATTTCCTGCTTTTCGCACACTGAAAGAGACCTTTAATTTATCGTGAAAACCAGCATGTTTCTTAAAGTGAGAATATGTAATCTCAATCAATCTTTGAGAAGAATAAGAGAAGTACATTTGTTCCATCTGATGTGATAATTTGCTGTCATCATTTTTGCCTTAAGTGATGCGTATATGCAGTAGCAGAGAGCGAGAGGTGGAAGGAGAGGATGACAGGTTTATCACCACTGCCTGAGTCACTCAGAATAGCCTCCAGACCCGCAGCAGGGAGCTCTTACAGACATTTTTCTCGCCACCCCCCCCTCCCCCTCCAAAAGCTCCATCTCACTCACATTGCATCTGGTCACTTGTATATTGTAACAGCCTCTCTCTGGGGCTCTGCCTTCCTCTCTTCCCCTTCAACCCTCCATGCCTCTTACCATGTTCTCTGCCATCTATCTGCCGCAACTATTCACTCCATGTTGATGGCCTCTCCCAGCTTCACTGAGATTCCTACTGTAATGATGTCTCTCTATCGCGCTTTCCATCTCTCCTTCACGCGCCCTCTGTCACAGTGTCACAGTCACACTGTCATCCCTAATGACAGTCTCTCATCTCGTTTTTTACTACGAATTTTGACACCCTACAGACATAAAGAGCAGGCGTGGACCTACCCAACACTGTAGAAAACGCATATTTCTAATATCCGGGCTCTCCAGTTGTCTGCATGTACATGTCTTTCATTTTATCTCTCTGTAGCCTAAAGCTGGTTGATTCTTTGACTGACTAGAATCTATTTGGGGTGAGCGAGGAAGGCACTTAGGGAATAATTATTATCGCTATTTGCATGAGAATGCCACAGCCTTCAGCATTCCCTTCACATCCTGCAGCCTAAGATGAGATTAATTTTGGGTTTCTGTTCTATTGATTGTCTCTGATAATGACAAACCATCCAAAGAGAGGGTATCAATCAGCCGTGCTCTTTGCTGTCTGGTGGGTCTGTCTAATTGACAACAAACAAAAGAAAAACTAAAAACATCTCTCTCACCTGTACCCTTCAATAAAGATGTTCTTTTCTGGTCAAAATCTTTACCAAAATAAGGTCAGGGGATATGAACATATATGTGCTGTCAATTAAATGTTTCTAGCAGGGTAACTATCCCTTCAATATGCATAGTGCTGTGAAAAAGTATTTTCCACCTTCCTGATTTCTTATATTTTTGCATATTTGCACACTTAAATATTTCAGACCATCAAACAAATTTTAATATCAGACAAAGACAACCCGAGTAAATACAGAATTCAGTCTTTAAAGCTATCCAAACCTACCTGGCCCTGGTTAAATCACGCATTGACTGTGATTAACCACAGTTTTTGGCTGATTTCAATTTCACTAGCTACACCCAGGCCTGATTACTGCCAGACCTGTTGAATGATGCAATCACTTAAATAGAACCTGGCTGACAAAGTGAAGTAGGCTAAAAGATCTCAAAAAGCAACACACCATGCCGCGATCTAAAGGAATTCAAGAACATATGAGAAACAAAATCAGTGACATTGAGCCATTATCCACAAATGGAGAAATCTTGGAAGG
>JAPZEB010000009.1:5154223-5169777 GCA_029783705.1 Chaetodon striatus | reverse complement strand
TCTTCTTCTTGCTATCTTATTTTCAGACACCTCAAAGCTCCAGAACCCGAGCAGGAAGCAGTCAGTATCCAGAAGTCTGAAACACCTCTTCAACTCCTCCAACAAGTTTGTGAAAACACTGAAAAGGTTTGAGCTCAAACTCTTTTTTGTGACTTTCTGATGTTTCCAGTTAAAGTATAAATCTTTCCAGCTCTGGTGATATGCTGTATTTTCACGTACCCTGTCCTGCTGCCACAAAAGCTGAAAGTAGTCCCTAACAGATGCACTATATTTCCTCCTGTTTGTTTGATGAAAACCAACAGCAAGCAGCTGTTTTGGAAAATTACTGATCAAACTATATATATGTCTTTTGAAAGATTCTTCAGTAGAAAGCAGTGAGACTGGAGATTTCCAGATTTGTAAACTTTGGAAACTTCAAAATCTCCACTAGAATTTAAATTAAGTTATGTGAAGTGTGTTTATCTGTATAATGTGAATTTGTTAAGATGAAATCAGTCATTAAGGTGTAAGAGATTAATACTCAGTGGTGGAAGAAATACTCTTAACTTAATATTTAACAATACAATATTATTTTAGTTTTACTCCCCCTCCTTCCCTGTAGAGCTGTTGATCAGACTAGATAGTTTGGCATGAGTTGCAGAGTGCTAGAGATTGTGGTTGTAGAGATGTCTGCCTTCTCTCCACTATAATAGAAATAGATGGCACTCAGCTTATGATGCCAAAAGTGTCAACAAAATACATTTGAATAACTCAACAGCAATGTGTCTGTCAAAAAATCATGATCCGGTTACTCAAGACAATCAAGTCTTGTTGTGAGCAGTTTACCGCTGCACAGATGGAAGCATGCATCTACTCATGGATGAGAGGCTCATGCCCATGACAGTGCGAGTGGTAGACATTGATGCCATCCTCCTAGGCTGAACTGTAACATTGGGTAGCTCAGTGGTGCAAGGTGAGCTAGCAGTTGATGCATACTTCCTTCTACGAAGATACAGCCGATATCTCCAACACTCCAAAACAATCTAGACTCATAAATAACACTACATGTAAGAGGAGAAAAATGTATTTGGGATTTTGTGGTGAACTGTCCCTTTAAGATCTTTAAGACCATAAATGCCTGTGTAGCTTGAAATCTTCCATTATAGGTTTATGCTTCATCTTATTTCTTAGTAAACTCAAAAACTTGCTATATGAAGCATTTTAACATCAATACAAGAAACAAAAAGCACCAAATGTAATTCCCATGATGCACCTGTCTGCAGGGGGATCTACCTGGCAGCTGTGTTCTACCATAAAGACAGTTTACTGGTGACAGCGGAGGACCAGATCCCCATCGTGGAGGTGGACGACTCCTACAGCAGCTCCCTCATGCAGGACTTCCTCTGGTTCACCAAGGTAACAGCTCACGCCTCCTGACACATGCTAGTTTACTGTCTTTTTACCCAGCATGCAAAGCAGTACATCGACTTCTTATGTATTGATACTATTTCCAATATTCAGAATCAATATGTATCGATTAATTGATATTTTTGACAACACTTTAAAAACATTAGTCAGACTTCTCTGTGAGTTTGGGACTTAAGAGACGCTGAGTGTCCCTGACTCTTTTTTCCCCTCTCTGTTTCTACACCTGTTCAGTAAACAACACGCAGCATGTTAATCAGACAGACACTCGATGGTTGGAAGGTGTTTTCTTTCACTCGTGTTGGAGCTGTGAAAGTGTGATTCCCCCCTGGTGTTTTGGTCACACTTCACGCTGTGTCACTTCCTCTGAGTGTTTATCAGAGAGCGGCAGTCTGTTGTTGGAGTAATCAGGTGTGAAGTGCTCGTTGGATTTCCTCAGATGTGTTTTTAATCTGTGACTCTGTGACCTACATCAGGCTGCCGCCGCCGCCCCCGAACACACCGCACAAGCACTTTGCTTTACGAGGTGCTGCAGTTTAATGACTCTCTGCCTGTATTTAACTGTCTGTCCCTCTGTCTGTCTGTCTGTCTGTCTCTACAGCTGTCCTGCATGTGGGAGGACGTCCGGTGGCTGAGACAGAGTATGTCAGTGTCTATGTCGTCGTCCTCCACCCTGCAGGCTCGCCACAAGATGCTCACTGCCGCCGGCCAGCTCCAGGTCAGCACCCACAAAACTACAAGACTTGAACCCGAAAGTGACGTCATGCAGGTTTTAATCAGTGTTTATAAAAAGATGTCGCCATCACGCATGGCATCAGTCAATTAACTGGATCCCAAGCATAGTCCTCTCTTGTCTGTTAGAACTTCAACACAACTTATCTGTTATCCCAAAGGTCAACTTCACTGTGACATCATCATGTTCTGCAAAAAACACTTTTCTGACCGTTATTGAACGTCATATCTCAGGAACAGGAGGGGAGACATTTGGTCAGATACGGAATTTGTGACTCTAATCTTGAAACCATGCTGATTGTATAGATCTTCCATGCTGCCATGTTTTATACAGATATGGATGTGAAGTGTAACTGCAACTTCACAGATTCACCATCTGGTAATTCTTGTTTTATTATTGAAATCTTATTCTAATGTGTTAAAGTGTGCGCTCTGCTCATCCTGCAGAACCTCCTGGGGACTCACAACCTTGGCCGCGTCCACTACGAGCCCATCAAGGATCGCCATGGCAACGTGCTACTGGTGACCATCCGCGACACGGAGAGCCAGCACTCGTTGTTCAGCGGGAAGTGGATGCAGGTGACCAAACTGCAGAGCCAGAGGAAGTCACTGTCCACACCCGAGGAGCCGTACGCCCTCGACATCCTCATCATCACCATACAGGTGAGGAAGATCCACTCTGACCACAACACGTCAAATCTTTCCAGGAGTCTCTCATGAAGCGTGAAGATGTTTTTGGTTCAGCCTCACGGTTTATTGCAAAAATCAGCCCGAAAATCAGTCTGCAGGGCTCCAGAGTGCTGCCATTTTGTTTGTACATGCAACTGAGAATCATTAGTCACAGTGGTGCGCCTGACATCGATTACACTGACACATGTAATGCAGAACCAAAGTTCACAAGCAGGAATTACACCTGGAGTCTTTTAGCATTAAACAGTGTACATACTTTTGGCTGTTTAGTGTCTCTAAACCATTCATTCTCCGTAACTGCTTATCCTCTTGAGAGTCATGGGGGGGCTGGAGCCCATCCCAGCTGACATTGGGTGAGAGGCAGAGTTCACCCTGGATAGGTCACCACTATCACAGAGCTGACACATAGACACACACAACCATTCACACTCACATTCACACCTACAGACAGTTTAGAGTCACCAATTAACCTGCATGTGTTTGGGAGGAAGCCGGAGTACCCGGAGAAAACCCACACTAACAGGGGGAAAACATGCAAACTCCACACAGAGGAGTACCACCCGTCCACATATACTGTACATAACCACCTACTTTATGTATATTTGGTAACCTTTTATATTAATCATTCAATATTCATGCCAGCACCCTTGCACTATTGTACTCTTGTTTACACACACTTTTCTTTTTCTATGTTTTTGTTGCTTTTTGTATTTATTCATATATGCATCCATTTTCAGCCACTTGAATGTACATAATAGTTCTATGTTTATTTTAACCTAGTTTTGTTCAGCTGTATGTCTATTTTTATCTTCCTGAAAATTGTTCCTGGAACTGTGGGTACATGGAGTACACTGAGTGCAACAAAAAGCTCCTTGCACTGTACGTGTACACTTACTTGGCCGATAAAGCTGATTCTGATTATTTTTTTGACACCGATAAATAATTAATACAACAGAAAAGTCTGATCATTATTTGTGTCAACAAATTGAATTCCAGACGACGGCGAAGTTTATGTTACTTATTTGCCAACAAAGACCCTGATACAATATACTGTGTGAGGTAAAATCAGCCAATCGATTCTCTCTGGAGAGAAAGCCATTAGAGTCATCATTTGAACATACAATCAGGGGTGGCTGAATTACAAAGGAAGCCACCCTGCACACACACACTCACACACGCATTTTGCCTCATCATATTGAGATTAAGTATGATTATGTTTAAACAAAGGTCGTGTGGGTTATTATCATGGACACTGCATGCATTACACCTGCCCCATTTGCAACTACACTCACTCCCATCTCCTGTAACAGCTTAGGTTACAGGTCATTCCAACATGCCGACATTACATCCATTAATCTGATATCTGTGAACATAGCAACAAGCAGGTGTTTTCACAATAGAAACCTGAAAATTAACAAATACAACACGTCACAACTCAAATTAAAAATTCAGATTCCCCTCTGGTAAAATGTCAACACGCTGTCAACTGTGAACATCATTATTCTAAAAAATATGAGTTAATCATTGTTTAATTAAAGGATTAACAGGTAAGGGGTAGCCACATGACATATTCTTATAACAGCTAGTGCTAAGTCTTCAGATCTCTGAGATAAAAGCTTTCATTATCTAACATAAGTCTGGGGAGTGCCAAGTTTAATTAAGTCATGCTACATGGAGTGCCATCTGTCTCCAACATGTAAAATCTATTATAATAATAATTACATGTGAACTAAAGATTAAACAGTAGCTATGAAATCGATTTTTGCTCATTGTTAAAATCCTCCTTCTCGTTGTCTTCTAAAGAAATTCATCTATTAATGGTGAGCTGGAAAAGACTCTTGCAGTGGTGTTACCTAATCAATATACGGACTTTTTTATGAGCTTGCAGGTCTCTCAAAACTGAAACTGACAAGTCAGAAGATGGTGGCTGGAAGTGATTTGTTAGAGAATAAAAGCAAATAAGACAGAACACAAGACTAATTAACAGTATGTAAATAAACCTCACAATAAAATTGAATTATGATGATGAATAATGAGCAAAGAGAGATGACATTAAGCTTCCACCTACCAGCTCTGTTAAACTGAACAATAGTCAAAATGTGTGAAATATGTGTGATATCTAGGACTTCTTTTTGTTTATTGTTTCAGCTGAATATAAAGGCATATTGTAAATTCTAAAAAATGTCTTTAAAACTTTTATCGTCTGTTATTTATCATTAGGAGAAAAAAAACAATAGGTCAATCATGTCAACACTCAGAAGTAAAAAAGTAATATGATCCCCCTTTTCTACCAACATGGAACCAGTTCTGTTCCAGTTCCTGCACCAATTCTGAACCACTCAGAGCATTTTGACCAAAAATAAACTGGTTAAGAACCTGAAATATTGGCTCTCAGCTGGGAACATAAACACGCAGGTTTTTCCTTGACCTGAAGTGCGAACCGTGACAACATCACTTGGTGTGTCATGTTTTACAGAAAGGAAAGAGATGATGGAGAAGTCAAGTGAGAAATTGTCAGAAAAGAGAAGAGCAGGCAGAGGTCTCACTAATATTTGGTTCATGCTTGTTTCTGTAACAACTGAACAAAAGTTCACAGGTGGTTAATTTAATATGCACTTCTGCTACTCTGTATTTCCATTGTTAATTATGCAACATCCTCTGTTGGTGACGCATCCTTGATTACCATTGTTTTGGAAAAGCTGCTGGAAACACAGGCTGGTTCTCCACACAGCACCAAGGTTCCAAGAACCCTGGACTGCACCGGTTCAAGAACCGGAGCTAGTTTGATGTTAAAGGGGTAAAAGTGGGACTGAGTCTGTGGCAGTTAATGGACAAATTTTCACATCTTTTCCAATAAAATCACTTTTTTTTTACCCAAGAATATCACAACTATGTCACATTTGTTTTGGAAGTCCAGGCCTAACAATACAGAAATTTTATGTAATGATTGTTTATGATGAATCTGTACTTACCATAAAACTTAAATGAATAGCCCGGGCTATTATTTTCCTAAATCGCTTAACTCAACAGGCGTCTATATGGGACAGGCCTTTAATTCCTCTCACACAATACTGTTGCAAATATGGGAAACATGATCAAATTGTTATTTAAACCAGCAAAATTAGGCTTTGAATAATATATTCATCATGTGTTATGTTATCACTTGTTTTACAGCACTTGAGGATAATGGAACTGCCATACTGACACAGCACCACTTTGTCCGGCTTTTTAAATTATGTTTTTATTGAGGGATTATTGCAAATCATACAAAATTACAATTAAAACAATATTTTTCCTTCCATTTTTCTTTTCTGAACAAACATCCCTCCTATCTCCCACCCATTCCTTCCCGCATCTACCTTGAAAGTCCATAGAGGTACAGGTTCAACACACGACATTGATTCCACCTAGAAAAATAAAGTACAGAGGAAACGAAAGGAGGATAACTTAATTAAAAAAAGGAAAGGAGAAAAGAGGAGAAGGTCTTTTGAACAACAGTGCATGAGAGTAAAGAGCAATAATGTACAATTACATAATATTTCTCTCCTAATCAGAAGGGAATGTTCTAAGGATATTAAATTAAACGATCAGGCTTCGCCATTTCTTATAAAAACGGTCTTCAGAACCCCACTGAGTAAATTTTATCTTTCAAGTTTGAAAAAAATACCAGATCTTTAAGCCAGACAGGGGATGTCTACTGTATTTTAGCAAAATTCTGCGACAAGCTAATGGAGACACATATGCCACTATATCGGCCTGTCCGGCAATCAGAGGGGTAAGGTCCTCTGGAAGAAATATTGGCCCAGAAGCTTTTTAACTTGGGACAAAGATAGAACATATAAGCAAGGTCTGCAGGGGTGTTATTGCAGCGATAGCATCTATTGTCAACACTTGGGTAGATCTCAAGTCTTGCCTTACTAAAGTGGATACAGTGCAGGACCTTGAATTGTATGAGCCCCAGGCGTGCACAGGAAGATGATGACGAATATATCCTCTTAATAGCTGCATCCCAGAAATCTTCTGTAAGTTTTGATTCCAGTTCAGTCTCCAAAGAGTTTTGTTTTAAAAAGAGTATGTGTATCCAGTGACATAAGATATATTTGTGAAATAATACCCTTTTGGTTGGGCAAAATCTCCAAGCATTTGTGCCAAGGTAACTTATGAGGTGTATGCAGAAAAGATGGGAACTGAGTTTGAACAAAGTGTCTATTTAAAAATACAGAAAAAGGTTGTGTCCAGATAGAGCATGTTTGTCTTTTAGGTTCTGAAAGCTAGAAAAAACACCAGATTCATAGTGGTATAAAAGACCATTATGCACTAAACTGCTTGGCAGACCAGGCCTCTAATTGAGACAGGCCTTTATTTGTCTAAATGTGTAGCCACACCAGGCTAGTAAAAGAGACTGGGTGTTTAATTGGGACTAGGCTTTTTAGTTTGAGTTTTACAGTATATGATGTACTGTCAGTATTCTTACACACAGTATAAGAGGCCATGTTTAATATTCATCGTGGGGTATCTGCTCACCACTTTGCACTTTCAGACTAAGTTCGGCAATTTGCAACAACCCAACAGAAAGTAAAGACTGAAGAGTATTTTATTTTCATTCTTCTGCCGAGCACACACTCATTTACACACTCACACACACGCCTACACTCACACACACACACTGTCAGTCGATCACACAGTCTTTCTCCCAAATGAAATTTGCTGTGGTCTCAGACAGCTGCAGGGTTTGCTGGTTTCTTAACAACTTAATTAAGCAAATCTCCCCTTTTTCCACCGAGGTAATGAGCGTAGTTTTACAGGGATTAAACAGTCTCCAGGGTTGAAAATAAGGCTTTATGCTTTAGCAATCTTATCTGCCTTTATCCATCCAGCCAATTTTCCATCCACAGGATTATTATAAGCGGAAGCCTTGTTAGCCTTACCATATTCTTCTCTTTTTAATTTGCAAGGTATTAATGCTAAAACGCTTAGTGCAACACTCTGAAATATGAGTCTGAGTTTATTCTTTCGGTGGCAGAGTAAAGGCATACATTTGCCTTCTTGACTTGGATTAACATTGACAGCAGATAATCAGTCATACAGTTAAGAGGTGTCACAGCAATGTATGCGTGCAGAAGACAAATTAAAGGAAAACCCATAAAAGGGTCTCAGTAAGCCCACCATGTGCTACATAATCTTGAGGTAGACTCTCAAAGTCTGTTAAATTACAGGATGCATGAACAGCATTCTTGCATAAAACATTCCTTCATGTGGTGTTTTGTGGATGATGTCCAACATGTGGCTTAGAAATCTCCCATAGGTGTTAGGTTGGTTCACACTGTGGTGGCTGTGAGGGCCAAATCAGTTTACATTATTTTTATACTCATGGTACAGTTCAGTGACCCCTGCTGTCTTGTGCGAAAGCATCTGCATTAAAGTTGGTTCTCAATTCATTTATTCAAGGTTTTTCCTTTAATGTGTCGCCCATCTGCATGTAAATAATATGCCGTATGTAAATATATGCACTGCAAATTATATGGACAGTATAGAATGCTTTCACAAATCTGCAGTGCGATGCTAATTTGAAAACCTTCAATCTGACATCATGTTTCCTCTGTTATTAGAGATATGTCCATTCTTGACCTTGGAAACAGCAGTAAACAAAACAATCTCACTTTAAGATCCATTTAGCAGCTGCTCTGGAGTCTTCCCATATCTCATGTTCTTAACAACAGATGGGAGTTTGCCCAGTTGTCATGGAACTGTAGTTAAGCTTCCCAATTCTTCTGAGCATTGTAACTTTGACTTTCCCATCCACTCTGGCTTCTTCAGTCTTAACCTTTGAAAGATACTTTTTTATAAAAATGAATTCGATACGATCAAAAGTTCTAGAGTAGCAAGTAAACGGACCTTTTGTAAAGTGCTGTTTCTGAAGTCAAAACTGACCTTTAAACCTGAGCATTTAAAGCCTACAAACATGTCCTTTAAGAGCATAGAGGGGAAAAAGGAAATTTGAACACAGTTCACTCACAACTGACCAAACTCCATTTGCCAGGAAAGATCGTGTCATATGCTCGAAAGCTCCAGAACAGCTACTAAACTGACCCTGAAGAGAGGTGTTATAAAACTTTTACTTTTGATCCATCTCCAGGGTGGCAGTAGCTCACTTGGGCAGCAGTAGCTCAGTCCATAGGGGACTTAGGTTGGGAACCAGAGGGTCACTGGTTCAAGTCCCGTCCAGACTAAATATGAAGCGTGGTATTGCGGAGAGGTGTCAGTTCACCTCCTGAGCACTCCTAAGGTGCCCTCACTCTGACATCTCTCCATTCAATGCATGTATAGGTCCTGATTGTGCATGTGTGTGTTTTTCGGGCCTGTGTGTAAATGGGGATTAATAAAGTAAATAAAATTAAATATGTCAGATTTTTGTTTATCCAACACCTACCATTTTTTGTGCCTGAGCTTAATAAGGTTATATTACACTACGCCTGTGTATTGGCCCTATTGTTATTAGTGTAAATAACATCCTTTCCTTGTTGGGGTTAGTTTCTGTGAATAGGCTGTGCTGCCTCTTTCATAGCTTCTATTGTAACAATCATGTAATAGTTTTTTACCATGAAGGTAGATTGCCATTTTGCTCTCAGTCACAACACCAGAGGCTGAACTTGTAAAAAAAAAAAAAAAATACTGGTGTCGGATATTTTAGGGCTCTATATCCAAATCTCTGAGAGTTAACAGTACTTTACATCAGAGATGAGAAAGTTCTCTTTCCTCCTGGGACCCTAAAGCCCGAGTAAACCACAGATAAGAATCTTTATTTTTAAATCTTTAAATTTTTTGGGTCAGTAGGCACTTCTTATACTATAAGCACGACGGGACTGAAAGAGTAATTACACTTTAGGACTATCTTAATGGATTATGAAAAATAATAGGCTCTTACACGAGAGATAATTAGGATGTGTAAGTACCCGAGTTGGCAAGACTGGGCGCAGTTGATTGTTACCTCTGGCGGGAGGCGATTGAAGTTGAAGGGCAAATTATTCCAGAGTGTGAGCAGTAGCTGCAGACTTGCTGGAACCGAGCCCCCACCTCCTCCCCTTTTGTGAAGGTCTTAATTGGTTGATGTGCAGATAAAGGAAGGAGCGACCCCGTCTGCACATAAAGATAGACAGTTTCAAAGAGACTTGTTCTGGTCAAATTAAGTTCCCCTCCAATTAAGAGTTTTATCATCAGGTCTCTTAACTGTCTCTCATAAGCTCATGAACTTGACTAATGATGTCCACCAGGACCTGAACTGCCGACCAGCGTGTTAAATGCTACCCCCTGCTGGTATTAGGACTACTGTAAAATGTATGCATGTAAAATGTACTTCAATGTATTGCAGTGGTTCCCAATTTCCTTGGCTTGTTTACCATTAGAGTTCACATCTACCCCTTACTGTGTATTCTGTATATTATTCTGTACTGCTCTTTGCACCTCTGGTTTAATGCTAAACCGCATTTCATTGTCTCCGTACTTGTACTCTGTGCAATGAGAATAAAGTTGAATCTAATCTATCTAATCTAATGGCCTGAGCCAGAGTAGTTTAATTAGAGTGTTTTTTCTATCTACGATTGTTTAATTTTAAGAGGCCTGAAGAGGAGGACACTATCAGCATTCCTCATGAAAATGATTAAATCAAAGACAATTTAGAAAATCATAATATTGTGTAGCATAATATTTTTTTCCTTATCATCCCTTTAATTGTCTCGCACAGTGGTTCCCAACATCACTCTGAAGTGTTGGGAAATGTATTAGAGAAAAGGGAAGCGGGATTTTTTTATTTTTTTTATTTTTTTAAATAAAAGCAGGTTTTTTTTTTTCATCCAATTTTTAAACTTTGTGAATTTAAGGACACAGTTGCCTCTAGGCCACTGGGTTCCCGACTTCAGTATGTGCACCACTGGGTGATACGTGATCTCTCTCTAGTGGTACGACAAGGAATCTCTTAAATATATTCTCATAAAAAATACATAATGTTATCAAAATACAATAGTTTGAGTGAAAATGTTTCAACTATATATCGCTGAAATTAAGTATGAAATAAGTTTTGCCTTTCCTGTAATATTTTGGCTTAGATATCAGCCTGCTACATAAGCACCATTTCCATCGACCAGTCCGGTGCGGTTCAGTGTGAAAAGCTGTGAATGGTACCAGTGGAACCGTTCCGTACTGTCCCTATTTTTGGTCGCCTCTCTTTTGGGGTACCTGGCACACCAATCCTGTACTAAAAGGTTGAGCTGTGATGCTGCAGTCCATTGATTGGTCAATCGCGCTTGTTAATGGCAGAGTTGTAGCTGATTATGTTACCATGAATCACGATGTGGTCAGTTTTACATTGGTTAACTGTAACTATAAAATGAAAGGATGTTTTGCGCCTCTTGCAGCAGCTGTAGTCTGAGAAACAAAAAACTTAATTCACTGGGCTGACTGCTGGCAACTTTTAAGGTGGAGTGTTAACTTGTAATGTTACTCAACGCATGAGGAGACCACGTGAATCCATCAGCACACCTTCAATTTCAAAATGACAACTTTGAACATTTTTATTGTCTCTTGAATGACACAAACTTTTAGTAATTAGTGAATTCTCAAGCGTTCAAAAATATATATTCATTTCGATCCGATTATCTGAATTGCGTATATTCTAATCCTCACTTGGAGAAAACAAGCATCAGGTAGCATCGATCCTGTTGGCTCAGGTTGGCTGCACTTGCCTGAGAAGGACTAAATGCACAAACCTGTTATCTTTGAATATCCTATCAAGAGCAACCTCATCTTGTGGACGATAAACGACCACCAGTGAAGAGGAAATACAGTGTGTGGACGAAGCAGGGAGTGGCAACAATCCCGCCCACATTTAAGAGCACTGCTTCCGCTGGAAACGCACAGGTCTATGTATCTGAAGGGTTACTTTTGGTTCCCAACATAACATACTAAAAGTGTTGGTGGAAATGGGGCTTTCGTCACGTTCATGACGTGGCACATGCATACATCCATGATTAGTTACGAGCTATACTGTGACGGTATGAAAGTAAGCAAAGGTAAAATGGATGGTTTAAAAACACTGTAACTGTGGCTCCAAACGAAAACGACTACGAAGAGAAGTGCAAATCTGTAGAATACTTCGAGTGACTAGTGACTTCTCAAACAGCACCTGTGAAGTCTCCACAGCACCTGATGAGGGGGTGGCCCTCGCAGTGTATGAGAAGTGTGCACAAGAGTTAAAGACTTAAAATGCCAGTTCTTAGCGATCCTGTTGTACAGTGTGGGTGGCTGACAACAGTCACAAAACAATCTCCTAATTTGGAATAAAACTGCCTCCTGTGTAATGTAGGGTAGGCCTATGCTTCTGTTTTTAACATCAGTCATAGTGGTGGGTATTTGGCGAGCCTGGTATTTTCTGAGATGGTAGGCAGCGTACAAAGTTCAAGAACTCTAAGCCTCTAAAGAAGTAGACATAGCTTTGTTTGAAGGGGTCGCGAGCCAAAAAGGTCAGGAACCACTTATCTCAGTGGTCTTTAGATTTTATTGCAAGGGTCACTTGTGGGGCTCTGAGCCTCCTCAGTTGGGAACCACTGATCTACTCTGTACACAGTGCAGTCTTTGAGTATTTGGAAGGTGACCGATTTCTTGTTGCTTTACTGAAAGGACAGAAACACCGATTTCTTGTAGTACTGACTTGAACGTCACATGTGAAGGAGTTAACATCAATACTGGGTAAACAATTTTGGATCGTCTCACCCCATATGGATGTAAGCGCTATAAATCAAGGCTGGTCAACCCATCAAAAAAAAAAAAAAAGCTTGCTCAAATGCTGCTTAAAACAGCAATATATCGTTCTAGAAACAGTGTCCTGGTTACTCTGTAAAAACACTTTTCATTTATCTGCAGTATAAAAGTAGTTTCATTGAAAACTGTTCACACTGAGAGGGTTGGATTATCCACAGTAACCAGGATACTGTTTTTGGAAAGCCACCCTGCTGCTGTGCTTTGAGCACCACATATAAAGTTAAGTAAAACCAACTCTATCTGGAGGGCTAGATACCACTAGGGTTAAGTTTCAAATGTGGGTGTACAATCCCTTTAAGGGGGTTCAAATGCACACTGAGGTAACAGCAATGGACTAGTTGCTCTTTTTATAAAGTTTCCCCAGTTTTGGAGGCAGTGAGAGAATTACAATGCTCCGATTACGACGCTGTTTACCCCGTACGGATGTAAACACCATTAAATTTAAGCTGAAAGTCAGCACTTTAAGCACAGAGTCATTGAACACTGTAATGTAAGCTCAAATGTGCTGGAGTACAGAGCCAAAACAACAGAAAATGTGTCACTGTCCAATACTTAGAGACTGTACTGTAAACTGTATTTATTTCAGACAAACTAGGAGCAAAAATTTGGGAAAACTGAAAATGCAACCTATTTCATCATCCCCATTCTCTGTCCTCTGAACATAAACCAGGCAATTTAAGCAGCTGCATTATACACCCAACGACAAAGAGGCTGAGGATTAACCTGAATCTTTTACAGTGAGGCAGAGTAGTGGAGGAGTCTGGATCCTGTTGGGAAAGCCTCCATAAGAGCCTGTTAGTCACAGTGAGACTCCACCCTGATGCTCCAGCTCTCTCCTCTCTGGGTAAACACTTTTTTTTTTTTGGTCAAGCAATCCACATGGGATTCTGAAACTACCTCCCTGCAATCCCTGCCCGAAAAACCTCCGATACACCCTCTTAATGCATGGCAAACAAGCCAGGTCACACGGTGTATCTACTCCACTCCCAGGCCTTGGAGGAACAGGCAAGACTGAAAATGAAGGGAGAGAACAAAAACTAACAAAGAAGCCTCACTTTGCTTTCATTTCGCATGATTAGCGAATCAATGCTGTGTAGATTAGTTGTTTATTTCAAGGTCACTGAAATAAAGTGCAACAATGGGTAAGAATGAAAGAGAAGTGAGGGCCTTGAATCCTTAAAACACCAACGCAGACAATCCCAGACTAATTATATTCCTTACGAGAACATAAGACGTGAAGCTGAAATCAAACAGAGCTGATTTTTGAAGCTTTTGTAATTAATTAATGAGCATGTGTTGGCTGCGAGAGACTGCTTCTTATAACACATCAATCATCAGTGATGCACAGAATGACACAGTCACAACAAATTAACTCAAGACTTCTCTGTGGTTTTTATGTACGGATATCAAACAACGAAAATCTTTACAACATTTACACATTTTCACAAGTTAGTCAGGATTCAGACTGTAATGATTTTGAAGAGGTGATGTCAGGAAAGCAAAGGATAATGTCTTTACTGTTTGTTAGTCAGGATATAACCTCCGTCAGTGCGAACAGTCTCTACAGAAGGGTCGCTGATGTAACATCAAAAGCTGTATGTGTCCTCAGGCAGCTCTCCCAGGAGTTCATCCAGGTCATCATCTGCACAACAGACAGACACAGATACTGTGTGTTAGGACATGAAATAACATGTAAAGTACATTAATCCACTCCAATTCAACTGGAAGAAAACTTAGAAATTATTACCTGCCTGGGATTAGTGTTGAAAAAGTTTTCATGTAAATATGTAATCCTAACGGGGCTGTGTATTGGCAAGAATCTGGCGATACGATTTGTATCACGATACGCGGGTTACGATTCAATATATTGTGATATATTGCGATACTGTAGGCAATACGATATATTGTGATTTTTTTAAGGTCTAATTTTAGGAAAACTGTCAATGCTAGCAGTGTGTCCTTTATGACATGTTTAATGGCAATATGTTGTTGAGTTGAAGTGGAAGAGATTACAACACTGCAATCTAGTGGTCAGAAGTTGAAACAACACAAAATAAACCAGTATCACAAAACATAATATCACGATAGACAAGTGTATCATATGTCCTTACATCTGTGGCGTTCTTTGCAGTCCAACAGTTTATTGGACAGCAGACAATGTAGACAGAAAATTGAGCATAGTGTTAGTTTAGGCAGGACACAATGTCAAGCTCAGCTCACATCCCATCCCATCTGCCTACTGTTGCTGCTTCCTCTGCAAGCCGCTTAGCAACCCGCCTCCACCCCAGCTCCTCCTTTTCATGCTGTGTCTGACTTATCAGAGGCCCCAGAGCAGACCCACACCGCCAAATATAATACTGCAAACAGGAATAAAGTTTCTTTGACTAAAGTGTTCCTGACTGAAATAAGGGAAGAGAGGTCCCCGGCTGGAAATGAACTACGTGGGTGAGCCTTAATCATTCATCTGTTTGTTGACAGTTTAATGTTGTTTGGTGTACGGAATAAAAAGTAGTGTACAGAATATTTATCTGAAAGACGCTCAGTTTCTTGTACAAGTGCTCCACTTAGAAAAATGACCATGAACTGCAACAGAGTTCAGTTACAAGAGCTGTGCACAGTCCATGCAGAGAGTAGAGAAACGGGAGCAGCTAAGAGTAGTGTACAAACCATTAGTCACTTTTTCAGATGACGAATCAGCTCAGTTAACTGTTTGGATCAATTTATCAAATGAACAAAAGAGAAAAGACCAAATTTTTATTTTTAGTTTCAAGACGTTTACACTAATGCTTTCTGCCTGAAAACACACCAAAAAACAAAATTATTACAGTAATTTGTACAGTAATTGCACTGCATTAACACTTTTATCAGAAGCATTTTACACACACACACACACACACACACACACACACACACAC
>JAPZEB010000009.1:5143766-5154123 GCA_029783705.1 Chaetodon striatus | reverse complement strand
CCCCATTGCTAGGCTCCGAGGAAAATGGAAAGCAATCAGGTTGTCTCTGCAACAGCGGCATTAACAATAATACCACTTACTACACTACACTAGGGAGGGTAGCAGTTGAAAAGTTGTTTCCATGTAAACTTCTTTTTGGATTTTATTTATTTAATTCAAGAAAAAAAAGACATTTAATCTGTTTTTTGTTTGCTGCTTTAACAAGTGAATCCATGGGATCTATAAAGTCTTATTTTTCTGATATGTCTGAGTGGGACTTCTGATCTGTTGATGGATTATAATCATTAGGATTCATCCTCTGGGGATATTAATTGTCTGCGCAGAATTTACAGACAGTTCATTTAGTAAAAGTGTCTGGAATATTTGACTCTGGACAAGTATTTGACTGATGGAACGACGTTTAGGTCCCTGAAGCCATTTCACTACTACAGCCCGAAAAGCTGAACTTGGCTCGTCTCCATGTTTTATAATTATTGGATGAATAGTTATGAGTTGGCTGCTGATCAGACTAATCGTGTTATTTTATAAAAACAGATTCAGACTCTGCTCCTTTGTATGTGAACCATCATGAGCATCTTTTTTTGCTGTTTTACTGACTGAATAATGAAACAGAAAAAAGCTGATTAATCAAACTGAAAATGGTTCATCGGAGCTTTCGTGCACAACTATGCAATCAGACGCCTCTTTGTTTTGCTGCAGTTAGATTGGGTTTGGGTCAGCGAGTCAAATGTTAATGTCTCGAAACGTTGCCAGACAGTGTTGCTGTTTTATTCAGCAAAACTTAATTTTACTGAAGTCTGACACTTGGCAACCCCAGGATGTGACTGGAATTAATCTCTCTCATCGCAAGTGTTATTACATATTAGAGGCCCCACCTGCATCCCAGCCTGTGTCCTGTGGTGCTGCAGCGGGCTCTTGGGGGCCTCTGCTGGAGTCGGCTCTAGTGTCTCTTGTGTCTTGAGGGTCTTCGCCTCTCTCTGAGCATCCACCCCCCTCTTGTCCCTCGTCATCGTCCTCGTCAAACACCAGCTGCATCTGAGACACGGGCTCCCTGAGGACGGCGGTGGGAGGCCGAGCGGGTGAAAGCAACGTCGGCTCCTGGATTTAAAAAAAAAACAAAACAGAAAAGCTGTTTTGAGGGGACAGCTGACAGGTTGACGGAGCATTTCTGGATGACAGATTTCATATTTGTTGGACTGTGCTATTCTTGTTTTCGGCTGACGGTTGTGGTGCTCACCAGGACGAGCGGGGGCAGCTGAGTGGAGGACAGACTGACTCCATCGGGGGAGTAGATCCTCAGCAGGTTATTAGGTGTCACGTTCAGGTAATGGTTACGATGGGAGGGAGAAAACACGCCCACCTGTCCACAGAGCAAGCCATGAATAGATTTGTAACCACTATACATATAAAATAAAAACAAAAAATAAACCACAGTTGCCATCATTAAAGTTTAAAGAGAGGTGAGTCTCACTTGTTTGAGCAGGAGTACAGCTCCGACCTTCAGCTCCTCCACTCGGTCCTCTAGGAGTCGCCGATGCACTGTTCCCTGAATCTCCCCTTTAGCCAAAAAATATCATGAACACAACAATGAAAAAAATAAAACAACGTCATTTAAAAGTGAAGAAAGGTTTCAAGTGTAAGAAGTTTGGTACACTCCACTATTTTCTCTCATAACATAAGTTAATGAGGAAGAAACATAAAAATCGCATTAAAATAAACATTTGTTAGACTTGCATAACTAAATATTATTAAAGATGCTTCATTTGAAGATTCCTCTCCTGTGAAAATCAAGCTTTAAACCATGTTAACATGACCATATGGTGTAATTCTACAAGACATATCTGGAGCAAACTAAGCAGTAAAGCTGAGCATTTTCACCTTGAAACTGCAGTGCACAAAAGCAGGGATGTCAAAAGAAATTATATTTCAGCACTAAGTTGATGCTTAAATTCTGAAAACATAACAGTGCTTGTTTTTCTCCAGCACTATAGGTGCCATGGGTACTGGGGACGCAAGTGTGGCCTGCCATTAAATGACAAAGCAAGAAGAAGAACGCCTGCCAGCACAAAAGAACAGCAACGCATGTAAGATGGCATCAAGTTCAGCTCGACCTGGACAAACCCACGCTGACTAGCACTTAGCGTTTATGGTGGATAATCAGTGCTTAATAATAAAGTGGAAATTAAATTAGGTTTAATGCTTTAATAAAAAGAGTGTATGTTTAGATTTATTGTTTAGTTTTTTACCTTGGTATTGAATTTGGTGTCGACAATCATGGAATGACACTGGTATTCATATCGAGAACTACTTTTCTGGTATTGTGACATGCCTGTCAAAAGCACAGATTCTGACATCCAGGGTTTGTGACATCACAAACCTAAGGAACCAATCCCGTCAGCACATGGGGTGGAGCTTCCATAATGCCACTGTAAAACAAGGAGTATCAGAGGAGAAGCACATGTTGCTACTCTTGGTATTCTCCAAGTTTGAATTTCACTCTAACTTGTCGGAGCTGGTGTTCGGGAACATGGGTTATCTAACTTTAGAAACACATATTAGTAGTTGTCTGATAGCAGTTTACATATTCTTCATCCATTGCAGTTTAAAAGCAAAAGTGTGTGTTATTGTTTATCAGATATGTTTGAGCTGCAGGCTATCAGCTGAGGGGTGTGTAGTGTTGAGTTATATTTAAGCCATCTTATGGCATGAAGGGATTTTTTCATCAAGAAAACTTCCAAATATCTAATTCTGATGAATAGATACATATTCAGGGGTGTAATCTATGCGCAGAGAGGAACTTTAAGAAAACTAACACCCTCTTTACTTCTAGATTTTCCTTTTAAAAGTGTACTCCACAGGTCTAGCATTGTACTCCTGTAACACTGTCACACTCACAATGGTAAGTTGGAAAAAAGATTAAAATCAATGCAGCAGAAGAGTGTGTTGCTGCAACTAATATTCATTTTCATTATTATTTAATTGCACAGTGTTTTTTCTCTAAACCTATCTCTATAAAATATCAGAAAATAGTAAAAAATGTCCACAATTTTCCCAAAAGGACTACTTCAAACTGTTTATTTTGTCTGACAAACACTCTAAAGCCCGTAAACTATCAAAACTACAGTCACATATGGAAAAAACAGCAAATTCACACATTTAAAGGAGCAGACATTGCTAGTATTTGTCTTGATAAACAACTCATTTGGTAATTATTTTTCCCGACGATCGATCGGCTGATCTTTACAACACTAGCATACATCGCCACCGCAGGCTGACAGCAGCTTGTGAGATAACTGCCTGCTGGAGACAAAAGCTTTCAGCAGCTTTAGTGGCACATTACTGACAGAACACTCCCTCGTGGTGTCACAAGCACTTAAAACCCACCCACTGCTGATGCCAATCTACTGCAATTGAATCACTAATAAGCACTTAAGTCCTGTGTTGAGTACAACATCCACTCCTGAGTGTTAATAATCAGCACACCTCGTGTGGCTGCTCTCTGGGGGCCATGGCAACCAGCTAATCTTAAGATGAGGATCAGACAAAAGCGGCTCAAGATGGAGCTGCAGAAGGAAAAACAGGCAAAAGGAGAGAGGAGAGAGGCTTCCTGCTGTCAGGGCAGGAAACATGAGTGTATACTGTATATACATGTGTGTAATCGAGCATGTCACTGTGGCTGAACTCTGCTCTTGCACCATGTGGAGCTCAATCAGGCGTGTTCTCAACCACTTCTCTCTTTCACTCACCATTGCTTGATACACTATTCCAGTTGTTTATCGGGAACATTATTTTACAAATTGATGCACATTTCCACAACAAGCCAGCATATTCATTTTCTGTGTGTGTGGGTGTGTACGTTAAATACCTGTTTGATCCTTAAACACAGCCTTGGCATCAGCGTGTGTGTAGATGATGCTCTTCAGGACTACAGCCATGTTGGGCACTTTGTTTCTCACCAGCTGTTTCAGTGCAGCCTTGACGACAGAAAACAAACAAGACGTCAGCTGGTGAGTCAGATAAATAAGCTTCAGACTTTCTTTATAAGAACACAGTTGTTATGGCAGACATTTTTCTATTAAACTGATACAGAGATGCTGTACTGAGGTGAAGCAGTGCACGGCACACACCACCAGCCTCAGCCTCCACTGGTGTTGAGAGAGATGGTGACAGCATGTGGTGGGGATAACGTTACAGGACTATAGGGGTGGGGGAAAAAATCAATACAGTATAGTATCGCAATATATTTGTGTGGCGATATCGTATCGTCGCACAGTGCCACGAATCGATTTTTTATTATATAAATTAATAATATTACAAATACAAATCAGATTTCGGTAGCCTACTGGAATAATAAAATCAATTGCTTTTCAGCCCACTAGATACATTTCGCTGCAATAAACATGGCTGACATGAGATGAACAGACTGTAGATGTTATATGATAAAACTTTTCTTTTCGGGACATAATTTACAGCTGAAAAAAATTTCATAAATCGCAATATATCATAACATATTTAAAATTGTATACTAATATTGTATTGTGACTTAAGTATTGTGACAATATCATTTTGTGAATCCTCGGGTGTTTCCCACCCCACAGGACTAGTAAAAAAGAAAGGTCTGCTCTCTAATCAATTAAATATGATAACAAATCATGAAACTATTGACACACATAACTCTAACTCTAACTATCTAACTACAAAAGCCATTTTTTAGCCACATGGTTTTATCCAACTGCCAGTCTGCCACCACCACCCACACGTAATTCTGCTCAGCCCACAGTGTGTCGGTATGCGCCGAGGCAAGTGTCATCGGGTCCATCTGCAAGAATCTATGGAAGAAGGATGCTTATTTCCTATTTAGTCGTTATTCAGAGTTTTCTCCACACAAATACTGTCATATACCATATTACCTGGTGAAATGTCAGCAGGGTATGAAGGTATGAAAAAGAAATAGATACTGCCCGAGCCTACTTAGAG
Organism: Chaetodon striatus; assembly: GCA_029783705.1. NCBI lineage: Eukaryota > Metazoa > Chordata > Actinopteri > Chaetodontiformes > Chaetodontidae > Chaetodon > Chaetodon striatus. The sequence goes on along the minus strand of JAPZEB010000009.1, from coordinate 5,149,146 downwards.
TGAATTGACTGTCATCATGCCATGTGCATATGCTTATCTATGATGATAACAGTAATAATAATAGTGTAATGCTGTATACAGTAAAACCATGATATTTTCTGAGAGGTTTTCAAACTGTGAACATCTCATACTAATGCAACCCTAACCTAGGTATGATTGCATGATATTCCATATTACTGTAGCACTGTAAACATTTTAGAGCTGTAATGGTTAATTAATGGATTAACTGAGAGTCAGAAAATTAACTGGCAAAAATTTTGATTGTCAAATAATCTTTCCGGTAATTTTTCAACTTCCTAAAATGTAAGGAATTAAGATCTTTGTCATATATGAGAGTGCATTTAATATTGAGGGATTTTGGAAATTATAACAGCCATTTTTTTCTGTTTTCTGATATTTCATAGACCAAATGTACCTTCAATTATTCAAAAATGAACCCTCAAATTAAATCTATACCCCTTAAATAATCGTCAGTTGAAGCCGTCGAGCTGGGATGAATCTGTTAATGACAAGAAAAGTAAGTAAAATCCCCACACTCCCAGAAACAGTTTAAAACTGTATCTCTAACAAATGTTTTTGTGTCTATGTCAGCCATTAAATCCATTTAAATAAAAAATAACATTTAGCTTCTTGAGGCATGTATACATGCTGTAATATTTCTGTAAATTACAGTTTAACGTCTTTATTCAAAGCGATCGCATTTGTACAAAAATTCAGTTCATAAAGACATCCCGATAAAGAAACCACTGCTGATTATTTATTTAGGTTTAGGACATGTTTTATAAGTTATTATTCCTGCCCTACATCTAAAAATTAAAAATGCAGATGGTAAACATCTTATTAGAATATTTATCTGTCGAATTCTTTTTTTTATTAAGATAAACAAAAGTGACAATAACTGATAACTTTGTCCAAATATGTTGTTCTATTAAATCTCTTATCATCCCAGCCTCCCATCAAGTCCACATCTCCAGGTTTGTCTATAAATAACCATCAGTGAGCATTATTTACTGTTGGGATCATCCTCTCTTTCCGCTGCATTAGATGTAACATGTTGTTGTTCAGTCAACACAAGTGGGGAGGGCTGTGTGTTAATTTGTTTATTCATGCAAACAGGGATTTTTGGGGAAGCCGAGATTCGCGTAATCAGCTTAACCTGAGTGATCTTAGCCTGCGTCCTGCCAGTGCATGCAAATGAAGCCTGTGTCAACAGCCATGACAGAAACTAACATGTTTTAGCGCTCGCGGCGACATAATATCTGCGGGTTATTCCTCAGAGGTCGACACACGGGGGAGAGCAGAATAACAGCAGAGTCTCCATTACGGTGATTGATGAGTGATCGTACTGTTTATAATTACAAAACACCTCTGGTGCAGCTCCTCCATTTGTCCTGATTATGCCAATAGACCTCCAGCAGCGACTCTCAGTCTGTTATGATGGAGGATCAATAATAAAACAGCTGCTTGACCTAAATAAAAATGCACTTATTGCTTGAACTGGTCTGAAATGTGAAATAGTTTCAGGAAGACTTCTTGATTGTCGTTTATGTTTATGAAGGAATAACAACAGATGCGTTACGGTTGTAGGTCACCTTTCGGAGCACCATGACCACGCTGTAGGAGTGCAGGAAGCATGAAGGGTTCCTCTCATCTAAACCCATCTCTGCCTTCATCGCTGCCCAGGCGCCGCCGCTGAACTCATCTTCTTCAGTCTGTGAGCTGGAGCCCTGTAAACCGAGTCAAACGGTTTATACACTCACAAACACTTACAGTTACTGTGCACGACCCAGCTTGAAAATATCAGGTTTTTATCCTGCCTGCCTCTTTACAGCGCTCAGATGGTCACCGCTGCAATCAGATTGTGTGAAACTTCATTTCACACTGCAGCCTGGAACACTTAAATGTCTGGTGTGGAAGGTACAACATCCATATAAAGCTCCTGATGTACTCCGGATAGAAAACATCCTGGAGTGTTTGGGAAATCAAACCCAACTTCAAGTCGTGTCAGAAATATCAAGGCATGTTGTAATTACTATGTTAAACCCAGAGATTTCTCCAAAGAGCTGTTGTCAACAAGCCTAAACAAAAGTCATGTGGGGAACAATGGAAGTCTTGTCAGCTACAGACAGGAAAATTATTACTTATTGTTCCTCCGTGCCATATATTGTGTCATTTATTGTTTCTCTTGTCGCAATAACTTGCCAAAAATATAAATTCTGTGAGCGCACATCCATCCATTTTCTCCGCTCGCTTATCCTGTTCAGTGTTACAGAGAGGTGGAGGCTATTCCAACATGCATTGAGCGAGAGGAAAAGGAGAGGAGACGTTTAAAGCTGCAGCCACAGCCTCGCCCACCGGTACAAGACAAAAAAACTAACACAATGGTTATCTGAAGCGTGCTACAACGTGACGCTGCAGAGAATAAATATGAGGCCAAATGTAGTAACAATTCACTCTATTCATTTACTTTATTAATTATAAATGAAAGACGTCATTCACCTTATAAGTAGCGAGATGTAACCCTAACCTTAAAGGGATACTTTGACTATCAACCTGCTTTGTATCTCAACAATGTGGGTAGTTTGTATAAATGAACTGTGGTAAACTTCCCTCCATCTTTCCAGCACCCAAATCTCCCTGTTCATCTCTAACCTCATAATCCCAACAGATTTTCACCGGCACTTGGGCTTTTGTTCAAACAACAAATTGTACTTCCGCATTTTCATATGCCCGCCACCCCACCACGGGCTGTGTTTTAGTCGTTCAGCATGCCCTCGTTGACTTCCCCTCGGGGGAATCCCCGCTGCCATCGTAAGTGCCGTTCCATTTGTCTTAAATCCTTAAGTAAATTTGGTGAGATCGACCCTTGGAGAGCTGAAGCCACGGGTGAACAACGATGGTCAATCCAGAGGTCTATATCACCCATAATGCATTGCACTCCTGCACTGAATGCAAGAAATCCATGGTTAGGAGGCAGTAATGTACATAAAACTGTGGTTGCCTAACATTTAAGAGGGAGAGGATTCATAAATAAGGAAATAAATAAAATAATAAACAGAAATTAAATTAATAAATTCCCTATTCAACTTGATTTTCACCTTCAGTTTTCCTAATATATCTTATAGGTTGACAGACTTGCATGTGTACAGATTCACTTGTCTATCAGCAGATAGTTTCTTAAGGAAATCTCTGATCACTTGAGATCAGACTAAACAAAATGTCAACATTATCTGTAGACGCACGGAAAAATAGTAATCTGCAATAATCTGCAGAGGGTAAAGTTACTCATGATTCTATTGGTTAGTTATGAAATGCATCGCAAGAGTACAGCAGTGGACAGAGAGAAAGAGAGACACCACCTCACCCCCACACCCCGCTCATGTACAGGTATGGTGTGCGAGTAATGTAGCTGGTGGGCAATCATGTAGCTGCTCCAGCTGCAGCTGTACCTGCTCACAAGAGAGAGCACTGTAGATAAAACCACAGAAATAAATTTCTCTTTTGGTTCAGAGAGAGAGAAAAACCTTTCAAACTTGAATGTAAGAATTTCCCAGGAGAGCCTGAAGGCAACACCGAGTGTAGTTCAATGTCAGGATGAACAGCAGTAGCTATCAGGAGAAGAAGCTGTGGGAATTTGTTCTTACATTAGAGCTGAAAGAATTAGTTGATTAAATAAGCAACAGAAAAATATTCTTATGATAATCGATTCATCTTTTTGTTGTTGTTGTTCCAGTTTCTTCCCTCTGGATATTTGCTGGTTTTCCTGGTGCTCAGAGATATAAAACTAAACATTTGGCTTTTGGAGTGTTCATCAGACGAAACAAGACATTTAAATATGTCAACTCAAGCTTTAGGAAAGAGATTTTACAGAACAAAAACAACTGATCAAGAGAGCAATCACCTTAAGATGATAAAAATCCATTTCAGATTAAAACATACGCTATTGTTTACTGTGCATATCTGTGCTTGTATTACCTGGCTTGGTGACCGGGCCACAACACCATGAGCTGGAATCTGAGGGACAGAAACCACGATGTCGTCCAGGCTCTGACCCTGCGGCTGAGAGAGAGAGGAATTGAATTATTAACAGAACCATGGTGGAAAAACAAACACATAACTGATAACTGCCATTTAATTAGAGCTTAGGTGACAAAACCACAGAGAGCTGCACAATTTCTGACCACACGGGTGTGATTATGTGATTTCACAGCTCTGCTGCTTTCATTTTCAAAGGAAGGACATCAACATGCTGCAAGCAGACAGATATGAACAGGAATTTCAGATGCAGAGAATCAGCGCTTGATGAGACTAACCTGCTGCGGCAGGAATCCAGCGGGGCCAGGGAAGCGTCTGGTCCTTGGCCGATGAGGCTCTGAGCGAGGCCTCTTTTTAGGAAGCTTATTAGAAGCTGATACCAACTGGACCAGGTGGTTGGTGAGGACTGGTGTGTGCAGGGGATGAGGGCTCAGAGTGGAGGAGTTCACAGACTGGGTGGAAGAGGGTGCGGAGGAGACTGTCTGAAAAAGGGTGCGGTCCTGAGGGGAGGTTTTAGGAGTTGTAAATGGTCTCTGCGGCTGCTGGGGCCTGTTTAGTGTCCTGGAAATGGGGCTGGGTGCAGGAGAAGACGCAGTAAGACCAGGGAAAACACTAGGATTCTGCGGACGAGGTGATGGGAAAGCAGTGTGGGGATTTGGAGATCGCAAAAGGGGCGTGGAGGAAATTGGAGGAGGTAAGTTATGACTAGATGAGGCCTGGCGTGCAGTGCTGACGTCCCTCAGGGTCCGATTAGGTTGTCTCTGAATCCCTCCACAGGTCGGGGGTCGCAGCGTTTTGGCTGAAGATCCAAGCTCAACCACGGGCGCAGGTGGGGCTGGAGCAGGAGGCTGCCCCATCTGGCGGTCACACTCATCCAGATCTGCCAGGTCAACATCCCAATCATCAAAATCATCCTGAGCCGTGCAGGGCTTTGGTGGTCCCTTGGTGTTGGCATGACTCTGTTGTGATGCCAAATTAGGCTGAGAGTTACTCAGTGAGGGGGGAGGGGGCTGAGCAGAGGAGGAGGAGAGCTGTCTCAAACCCAGAGCAACAGTTTGTCCAGCAGCCGTGTGCGTGCTGCTTCTTGATGCTGTGCCATTACACAGGGTGGCTGATCTCGCTCCAGTTTGCTGAAGGCAATTTTTCTCCGGCTCTCTGTGAGCAGCAGAGGAGGCCCGGAGCGTGCAAGATGACACAGCAGCTGCCACATCGGCTGGTCCAGAGGCTGAGCGGACAGCCCAGTCTGTCCCGAGCAGGTCCTGGGAAACACACACACACACACACACACACATAAAAAGGGGAACAGAAGGAGGGTCATTATTATACAGAGTGGGAGCACTTACAG
>JAPZEB010000009.1:5108623-5122140 GCA_029783705.1 Chaetodon striatus | reverse complement strand
ACCAGTCGTTATCATTGAGGTCATCATTGTCTTCCTGATCACTCTCTGATTTGCTCATGTTGTTATTGCTGGCTAGCCTGTTAAAAAAAAAAAAAAAAAACAATAATAAGAAAACAATAAAACAATCTGATCATACCCATTTTGGATAAATACACCAATCAGTTCTTCACTGACTGACCTGCGATTGGCAATGCGACTGCTGTTGCGTCCCATGCCGAGACACTTCTCCAAGTGCGGGGCGAAGCGAGAAGCTGCTATCAGTCTTTTGCAGTTTGGGCACTCACACTCTTTGTTTTTCCACTGATTGTACACTTGGCCAAATATGTCTACTCCTGGCTGGTCTATAATTTCTGAAAGAGTAATAATAGGCAAATTCTGTCAGGAAACACATCAAATGAAAATAAGAGAAGAAATGGACCGCAACAAATTGGAAACCATGGCACCAACCGAACTCCTTCATGCTCTCTTGATCTGTTTCGTCCAAGAAGAAATAGCCCTGTTTCACAGCACGATGGACTTCAAAACACAGGCCCAAACAGGCATCTTCCACCAGCTCAGAGTAGATGTCATGGGCCAAGGCCTATAATGATAATTTAAAACCAAATTCAAATGGGATGCCTCATGAAGCGGATAAAAGACACAACATCTGTTTGTGGGTGACATTTAAAGGAAGAATTACAAATGATATATATTCCCTCACCTCCAGCCTGGTGTTGTCTGGGCCTGACAGGGGCATATCCTCCATTTTCATTTGAAAATCTGTATGGGAAATCTTGATTGCAAGGTAATGAGATGCTGACCTGAGGATTAACAACATAAAAAACAAACTATGAGACAATCAGCATGGTCAATGGATAGAAAAGAGACAAATCCAATTTGCCATCAAGCGTTAAGTGTATGATTAAAACTAGCACTTAAAATACTTACTTTTATAACAGACAATGAAACTTGTTGCAGATATGTCTTCATGCTGTTGAAGAGAATAAAATATAAACATTAATAGATAAATTGAGATAAACCTTTATTGATCCCTCTGGAGAAAATTCAGTTACTAAAGCACAAGGCCAGAGATGAGCACAGGTAAACAGAGAAAGAAAAGTTAAAATGGAACTGTACAAGAGGAAGTTCAGACAAAATTACTGTAGTACAGTGACATGTACACATTACAGGTTAAGTGATTAACTACAGCAGAGTCAGAAAGTCTAGACATGTGACATGTGATTAAATATGGATTAATTTCCATAACTGCTTATCCTCTCTAGGGTCGCTGGAGCCTATCCCAGCTGACATTGGGCAAGAGGCGTGGTACACCCTGGACAGGTCGCCAGACTATTGCAGGGCTAACATAGGGACAGACAACCATTCACGCTTACGGCCAATTTAGATACACCAATTAACTTAACCTGCATGTGTTTGGATTGTGTGGGGAAGCCTGTATACCTGGAGGGGGCCCACGCTAACCCCAGGTTTGAGCCCCCCACCCTGGGTTTGAGACTGTTCCACTGTGCCGTCCAATCATATAGATTTAAGATAAAATATAACACAGTACATAATGTAATAAATCAGCATCACATATTGACATAATATAATATAACACAGTATTGGATGTAAGATGTAGAATAAAGTGAAATATATATAGCATTGTCTGTATAGTATAGTATAGTATAATATGCTAGCTATACAGATGTTGGGTGTTCAGCTATATTTTTCTTTACTTATACACGTAAAGAAACATCCATACCATAAGTAAAAGTACAATTTGAAATCGGACCCTAAGACTAGACATACTTTATGCAGCAATATCATGGTTAACATTTTATTGGATACCAAATACATCACAGTCATGGAGAGTAATAAATAAATATATTTTTAATAAACGTTAATACAGTGCAACATGGTTACTTGGTGCGTCTGATATGGTTAACTGAGGAGAAGTACCTCTTTAATTACACCATAAACACTTGAAGAATAGCTACATTGAAACATGTAACAGCCATGTCAACAACCTGACAGCAGGACAAAAGGACAGCATACACGCAGGTAATGACAGTTGAGAAACTCCGCTGTTTAACGACAACTAACATTACTTTTTAGTCTTAGCATTAGCTAGCTAGCCCTGCTATTCTTTTAGCTGAGCATAAAGAAGACGGCTTTACAGCGTGTCGATACTCGGATACATTGTAAGGACGTTATGTTTCCAATTGCACCGGAAAAAAATGTTTCCTCTTACCCTGTCATGCCGAAAACTCAGTGAGGACAGGCAGTTTCTCTGAGGGAGGCAACATCACCGTGTCAGTCCGCATCACGAAACGTTAACAAGAAGCTTCGTCTGCAGTAACATCCACCATTTTATCGCCGACAAAGGAAAAAAAATCCTGGTTTAAATTGTTTGTTGTCGCCGGTGTCGGTTAAACTAACGTTACAAACCCGCCTGACACCGAGGAGGCCGACAGTGAAGAAGCAAATGGAAAAACATAACAAATGACTTCCGGTTTACACCTCAAAAATAAAAGCCTTGATTTTTGAGCCGTCAAATGTTTAACATAGGCTAAAGCACCTCATGATAAGTATTATCTTAAGTAAAGTAGCAGTGCCATGATGTAAAAAAACAAAACAAAAAGAAAACTCTGCTACAAGGACAAATTTCATATTCAAAATGATTATCAGATAATATTCTCCTGAACTTTTGTTCGCTATGCATTTTCAGCTGTGCCCTATAAGTATAAAAAACTAAATATATGTCAACAATTATGAAGTCCCAATGTCTGCAAATGACATAGCAGAGATGGCTGCCATCTTGTTTTTACATGGATTACTGAATTGTGCACTTAATACCTCTAGATGGCACATAAACATGTCCACGAATGAGGACAACAGGTCTAAGTTAAGTAAAATAAAGTATAAGGTCAAGCAAACTGAAAATGTGATGTCCTCATATGAGGACACAAGGTCTTAAGAGGACATGTACATATGGAGAAAAGAAGAAGGAAAAAGTAGCCCATTTATTGGGCTTAATAGTCCCATTTATTGTGAGTGTATGTATGAGACTGCAGTTCAGGTGTAGTAGCCATCACCACACTGTGTTGCTAATACACAGAGGACACAGAATTTCCCTTTGCCAGTTTAATGGCAAGTAAGTAAATGAGTTTGTGGTCAACAAGCGAGACACAGACTATACAAGAAACACAGAGAGCAATCAGGCTAAACACTGAATACGACTGCCATTAGGACAAAAGTAATTGGCATATATTTTATGTCAATATGAAGCATTAACACACATTTTAATGTTACAGCTGGTCAAGGCAGTGCTGATTTTAACTACTTTATAGATAGTTTAATCTAAAACTATCGTATTGTGTGAATTGATATGTTTTGTTTGAAAAATCTTAATCTGAAAAGTAATTCCAGCTGTCACAATATTTTAATGGGGTGAAAAGTACAGTATTTCTTTCTGAAATGTAGTGCAGTGGATGTATACAGTACAAAAACATCCTGGTAGAGTAGCCTACAAGTAGGCTTCCTCAAGATTGTACTCAAGCACAGTGACTGAGTAACTGTACTTTCCACCTCTAGTCATCACCAGTTGTGAAATATGATCAATTCTTTCATCTGTCTTTAGCCAAAGTGTTCATAGACCAGCCAATAAAATGATGCAGCCCTGTTGACGATTTTATTTTGAAGGCACAACCAGCGTGTTTCCGGTGTTTCTGACAGACTTGACGCAGGTCGCAGGTTTCACCATCCACTGAAGACATTAATAAAGGAACATTAGATGTTCTCTTGTTATCTGTGATCATGTAGTTGAGCCTGAGTGTTCGGATGAGGTCATCTCTAACAACAATACGCACTATCTGGCCAAAAGTATGTGGACACCCATGAACCTAGCTATGAAGCCTTCTTTATATTAGTGTAATGCTTCTGTGTTGTTATTCCTTCATTTTATGTTTTCCAAACTACACTAAATGGTGTCCATTTTCCTGACTTTTGTGTGCTAAATCCTACTGCTGTGTGTGTACACTTGATACCATTTAATGGGCCTGCTCTCTGTAGAGCTGACATCAGGCCCCTTTGAGTGATTCAGCTTGCCACCTCAGAGTTACACCTGAGTTCAAAGAGCACCCATTGAACTATAGATGCTTTCATGTGCTAGATACGCCCTCAAGAAGGCAGACTCATGTGTGTCAATATATGTTTTTTTCTTTTGTGAAATAGCCAGTGGCAATCTATAACAAAATTATATGTCCATTTTACATAAACTATAAATACACTATTTTTTAAAAATCAATTTGTCATATACAGATTTGCAGTGATGATTGGTTTTATCTATGCTGATGTTGTCTAATGTCAAGTCTGTATTTGATCATGTGACAATACTGTGAAATATACATAGCTGTTTTGATGCAAAATCTAGCACCAGGGCCCATCATAACTACCATATACCACTGCGTCCAAAACAAATCTACCTACGGGTATCAATAAAGTTACCTTGACCTTGACCTTGACCTTGTACACCACTGCACCTGTGACAAGGGTTCACATATAGGCAATGCTTAGTTCTATGGGCACACAACACAAAAAAAACTTTGAGAATAATGTTTAACTATCTCACAGCCAATCTGGAGTCCAATAGTCTTCCAGCAAAGACAAACATAACGTGCCGCACACAGCTCTTGAGTTATCAGAAGGTAGCAGGCCCAGCAGCTTCTTTTGGTGAGGTTAATGTGGACATAACAATTGTTGGCTATACGTTAGAGGAACACTAGGATGATTATGGACTAATTTACTGATTATATTGTCAATTATATATTAAACATTTGGTCTAAACACATCAGAACATGGTGGGAAATGGCATTACCATTCCCCTTGGTGCAGTCTGACCAAAAGCTATTCAGTTTTAAATCATTTAACAGAGAAAAGTCAGAATATTTAACATATTAAAAGCAAGAACTTTGCTTGATAAATGACTTCAATAGAAAATAGTTTGAGGCATTTTTTGTCCGTAGACTTATTGACAAATTGTTTCAGCTCCAAAGCACATTACTGTCCAAAATATAATTGTATGATGTAGCATTATGATTTCCCTTCAGTGAAAACGAAGGACCCAAACAAAACCATTGGAAATAGCCCCAGGTGTGTCCACATTCTTTTGGCCACAGCGTGTTTCTTCCCACACATCACTGCAGTGATCCCCGCCCTGTCTGCTTGTGTAAGCTAAAAACAGAGCACACACTTCTGTTAAAGATCTTTTTTGTTTTTATTTGCCCAAATACTTGAACTACAAGGACATAAGAACACCCTCAGCTATAGAAAACATCAAATTTTGTCAAATGATCAGCAGTACAAACTTGTAAAGCTTTGCTGTCTTAGATATCTCTATAAACCAACAGAAGGGAGAGAAGATACAACTAAAACAGGTGAATGAAACCAAAAACTCTCCCTGCGTGAGTGAAAAACTCACTGGCCTCAGAAATCACAGATGAGGGTTTGCCAAATTAAAGCACTAACAAAAACGATAAGCACTCGATACAAAAACAGTATTTACAGGGAAAATTACAACAGTTTTTTTTTAACCCCAGTTCCTCTGGCAACTCAGTTCCCCAAATCCCTTTTACAAACTCCCATTGATCAATATCAGCTTTTCCTTTTCCCTCCCCAAATTATTTAAATAGTCCACGCTGGTTTTTGTTTCAGACAGTGATGAGATTCATAATGGTCAAAATCAGTCCATTACTAACAGATTATTAAGTTGCCATGTACTCATCTGTCTGTGGACCCAAAACGACAGTCATTAGTCTGTTTTCAGGTAACCAATGACACGACAGCGCCGAGCAGAAAAATTACTGAAGACCTTTGGAAAAAAAAAAATTTAAAAGATTTAACAATATCTACATTCATGGTGTTGGTATGACGTCCCCACACAGGCACAAACATGCACGCTGCAGTCACATCATGGTATGCAACAGAAACAGTAAAAACAGCACACATTAAAGCAAAGAAACACACACTCACACCCTCATATATACACAGTTCTGTGCATGCATGCACACAAACTCACACAGAGGGACAGATTTACATTAAGTGCACACTTTTTTTGGGATTAAGCATTAGACTGAAACCCATACAGATTACAGTCAATACCAATAAAAATTCAAAACTTTTTTTTTTTTTTTTATGAAAACCATTCAGTTCGACATCCACAAAATGATTCCAGATGGATCAACTGCTCACAATTAAAACAAACATTTTAACGACTCAAATAAACCGTAAACGTAAAACGACAGTTCAAAGGAGAAACACACACCAACTGTGTGACGTATTCTTTAAAAACACAGAGTCAGATTGAGCTCTACACGGGGAAAACGAGTGTCACCCCTCTGACGACAAACTGCTCTGGTCACACAATAAACACTGTGTATCACTGTCAGGCCAGAATTAACTGAGTCAAACAGAATTGGTTCAGACTGATGGATTAATGTGTACAACACATGTCAGTTAAGTTTGATAAATTACACCTTTGAATGACAGACGCATGGCGATGGATACCACAGCGCCTATACAGAGAATTCACCACCACTGGACCTTATGTTTTACATCTCTGAGGGGAAGTGGATGCCATTTTTTTGACACTTGTCAACAGAACAAATCTTCACACACTAATCTAAATTAAGTCCTATTACTGATTACAAAAGTATTGACTGGTGCAGACAAGAGTTTTTACAAGTTAAATGGAGATCACTTGTGTTTCATTAACTGTGGCTGGTAAATAAACTATCTGGAAGCTGCAAAAACATTTTCAAGGAACAGAATAGCCGGCGGACAATAATTTACAGTAAAAATGTAAAGAATAGGACCTTCATTGGGCAGATTGCAAAAAGAAATGGGGTCAAAATGCAGTGTCCACATGTGCAAAGACTGATCCACAGACTCAGGCTGTAGCTGCTGCTAAAGATGCTTCGACTAACCATTTAGGGGTGGATACTTACGTAATCAATTGTTTTTTCACCTGGACTTAATTCAGATACATCTGAAGAGATCTGCTTTTCTTGTAACATCACTGGAAAATCCTCTGTGTGAATTTTCCCTAAATAACTGCGGTACAAAGAGAAGAGAATTTTACACTACTGAGTAACAACTCATCCACTTTGGTTCGACACTGTAAAACAAAAAAACATGAAAAAGTCCAAGAGGGGGTGAACACTTTATACAGGCACTGTGACCTTTAAAATGAGAACATGGGTTAGTAACAAGTACTGAAATTTTCCAGCAACAAAGACATTCATAATGGCTTGATTTTTTTCCTGAAAAAATACCACCTCTTTAAGAACCAAAATGATAAAATCTACATCATAAATTGAGAATAGAGAACAAACGCGACAATGAATTGGGGAAAAAAAAAAAAATAAAGGAAACATTCTGAAGAGTGCAATTTTTCAGTACCCTGCACACCCCCCTCCCCCCCTCTCGCTCCCTAAAGTGATCCGCCATACTATGTTCTTTGGCTCTATGAAGCCTGTTCACAACTCATGCCACCTTTAACTAATTACCAGAATGATAAAAGAAACAATGGAAGGTAATCGATTACCCTCGACATTAAAACTTTAACCTTTAAACCATTGAAACTGTACGTCAAGATTGAAACCAACGGCAGAAATGTTCATGACATCACCAAACCAGTGGGATGCTGTTTTTGGCATAACGTCAGCGGCCAGTGCTGTGAGATGACCGTCACACCGGGGAGGGAATGAAACTGATTTTGGACATAAGGGCAGGGTGCCTCCATGAGTAGATCACCAACGCAGCAACATAAAGTGGGTGAGTGTGAAGTGGATGAGGTGATGCAGGGGCTCCCTCTGGTGGTGGGAGGAGAGCAGGGTTGGCACAGTGGCAGAGCTCCCTTGACTCTTGGCTCAGCTCAGCGCTGCTCAGTTCGTCTCACGGAGAGACGTCGGCCCGTTTTCAGTCAGAATCTGAGTCCGACGACCCCTGTGAATTCGAATCGCTGCTGCTGTCCTCCGACTTGTTCTCCTTGTCTTCCGCCTCATCGTCATCGTCGTCGTCATCATCGTCGTCATCGTCATCATCGTCCTCCTCCTCCTTCTTCAAACAAACAGTTTAAAAGAACAACATTTAGCACAATCAGCTTCCACTTCTTTTCATTATCCCTGCATACTGGAAAAGAGAGATGCAACTCACATCGTCATCGTCGTCCTCCTCATCCTCGCTGGATGAGTCCGCCTCAGAGGAAGCCTTCTCCCGCTCATCATCATCTTCATCCTCGTCCTCATCCTCGTCCTCCTCTTCCTCAGTGTCCTGTGGAAAGAGAGATTTTCAGGCATGGCTGACACACATCACTACAGCTGATATATCAGACAAGAAGAAGAATGAGTCTGCGCTTACAGATTTCTTGGCCTTCGCCTTGGGGCCACCTGGTTTTGCTGTAGTTCTTCTTTTCTGATAACGTCAAGCAGATAAACAAATTTAAGTTACAGTATATTTGAAACATGGTACAATTTCTTATCTAGCTTGTGACAGCAGTGTGCTAACAGTGAAATAACTGACTCACTTGTGAATTATATTCTTTGTAGGTGTTTCTCTCTTGCGAAGACAAGCTCTGTGGAAGAATGAAAGTGTGTGTTAGGTAAGTCGAGGGTCCAACATGTCTTGACAAAATGTCCCCTTTTCCCAAACAACCACTTCTTACAGCGAGCCACTGTTCCAGTTGGACTTTGTACTGTCTCTGCTTCTCCTCCGCGATCTTCTTGTAGCGGTCTTTCTCCTTCAGTGGTAACCTCTGCCAGCGGCTGCCGATTTCAGTCATCCGCTCTTTCATCGGGAGGTGATTCAGCTCTCCGTTGGACAGCATCTCCTGAGAGAACTTCTGATATCCATTTCTAGAGAGAAAAATCACAACTTAGAGGTTTCAATACAACACACAACATGAAGCATAGACAAGTAGAGGGGGATGTGACAGACTTACGATGGTGGTTTCTTGGGTTCACCCTCAAACTTCATCTTCTTCCCTGAGGCAATGGCAGCAGCAGGTGAGCGCATCTCACACAGGTCTCTCTGCAGAGGAGAGGTCAACGGTTAGCTCTCACTGGCAGTGTAAACACACTGTGGAGTTCTGCTGGACGTTGTCACTGAACTGACACTAACCTCATATCTTTTCTGGTCCTCTGCTGCCTTTTTGATCCACATTATTTTCTCTTTTTTCTCCATGGTGCTCCAGGTGGCTTCCATGGCTTTCTGCGCCTTTGGCCGGTCACTCTGCAAAGCACAGGTTCACGTTAAATGCACTCATGGCGAAAGTTTTAAGTGAATTTTCTAGCACTTTGTTGGTTATAGAATTACACAGCTGCAGTTCATCTCTAACACTCTACTCTGTATTATTAACCTCTTCTCTTCTTCTCTCTTTCTTTCTGCATCTTTTAATCAGGATACTATGATCTAACATGATAGTGTTCATGCAGATAAGGAAATATGTAAGGGATAATGCTGGACTAAGTGTCAGGTATCAAGAACTAATGGATATGGGGGGGAGTGTGGAGTCAATTAATTCCTAAATATGAACACAATACCAAGACTATGGGCATATTATTCAGACTATTCCTTTATATTTTCATGTGTTTCGCAATCACAGTCTTAAGCTTCTTACAAGCCATAAATCAGTTTCCTTGGTAACACCTAAGGGTTTGAGTAGTACATAGAACAGTCGTTCCTTTCGTATCACCTGTTTAACCAGTGTTTATAGTGTAATGGACAAAAACAACACTACCAGTTTGTATTCTTGAGACTGGGAGTCATGCATACCTTAAATCTGGCCAGGTAGTCTCCTATGACGCTCTGCTGCCAGATGTCCTGTGCAGTCTTAGGTGGGTCCGGCAGACGACTGCGATCCTCCTTCTCCTTCTTCTCTGACTCTGCCTTCAGGACTGTTTCTAGACGTTTATACTTCTCCTGAATGATCAAGAAGTTTTGGGAAATTAAACTACAACTTGTACATATCAGTATGACTTGCTTCCTGTGATCCAATAATCCATTACATTACCTTCTTCTTGTCTGGCAGCTCATTCCACATGCGAGCCAGGAGTCTCGTGAGCTCGCTGTCAGAAAGGTCCGGCCGCTCCTGTTGCAGTTTCTGACGCTTCTCCTCAGAGAAGATGAACATGGCTGAAATTGGTCTTTTGGGTTTCTCTGGATTGGCCTACAGGTTACAGAGAGAGGGAACATAAGAAACGGGTACTACAACATCCAAGTAACCATGGGACTTGGAAATGACAGTTTGTATTTGAGCAAATATGACGAGTGTTTACTTGGTCTTACCTTTGCTTTAGAGGCCTTCTTTTTGGCGGCAGGACTGCTGGCTCCACCCTTTTTAAAACCTATCTTCTCCTCAGACAAAACCCGGGTTTGCTCCTCCTCTGACAAACTCTACAGATCCATACAGCACAGAATATACACGTGAAAAATTCACACTCAAATGAGAACACTGGCAACAAAATGTGCTGAAGTAGAGACCAAAAAATAAGACTTACACTGAGGAATCTGTTCATTTCAATTTCATACTCCTTCTTCCTCTGGAAAAAAAGCAATCATAAGATTTTTAGAAAAACACTTAAGTCCTTATTTTAATAGTCACACTTGATGATTCTGGACTCACCTGTTCACAGCGTTTCTGGTAGGCGTCCTTCTCACTCTGTTTCAGCAGCTTCCACCGCTGGCTACACATCACCATACGCTCTGTGCTGGGTACATCCTTCATGCTCGACATCAGCTCCGCACAGAACATTGAGTAACCATTTCTGAAAGCACAAACAAATTTCATTTAAATACCTCACTCACAGGGTGGTGACCTACAACCAGCGTCGTACAGATGTGTCAGCAGTATTGACTCACGGAGGAGGTTTGTCGGGTCGGCCGTCAGATTTGTCTTTGAGGTGCCTCTCAGCCTTTGTCAGGGTGGACTTGACAATATCCTCTTGAGTCATGTTTAACTCTGGGTGCTGCTGGATGTACTCCCTCATTGTCCCCTAGAATATTGCAAAAACAGTGTCAAACTAAAGAAGGATGGACTGGATGTCATCACTGCTCTTCATACCACAACAGCCCTTGCATTTCAAAAACACACCGCATGGCACTGTAGTCTTACCTCGTACAGTTTCTGCTGCTCCAGGGACTTGGCGATCCATTTGAGTCTCTTCTTGTCAGACAGCTGCGTCCACTGTTTGCCAAGACTGTCCTTAATGTCTTTGGTGGTCGCCTGGTGTCAAACAGGGAGAGTTAACATCTTTCAAATCATACAACTGTGTATTTTGCATGTTTGTGTTGTAAATGCTGAAACGTACATCTGGGTGTGACTTGAGAAAGGCCTTCTTTTCATGGTTATACCACAGCTGTTGGGGTGTCTTGGGCTTCTCTGGTGCATTTGAACCTTTCTTGGTCATGCTCTCCATAAGGTCTGGATGTTGTTCTCTATATTTACACAACAATTAAGCATAATTAGCATCTTTATTTTGCTGCGGGTGCATGATTAATATCCCCAGTGTTCATAATCAATAGTAATAAGCAACCTCACCTGAACTTCATCATGCTGTGCACAAATGCTTCTTTGTCTCTCAGGAAGTCGTCAACATACTTTTTCTGTAACCATGAAAAGATTTCTGTTAGAAATTAATGAGTCCAGGCAAAGTATCAAATTTATTTTAGCTGCACCTCAGGTGTTTTTAACTGACCTTCTTTTTGTCAGGAAGTTCCCTGTATTTCTTGGAGAGGATTTTCGTTAGGTCTAGGTTGCTCATCTCAGGGTGCAACTTTGCATATTTGGCCCTCTTTTCCATGAAGAAGCGGAAGTATGGAGTCAAGGGCTTCTTGGGGAAATCTGGGTGTTTCTGTATATGATGGAAAAAAAAGTAAATAAAAATGCCACGTGTGAGTTTTATTCAGAACTGCTAATTGTTCATAAGTCGATAAAAATGTATGTTTTAACTCACCTTTATTTTTTTGCCCTTGTAAGGGTTCTTGATGTAGTCTTGGGCATCAAATATCAGTTCTGTTAGAGTCCGAAATTTACGAATCTGTGGTTCAGGAAGACAAAAAAGTATTATAAATCTAACTTTTGAACAACCAATACAAATACTACACTACACCAGCACACTGGACCATCTTAAACTGGCTCACCTCTTTAGAAACCTCCTGCCACTTCTGCTTACACATCTCTGCTGTGAAGGAATTGAAAGCCACCTTCTGCCAGTCCAGGTGGGACTCTGATGTTTTATATTTAGTGAGGTCCTTCTGTGGCAGGGCCACTTTCATGGCCTCCAGCAGTTTTAAGAGGTCCTCCTGTGCCCACACTGTGATAACGGTAGCAATCAAAAAAAAGTTATAAAGATTTGCCAGTCTGTCTGCTAAATTACAAAACTAAATGTAATACCCTTTTGTATGCCTTAAATTATGTCCAATTATCATTCCCCTGAGAAAAGACATACCTAATATGGTCATACTAGGGCTGCAACTAACGATTATTTTCATTGTCGACTAATCTGTCGATTATTTCTTCAATTAGTCGTCTAGTCATTTTATCGAAAAGTGTGTTAAAATGTTGAAAAATGTCGGTCTGTCTCTCCCAAACCCCCAAATTATGTCATCTTAAGTTTTGTTTCGTACTCACACCAAAGGGTTTTAGTTCACCGTCATGGGGGAGTGTGTAAAGCTGCCAATATCTGAACAGAAGAAGCTGCAATAAGAGTAATTTGGGGTACTTTGATAGTACTTTTCTATGAAAAATGACTCAAACCAATTAGTCAACTACTAAAATAGTCACTGATTATTTTAATAGTCGATTAGTCATTGATTAGTCGACTAATCGTTGCAGCCCTAGTTCGAGGACCAGTCCAGACTGATTGATAAAACACAGTCGACGTGCCTGTACTAACGTGCGTGCCAAGTGTCTAGGTGAAATTCTAGGATCTTTGCTTGCTAGCCCAGAGCCCGTTAAATACACCACGCACGATATCACGGATAGCACGGGCTGGGTCACACGCCAAACGAGCGAACAAACGCAAGGATCTGCCGGGTAAAGTCTCAATGAAACCGTGCGGTCTCTGTCTTTAAATTCTCAGATAGGGACAAGCCAAATATTTGTGTTTGTTAGCCTTTGTGTACAGTATAGACCGGTAGCCGACAATCATTGTGTTGCTTGAGTAGACGCTTTTGGTCTGATTTGCGAGCAAGGTCATTTAACAGCTCAAGTGCATGAAAGAGAGAGAATATGGCATTTGCATCACCGAATGGGACGAGTACACGCGTCAATTTACAAGCAAGATAAATATTAACTGAACCCTTAACATAGCGTTTCAGGTGAGAGAGAGTTCGCGTGTGCAACACTGCTGTCAGGATTATAAAAGGTCTGAAGTTAATGGTTTCTGTCGTCATACCAAGATTAAATCAACATAATGAAATGTTTCTCAGAAATAGGCTGTGTGGTGCATGATCCTAATTCATGCTTTATATTTCAAAGC
>JAPZEB010000009.1:5084900-5098141 GCA_029783705.1 Chaetodon striatus | reverse complement strand
TGGTTTTTAAGTCATAAGTGCTATATCATAGGCAACTGGACTTGCTTGAGTTTCTTGAAGACGTTTCGCCTCTCATCCAAGAAGCTTCCTCAGTTCCATAACTGAAGAAGCTTCTTCAAGTCTTCAAGAAACGCATTCAAGAAACTCAAGCAAGTCCAGTTGCCTATGATATAGCACTTACAATGACCATGATCTGGGTGGCTGAGAATCTTCACTGACATGTTGCCAATCAGTTTGGGAAGAATGCCCTTCGACTGATTCGGAAATTCGAATACAGAACTGAAGGAGCTTCTTGGATGAGAGGCAGAATGTCTTCAAGAAACTCAAGCAAGTCCAGTTGCCTACGATATAGCAGTTATGATTACCATGACCTGGATGACAAAGAATTTTCACTGACATGTTCTTGAGTAATTTAATTTGAGGTTTTTTGGTTGGTAACATTGCAGGTATCAGTGACCTCTGTTCCTTATGTGCACCATATATGATCCTGCCTGTGCTGTTTCGGGATTCCCCGATGACAAGTTAAAGACCAACAGGTGCCTGTCTCCGTGGGAACCTGGGCAAATGTGATGGGAACACAGGCAGTTCTTGTGACAGTGTCAGGTGTCCCTCTTGAACTCTATCACTACTGTCCCATAAATAAAATAAAATACACAGACATGGAATGCAAAGTTTTACATTTTAAAGATTCCAAAAAACCATTTTCCTTGACTTGACACACACTGGTGGATCTAAAATCTATTTCAATGGATACGGGTCAAATTTGATCCGGAACGGAATGTACAAAATTATGTAGAGCCTTTACGAATGTGTAAATGTTTGTCAAATTTTAGGCTAAAAGAACAATATTTAGGATGTTTTTAGTGCCGTAAAATGTTAAAACAGGTCAAATTTGACCCGAACAGTATGTACAGACATTAGATTGTTTATAAGCATTTTTTAATTTCTCCAGCTGTCTGTTCTGATTGTATTATTTTCTATGTGTAAGTGAATACATTTTAAAGCTGCTATATGTACCAATGTTAACATTGATGTTCTCCAAATTTAGACCACATTTCCCATAAAACCTTGTTGGTTCCTTTTGCATTTCTAAACCCTGGAAAAAAAAAAAACAGCACAATCCTTCTTTTTAATGCCATGTGCCCTGGCATGTTTAAAGACTGAAAGGTTGAGACTAATGTGAAAAATATCATTGTATTTCAGTTAAAGGGATGAATTTATGTAACAATTGTAGTGCTAACCTTTGACCCTGTCACCAAAGGCAAGACGGCTGTCAGTGGGACGGACTCTGTCAGTCAGCATCCTCCTCTGGAAGTTGATGATTGGCTCAAGCATCGCCTTATCTTGGATCTCAGTGGGAGGGATCATGATGCTGCAGTCCATGAAGTCAGCGATGGCATTGGTCAGATCTTTATCAGTCTGAGCCAAGAAGGCCTCCAGACAGAACACCTGTGAGAGCACAAAGCTTTTACTCACCACTCAAGTGGGCAATTTTTTGTCAGTGTGTGATCTTATTGCTAAAGCCACATGCTACTAAGCTATTATTTTCCTCTCTCACCCAGTCGGCCATTAGAGCACCCATGGCACGGCCACATTCACCGAAGTCTATACCACTCTGGAGGGGGCCCACCAGCGCAAAGACGAAGCGAACGGGGACAGGAGACTCCAGGGAGGACTCCATCACAACAGAGTCCCTCAACCTCACAAAAGCCACCACTGGTTTCTGCAGGGTGTCCAAAACACCTATCGAAAACACCCTCTTTTAGCCATACCTGTTCCAGAATCCCACATGAAGACACACAACTGCATCTGAGTCACATTAACATACCTGAGAGGACGATTGAGGCCTCCATGTTGTCAGAGGTGTCTCTCTGCAGAAATAATGATGCAGTAAATGTCAACTGTGCTATGTTACTGTATGGAAAGTGATGAAAATGGACAAAACTATTAAATAAAACAAAATGCATACCTTCCCTACTACAGAAAAAGTCTGCATCTCAATGGCTCCAGTGGGAGTAACCACAGGTCCTGCAGACTGACTGGAAGGACAAATAAAAGGAGCATAAGATGCATGCTGCAAACATTTCTGTGGCCAACATCTTGTAGAAAGAAACAGATTAAACAGTGTGTCTCGTGGGTGCCCTGGGTTACCTGCGTCTCAAGAGCAGGGTTCTCAGCAGGCTGTCACGATCAGAGGCGCGAATCTCATTCATGTTCTGCAGCTCATCGACCATCTTCTCAGCCACAGCAGACAGACTGCTGGCATTCAGGTCGAGGATGACAGCGCCTGAGTACATTTAAGTTGCTTTTAATCAATTCGTCAAACTAAAACAAAGCTGTATTTTTTTCCCAATATATGCACTGATTTCCAGTCCATTTAAAGTTCCAACGTCACCTGTGGTCATGGCCTTGCGGAGCTGGATCAGGCTCTTAAAGGTGAGATGGGAGACATGAGCAGGACCCCATTTTCCTGTGGCGGGGTTAAAGTTCTCCTCATAGCCCACCCAGCGGCCAGTCTCCTGCCAGGTGCTGCCCTGGAGCTCATTCAGCTCCACATAGGCCTGTGGTAATACAGTGTGGTAAGTTAATAAACACACCAGAAGATAATGTTGGTTTACATTAGTGAACTTGCATATCTGATAAGCGTGAAGTATGTCAACTAACTTGAGCATCCCCTCTTGTGGTGGCATTGGTGTTCAGGTTCAGATAAGCTGAAATAAAGAGACAGTAAACAGTTTGTGGGAGAAGAATTAAGATCCTTTACTGATGTAAAAGAAGCATAAACTCCACTGAATGTAAAAGTCCTGCATTCAAAACCATATCTGTCACTAAAATGTACCGAAAGTATCATAAGTAAAAGTACTCACTGTGCAGTAAATTGTTCCCTGTTGTGTTTTACAGTCATGTTTTTGGATTAATAGTGTGTGTATGTTGCATTGTACTGCTGTAGATGTTTAGGACTGTGCTTATTTTAACCCCTTTATATACTGTTGGGTAGTTTAATCTACAGTTATGCATCATATTCATCATATGTTTGTAGAGTGGCTGTCCTTTCTCCAGCTTTGTGATGATGCATTTTCCAGCTGATCCAAGAGGGTTTTAACGAGAATTAGTGGGGTGGGGGTAAAGTGCAAGTACTTTGAATGTGAACTTAAGTACAGTGCTTGTGTTAATGTACTTAGTTGCATTCCATCACTGGGGTAAGGTGATTTATGCACAGATTGCCTGAGAGGGGAATCCTACCCTCTGAAATATTGGGGATGACGAAGGCCTCCACCGCTGGCTCATTCTCCTCCTCCGCCTGCATCCTCCCCTCCAGGTCATAGATGTCACTCTGGTTTGGTGGAGTCCTGGTGGTATATAGAAACAGAAATAGCTATAAAGACAAGGGATGAGCATGAGTCTTCCCACCACTCAAAGTGCTTTTATAATACATGTCATATTCATCCATTCACACACATACACACGTGTCAGAGGCTACTATACAATATGCTACCTTCAACTCAGCTCTGATAGGGAGAGGAAATTTGGGATATTATTTTGAAAAATTTCACCCCATAATTGACTTATAAGCCTGTAATTGTGAATAGTAAGTGACTTAAAGTCCATCCAATTACAGGTCTCAGTTTAGACCAATAAAGATTTCCTGAGGTCAATTTCTGCTATTAGTGCTATTCTCTTCTTGGCCACAAGAGGGCACGACTGATTAACATATTTTATTTCATCACTGCCTGCTTGTGTAACTAGGTTTTGTGCCCTGAGTTTAGACTCCAGGGCATGTTTACCACAAGCTGTATAAATATATCTCCTCCCTTTGAGGATTGGCTCAGCCTCACCTCACCCATGGCCCTCAGTGCTGATTTCACATCATGTGGGAGTTATTAACTTCTTTCTTAATTGTAAATAATCATTCAAGTCAAAATCAAGGTTGTGAATATGTCTCTAAAAGCAAACAAACTGAACAGCAAAATCAGCCTGTCCATGTCTGTCATTCATAGTAGCTATACCTTGATTTTATTCTAATTTTACTTATTTTTACTTTATAGTTATCAGATGGATTGAATGCTTACAGGTTATGAGCATGGGAATAGACCTGACTTCAGCGTATCCCTGGCTCAGACCTGCATCATTAAGATTTCCTTGGCCACTTGGGGGCAGTGCAAACAAGCTGTTGACATAACATTATCACCTTAAACAGTTGTTATGGTGAGCATGTTAGCAGTTATCTGTTTTCACTCGGTAGACACATTAGCGTTCGTTTGTCGTAGTATTCTGGGCTGTCTGATTAATGTAAATCAAATCCTATCTATGTTTTTTTAGCTCTATGTTTGGTCTCCACCAACTATAATTATATCTGAGTATTTAGCTGCTACATGTACCACTTTATTCATGAGCTAAAGTGGGTTCATCAAAACCTATTCACTTCAAAAATAACAAAACATTACAGTTATGGCCCATAAAACCAAAACAACAATCCAAAAGGGGCTAAAATGCTCCTTAGAGCTGGAAGGGAATGAGTCTCTGTCAACCTCTTTCATATTGTGCAAAGTCACTCTTACAAGTACAGATCAGAGCAGCTTAACTAATACCTACTCTAACTTGAACTTATAGCACAATTGGAGGGACTAGTTTGCACATCTTGTAAGCATTGCCTGACATGCTCAGTTCAAGGCAAGAAAGACCTATTAGCTTTGTCATATTATAAACATGATGCAGAATCCCAGAGTACTAAATGAGGACTCACAGTCTCACTGGAGAGGGGAGGGCTGAGTCGTTGTCTTCATAGGACACGTCACTGCCCTAGACAAGAGGAATGTTAAAGAAGAATTTATAGAAGAAAGTTGAACGATGAAGGGAAAATATATATTGTTGCAGGAATAACTGAATACATCAAACTCCAAACTCTCCATCCTGACCAGTTTTCCAGGATCTCTTTCCTCTGTAATACACCTTGCACCAATTGTAATGCTGCATGTTGTACTGTTACACTGTTAGATGTTAAAGGAAGCACGACTAACCTCAAAACTGAAATGGTTTTCCATTGATGTTTTTCAGATGTTGAACTCTCAGCTACTTGTATGCATTCCCTTAGACAGAAAAAATGAATGAACATAAAAAACAAGTATATAATAACCATATGAGATACAACAGAATTAGAAATAACCAGTGCCTCAATGGGGACCATTAACATTAAATCTTCTTTTTTAACTGGTGATTTGTAAGTTGTGAGTTTTGACCTAATGCAAACAGGTGCAACCACAGCTTCCAAAGCACACAATTTGCAATAAATGTATGTCATATTTTTGTAGCAATCATAGTAAAAAAAATATTTATTTTGTTGTCAACAAGGCTTAACAGCTGCAGAGACCAATACGGCCTGCTTTGAGCCTTTCTGAGGCAACTTTGATAAGGATGCCGTCATCTACCACCACACAACCGCTCTGAGTCTGCCTGCAGAGCCGCAGCTCGGGACAGATAGTGAACCAGCTGGTGAGAATGTGAGCTCCGTTATAATTTGAAAAGAGGACGTACACAGCCTTATCTTCGGGTTACACCCTTGTTCTCTTCAGTAACAGTAAAGTAAAAACTTTTATGTGTAGCGACTATAACAGCCAGTAATATAAAATGGTTACATTCAGACAGGAATACTCTAAATTCACAGTACATTTCGCAGAATGTAACATAGCATTTTGTTTTTACTTGACTGCATTTTAATATCACAAACAACTAAACAAACCTAGCTTTTCCCCCCCAAAATCACAATTGAAAATATTTCTTATCAGACAGCCTAAATAGAGGTCAGTCGACTTCACATTTAGTTTACACATGGACAGCATTGAGGTGGAATAGTTCATAGTAATGTTTGATATTATGACCCAATGCTGCACATTCACAACCATTTTGTGGTAACAATTTCTCACCATGTAACACTGAGAATATACAGATATTCAAGCCCAAAGCTAAAATAAGCAGGTGTATTATTTCTAAAAGTGCAACAAATTGAGAGAATCCAAAGTTGACAATGCAACTTGAGCTTGACCTCAAATAAGTAAAAAAAAAAATGCTTGAATTGTCTGTACACAAAATGTGCCCAACAAACATCTTGTAAAGACAATATTATTTTCTAAGAAAATAATTTAAGCTCAAGAAAATAGTTTCATCTAAACTCCCGCCCTTATCTTACATGCATGGCAAAGACATTAAAGGTTAGACTACATTCCTGTCCTATCAGTTTGCATTCAGCTATCCATCCATTTTGACCTATACTCTCTAGTCCGGTAGTACCAAAAAGTTTGTCAGACCCTTGTCCAAAGGAAGCCACACCCCTACCTGCATGCAGGTACTCCCACCTGGTCTCCAGCACTGGAAACAGCAGATCTCTGTTGTGTCAGCCTACAGGAGCCTGCTGATAAAGTGAGCCAGGACAAACGAAAAGATGAGTACAGAGAGAGGACGAGAAAAGCGGGAACACCCATATGAAACTACGTCGACCCTAAGAGGTGCCGTACCTCACAACCCTTCTGGTTGCTGAGCAACTTGGCGGGGGGTTGCGGGAGATAAGGCCTGCATGACAGGCAAACAGCCCTATCGGTCAGAGACACCTTGAGACAGGGATATCCCAACCCTAGTTTGCCCGCTCCGCCCTACCAGCATGAAGCAGGTCCGAGCCTGGACAGAGGCCTTCAGAGGAACCTGTTTGGATCAGCAGGCCTGATCTCGTCCTGTGTGAGGGCCACACAGAAGGTAAAGAGGCTAAAAAAGGGGGCAAAATACACTATCAGGAAGACAGCATCTAAGTACGTCATCATGTTTA
The DNA here is from genome assembly GCA_029783705.1 of Chaetodon striatus. NCBI lineage: Eukaryota > Metazoa > Chordata > Actinopteri > Chaetodontiformes > Chaetodontidae > Chaetodon > Chaetodon striatus. The sequence goes on along the minus strand of JAPZEB010000009.1, from coordinate 5,091,327 downwards.
CGTGCTGGGGATTCCCTCACGGTGAGGTGGGGGAGTTCCTCCACTTGTGATTATCTTGAGGAAAGTCATGAGATAAACATATTAAACCTTTTTCAATACAGCCCTCAAGCTCACTTGGTTTGTCTTGTGTACAGTACATGTGAAATGGCAGCGAAAGGGTTTGCCATCTTCCGCAGCTGCTCGTGGTCCAACCCAGTGTGATGTCAGATACTGACACAAGGTTGCTGCGCAGACTGGTGAAAGAGGAAAACATCAGACACAGATTATTACAACAACAACAAACTACAACTATCTCTTGGTTGTCATTACAGTTTCTGCAAGGTCGCTGCATATTTGGAAATATAATTTACTAGACTTGTGACAATTCAACCCAATCAAAATTCAAAATACATTGCATCATTTCATTGGATCAGGCGGGTTTCATAAAAGGGTGCAACTCCTGCAGTAATGTAAGGGATATGGCACAGAGTCAAAGGCCAAATCTCTCTTCCCTTGAGGCAGAGAAGGTCTTAGACAGGATTGAGTGGCCTTATCTGTTCTGTGTCCTATCAACATTTTATTTAGATGACAGTCTTATGACGTTCTCTGTACCTGCAGTGGGCTGTAGCTCCAGACAGGGTTGTTCGGCCTCACCCCTTCTGTTCGCCAAGCCCTGGGCAGAGGTCATTAGATGTGATCTGTTAGTAACAGGTATAGATGTGGGCCCTGTGTTGCATGCAATTTGCCTTTACGCAGATGACAACATGCTTTATCCTAGCACCCCTGTGGCTTTTATTGCAAGAGTAGTTGAGATAATTATATCATCTGGCCAATTTTAGGTCACAAGAGTAATAACTCTAAGTCTTAGACAATGCCCCTGACTTCAAATGTAGCCTGGTTATGTAACCCCCTCCTTCTCTGGCTTGTACAAAACTAACTTCATGCCCCTAATTCACAAGATTAAAGAGGACCTGGCCTGCTGGACAGCCTTGGTGATTAAACTCCCACAGTTACTGTACCCCTGTCAAATCATCCTGACTCTTTTAACAGCAAAAATACTTTCTAAATTGCCCCCTGTCCTCCTTTCTCTGGAGAAATATGCAGGCTAGGTCAAAACTAACTGCGCTGCACTACTCTCTCTAAGGAGTCTACTGGTGCTGGATGTTTGACATTGCATGCCTCTGTAGTTAACTGTGGTATTTGTTTAGTGATTACCCCGAGTCTACCTGGCTTACTTTGGAGGCAGCTCCAGTGGCCCATATTTCTTACTGATTACTTTTAATGCTCTTCATGGCCTGACCTCAGATTACATTTCAGACCTGTTGGTTCCTTATGAACTTCTGCATAGTTTGAGATCCTCGGGCAGAGGTCCTCTGTTTGTCCCAGAGTCTAGGTTGAAGACCAAAGGGGGCAGAACTTTTGCAAACAGGGCTCAAAGGCTCTGAAATGACCTGCCAAAGGAAATAAGGCTTTTAAGTCTCTCCTAAAAATGCACTTCTATTGGAAAGCATATCTCGACTTATCTGTCTGTCTTAGCTGTCTGTTTCCATTTATCATCTTGATTTTAGTTTTTGTCTTCCTTATTTTTTCTTTACTTAGTTGAGATTTTATGACATTTGTTGAAATATCCTTAAACAACAATAAACTAGCTTCTTCTCTCTTCAACACCGGTTCACTTGGTCTGACTGGGGTATAAGGACTGTGGCCGACTTATTAAAGGATGGGCCTGTGATGTCTTTTGATCAGCTCAGAGAGAAGTACAGTTTTCCTCAATATAACTTTGTTAGATATTGGCAAACTCAGTTTTATCACCTCTGCTACTAAGTTGCACTTATTTGTTCTTTTCATTGAATTCCACATCAGCATTATTTTAAGTTTGTCCTGTCTGTCATCAAATTATCAAACAAATATTAGAGTTTATAAATTATACTACTTATCGCTACTAGGCTACTTAAGTATAACAGTTCATCCACAACTAAAATAATATTGGTTGGAAAAGCCACTTAATTAGCTATAAATCAGACTATGTAGACAAAACTAATTGATAAGCAGGAAATAAAGTTCACTTTTTTGATTGAGGTAATAACACAAAAACTTTCTTTAAAAGAAAAGTTGATAATGTAGAGGAGGATCTCTTGTGGACAAAAGCCTCCTTTCTGTCTGTGAAATCAAATACAATGTCCCTGATAACAGATTTCAGCCTCCAGTCACCATTTTTTTGTAATGTGCATGCAGTCATATGAGCTTCATCGCTATACTGTGCGATTTATGAGTAAGTCCATGAAATCTGAAAAGACTAAGCTTTTCTGTTACAATAGGGAACTCTTGATCGTCCTCATCTCTGACAGATGTTACTTTCAGGGTACTGCAGGCTTTTTATTGTGGGCCCCAACTTTATCTCAGTTTACATCTATTCCACTTTGACATTAAACCTTAAATGTCTGCGATTTGAGCCTTTGTGACCAGAGAATGAGCTCGAGTCATGAGTTTGATAATGAGAAATTTGTGCTAAGAAAGAAAAGGTAACGCCTGGTTGCATAAGTCCTGAAACTAATAAGGAATGCAGGGAGGAGCTGATGAGATAATGTTGTTTGTTAAGGATGTTCAGGTCATTACAGGAAAAATGCACACACTATTCTCCAATAAAAGAGTCACCTTTGGCAGAAACTGACCTGAAATGACCCATTCTCTGTCATTGCTTTTGCTAATAAAAATTTGACCTGATAAAAAGGTGCTAAATGAAGGTCAGGGTGTGAAAATGATTCCACTTACCACACAGTGAAAATACATATATATAAGCAGCACAGTGAGGGATGGTGGGCCCCCGGTTGAAGACACTGTGGCACAGGCCTGTTATCTGCTGTTTCCATGTGTGTCAACATACAGCATACAGACACTCCCAGTCTTCATATAGCCATTTTCATTCATTCAGACAGAATGAAAAATTTAGATAGAAAGAGAGTTTGAAATATAGTTTGATGTATGATTGTCTAAAATAATGGACAATAAAACACGTGGGGTTCCTTAAATGATGCAGTTCAGCAGCATATAACATTAAGTATTGCAGGCACCAGGTGTGTGGATGAAATAGGATTTGGACTTTTTAACTACATTTTGGGAGAAAAAAGGATTTGAGGGAAACCTAAGAGGCTGAAATTCATCGTGTCAGTGTTTAGAGTTGATTATGACACTGCTGCGGAGTCAAATGCGTGTGCATGTAAAAGCATCCACTCATGTACTGCAAGTTTTGTTGTCTTACGATGTTGAATCAAAGCAGATACGGCTTTTTTTCCCAATGATCAACAGTAAAAGACGGATTTCTTCAATTCATTTCAAATACAAAACACGTTTGCCTAACTATTCACCCCCCTCTAAAAGGAGGATTTAGCGTTCACATAATAAGTTGCATATAGCTGTAGAAATGCACCTGTATCTGTAAGGTCCAAAGCGAATACTTACACAGGCACTGTGCATTTTCAAAACTCTAATTGGCGGACTAACGACAGCAGCACAGATGGGCTCTATCAGCACTGAAACAAGCAGGCTGTTATCACCGAGAGCCAGAGCCAGCACCAAAGACCCACCTAGTCACAGTGTATTACGCTCAGCTACAAAACCTGCCATCCATTAACAAGTGGTGCATGCATGTGGGTCACTGTGACTTTGCTTCAGCTAAATAAAAAAGAAACTTTGACCAACAATATAATAATTCAACTCAGAATATTAATCAGTGCTTACTTTTATAGACTCATTCTTTATCTATCTACTGTATCTACTCTACTCAAATTTTTGTGCTCAATGGTCTGACTCGCCAGAGTGTAATAAACTTTACAAAATAAAATATTTTCTATATAAAAATCTATTTGTAGCAGAAAATGTTGTGACAGCACCCTGCAGGGTTGTCACAGCTTTCGAGAGAGCTCCACACAAATGTCTTCATTTGAATTCTCTCCATGCATTTGACTCCAGTGTGACACTCGTGTTCTTTGAGAGAGGAAATGCCGGAGGCCAAATACTGACGGTGGCAGTCTTTTTGATTTTGGCGCCCCTCAGTGTAAATAAGGGAGAAACACTGCATGACTTAGTAATTAGCCTTTTGCTCTGCCTGACAACAAAGTCTTTTCCTTATCGCCTGTATTCCTAAATGCAGCAAAGCATTTAAACTACACTTTGTTTTAAAAATGTGGACTTCATACATGCAGTTTTACAAATCATTAGACAATAAAGCACAAGAGATTGACCTAAAATGGTCATTGTTGTTGTCTGAAATGTCCCTTGAGCGTAGGTGCACAGAGGACAAATGGCTGCTGTTTATGCTCAGTGTTCTTGGACTTGAGCAACTGTTGCCATGCAGGTTGATAACATAACAAAGCATAACCGGTTCCAACTCGTGCCACCCAAAGGAGAAGCATTATTTTAAGGCTGCACACCATCACCACACCCAGTTAGGAGCTCTTAGATAATAACCTGTAAGTTGTTGTTTAAAACTGTACAAGAAGCTAAAGCTAATTATAGTGCTTTTATTGTGTAATAACTCTTTTGTGTCTGTGTGTAATCATACAGTATGCTAAAACCCTGTGATGTCATGAAAGAGTGACAAACAATAGTACTTAAAGAACCCATTAACTTTATTTAAAGTCTGCAGTTTTGACATCAGAGTGAACAATGTGAGATGATTAGTGGAAAATGAGCCGGCATGGAATTGAGAGTGAGCTGTCAGACCAGTGGGTGCTTGTCTTCAGAAGCACTGAGGAACGTTCTAGTACCTAACTAATTTAAATTACAGTGGAGCTAATCATACCAAAAAAATACAAAAACAAAACTGAAAATCCTAACAGCAGAAATTAAAACGATCCAATTTGATAAGTATAAAGAAAGACAACAATTGTACGCTTAGTTTTGCATTCAGTGACCATAAATGACATAACATTGCTTCACTATCCACAACTTTTACAGTAATAAGTGTTTGAAATAGCCGGAGTCTTAGAAAAATGCTTTAGTAACACATTATTTAGCATAGAGCGGTGCAGAAACCAAGAGGCAGTCTCCCTTCATAAAATGACGTGCAGCTACTTTGCACAGTCCTTGCATTCAATGAAAACTGGTAATTGCATGTAGGATCAGTAAACAAAAACCTGAAAGAAAAAAAACCCCATAACAATTCGGCAATAAGAGAATTCCAGGCAATGAGGCTATAAGAAACCCTTGAGCAACATCTTCTCCCCGCCTCAGCTCTCATAATAAGGGACTTCCAGGAATGGATTTATCATACTGTAACCTTTAACCTTTTAGGCTACAGTAATCATTAACAGCCTGGAGAACCACAATAAGACCAGAGAGGGGGAGCTAGATGTTTGGTAATCTGCATCAAAGAGAGCAGCTAGTGGGCTTAGTGCATCTTTGATGGATTTGTATAAAGCAAGGTTTTATCCCAGCCCGTTTTTAGCAGGGCTGAGGGTACACCACAGGTGGCATCGGCAGTATACAGTCGCACTGGCCCGTCTTGATGCTGCAGGACTGAGGGAGGTTTACATGATGACGCATGGTGCACGGCTTTTGGTGACCTTATTCATTGGTTTGCCATCACAGGCATCCTGCACTGCATTCAAGATCTGCGGGAGGGAAAAACATAAATCAGAGAGTGTTATTGTTGTGATTTAAATGTGCTGAAGGAAGTATCCTGACACTTTACTTAAGGAAAAGTACTAATACTGCACAGTGAAAATACTCTGTTACAAATTAGAGTCAAACTTTGTGTATATAACCAGGAATATTATTATATCGCTACAAAGGGGTGTGCCATATCATCTTGTTCACGATTATACAGGTATATTTTTTAATATCATATGAAAAATTAATATCGTGATACTCCTAATATTTGGACTTGTTGACATTCACGTCATACTGTTACCCATGGCAACAACAAGCTTGGCTGAAAGTGAAATTACAACTGACTCCCTGGTGGTTCTAAAATGATGAACAGCTTCAGTAATGTGGAATAAAATGTAGCGTCTTTAGGTCAGGGTGTCCTGAATATTCTATGAACAGCCCTGGCTCTCTCAAACTCTTAGAGAGTTACCTTGAGTTACCGTCCCTTTGGAGGGAACTCCCAGACGGCTCCCAGAGAGCGTCCCTCCCTCTCCTCTGTCATTGTGCGCACATGGGAGTGAGTGTTGTCAAGTGATTACACCTTTAGTAATAGAAACCTCAGGCTGCTTGCAGTTCGACAAAAACAGATAAGGTAGCATAACAGCCCGGCACAGGTTACAGCGTGATGACTCAATCATGTAGAATTTTGCTAAAAGAGAAGGAAATCACCTGTTGATTTATATATTAAGATCCCAGAGTACATTTTTTTGTATTTGAAAACTGTTTAACTGTCTAATTTGTGGTAGATTTGATTTTGTTGAGTATTGCTATTGTATACAGAATCTGAATCTCACTCCGA
>JAPZEB010000009.1:5059531-5079039 GCA_029783705.1 Chaetodon striatus | reverse complement strand
GCGCAGTAACTAGTAGGAAGGCCCACTGTGCTGTGAAAAGGCTGCATCCCTCCCTCTCAGCAGAGGTTTGTGAGGATGAAGAAACACAGATCTGTCATGAGAGGTGAGTTCATCCAAATGTTTTGCTCATGTTTTGCTGTTGAAGAGGAAATTTCCACAATCCTGCTCTTGTTGTTTGTACACTGAACTTCTCAGAAACATCCTGTCACACAAATTGTGGAGTACTATACTGTCCTTAAATTATCTGCTCCTGGTTGGGGCCAGCCCTAATTTGTATAGCTGCAACAAATCACATGAAAAGAGAGGAGAGATAGAAAACAATGTGTAAACTTCTGAGTCCTCTACCCTGCTTGCGGCACTCATCCTCAAGCCCATTGGGTCATACGGAAGCGTACATACTATGGCATAGAAGAATACAATATATTAGGCTTTGATACACACATAATACTCGTTAGTATTGCTAAAGCGTATTGTCGTTAACGTAGTATTGTTAGCAGGTGCATTCAGTGTTGGTTTTGTTTTTGTTCTTCATGGGATTTGCTGACAAGTAAATATAGAATAAGTAAGCACAAGTGTTGCTTTAAAGGGCTTTGTCTGTGAGTCTCGCGAGTTATATGTTATGCTGATTTGTGTATTTGTGTTTGAAATTGTCACTATTGAGCCATGTTTAATGTGTGTTTAAAGCATGTTTTGGGTGTGTTTTGAATCACCTAAACTTTACAGCACTTCACAGAAACCTTTTCGCTGACCATTGTTTTGGAGGCGTGACTGCAGAGTGATACAGACACACCACCGCACAAGTATAAATGCTCACAAAGGTGGAGGCCATGTGCTTAGGCTACGATGTAGGCTCTGCATAGAGCTGACACACAAGTATGGTTGGCAAATTTTGCCCAGGCTGGCAGTTTCCCTTGTTCCCAGTCTTTATGCCAAGCATAATTAAGCTAAGATAAGCTAATCCAAGTGGCTGATGGCACCAGCTTCATGTTTAACAAACATATATAAAAGTGGCATTGATCTCTAATCTAGCCCTTAAAAAGAACATGAATAAGACTATTTCACAATATGTTTACTATTTCTGTAACCAAGGGGTTTATTTAACTGCAATCATTGCGAGCAGGAAATGTATTGAATAGAAGTCCAAAGAAAAACCAAACCAAACCTCTTTATGGTTTACATTTCCATTTTAATTCTTTCAGAGAGGTTACAGCCCATTACAGATATCCGGATTGTGTTGCTGGGAGCAAAGGGTTCTGGGAAAACTTCCACTCTAAACACAATCCTGAGCAGAGAGAGCAGCCAGCCAGTGAGGAGAACAGCCCAGTGCCTGGTTGCAGAAGGAGTGGTGTTTGGGAGACAGGTGACGGTGGTGGACACACCAGGCTGGTGGATGAACTACTTCTGTGATGAGAGTCCCGTGTTCGACCGCAGGGAGCTGGTGCTCAGTTTGTCCCTCTGCCCTCACGTCTTCCTGCTGGTGATCCGTGTGGACAGATCCTTCACTGAAACCTATAGGAGGGCGGTGCAGGAGCACCTCCAGCTGATCGGTGAGCACATCTGGAGCCGTGTCATCGTGCTGTTCAGTTTCGGGGACTGGCTGGCGGGCACGACCACTGAGCAGTGCATCGAGAGCGAGGGGGAGCCTCTGCGGTGGCTTGTTGAAAGATGTGACAACAGGTATCATGTCCTGAACAATAAAACTAAAGGGGATGGATTCCAAGTCAGAGAGCTGATTGGGAAGATTGAGGAAATGTTGGCCGGCTGCGACAATGGCCTGCATTATGAAATTAAGAGGGAAGTGATGGAACAGCTGGAGGGGAAGATGAGAAGAGAGGAGAAGAGAGCCAGGGAGAGACTGATGAGGAAGGAGAAACAAAGGCAGATGGCGAGGTCTCAGCTGGGTGAGTTAGATACATTTAAAAGTGATAAACAATGTCAGCATGATCTTGTTGTGCTTATTTAATAAACTATATTTAATTTAGCTGTGGAGATGTTGTTCTCTGTTTGGATTTCTTGGATGCAATTCAAGCAGAAGGAGTTTGTTTGATTTGTGAAACTTCTTCCCAACAGAGAAGCTCAAACCAGCTCCAGAACTGACGCTGGTGCTTGTTGGCGGCAGGAAAACAGGCAAGAGCTCATGTGGAGACACCATCCTGAGCAGAGAGTGCTTCCAGACTGAAACCACTTCCTGCTCTGAAAAACGAGCCAAAATCTGCAGCAAGACTGTGGCAGTGCTGGACACACCGGGCAGCTTCTCTGTGACCTCTGACCTCCTTGACGCAACCTGCGCCATCCTCCTGGTTGTCAATGTGAGCTCCTCTTTCAGAGATACCCACATGGAGGCCGTGGAGAAACAGCTGGAGGCAGGAGGAGGCCAGATGTGGAGCAGGGCTGTGGTCCTCTTCAGCCATGGTGATTGGCTGGGCGACACGAGCATCGAGCAGCGCATTGAGAGTGAAGGAGAGGCGCTGCAGAGGCTGGTTGAGAAGTGCGGGAACAGATATCACGTCCTGGATAATAAACACAGAGGTGATGGAGCTCAGGTTAAAGAGCTGATCGAACTGATAGACGAGATGCTGGTTGAAGAAAGGTTAGCTATGCTGCACAGAGGTGATCACATGTGGAGAAGTGTGTCATCACAAGACGCAGTGACGCCGTGCAAAACCGATTTAAAGATGCTGACGAGCTGCAGTCATCCGCTGTCCCATGACTGTAAGTAAACCTGATGCACTTTTGTTTTTTTCCCCAGCATGCTTTGTCACTTCAGGTTCAGGCTGTTTAATGTGTACCGAGGTTTATAATGATATGATTCTTTTAGAGCAGTGGTTCCCCACCTGGGGGTGGGGAGCCCCTAAAGGGAGGGGTTGTGAGACAATTAACAGGAAAGAAAATAGAAAATTATTAATTATAGTTCACTAATCTCATCACAGCTGGTGAATTCTAGTAAATAAGGGAGGAGGACTCGAACACAAAGAAACACACACAGGCAAATCAGGTGGGATGAAGGGAAATTTACCTGAGGCAAAGATCAGGAACAAGATTACAGAAAGGCGGAGCAGTCAGATAAATGCAAAGTGGGACACAGCAGGAGAGGAAGAGGTGACAAAAAAGCAGGAACTGGAGCAGACTCAGGTTCAGGTGGCTGGAACACAAAACCATAAGTAACATCAACTGTCTGGTAGAGAGTGAGTGGAAATGGACCACAGGGGCCATGTGCTCTCCAGCTTGTTGAGGGTGCAGTTTATAGAAATATGTCTTTTTATATGAACTTGCATAATGTAGTGTTGGGAATTTATATCTTTTTTATGTATATATTGTACTTGTAATATTGTATTTTGTACATAGACGGTTGTCTGTTGTTATGTAGTACGCTATGGACCTTTTCCTGTGTCCTTAATGGAGTCATTATTATTATTATTGTTGTTGTTAAAGTTGAAACGGGTCTGCATCCAAAATTCCAAACTAACATGCTTTTTAGTATGCTATAACAGTATCTGAAACCTTAGTATGAAACCAAAAGTGCATGTATTGCATACTATTCCTGGTAAAATATTATAGTATGCAAACACTGGCATAAATATCCCACAGTGCGATGTGACTGATGTCAACATTCATGACAGAAAGTAGCCAAGACAGCTCTGTAATGTCAACAACACTTCAATTTAAGTGAAAGAATAAGATTTTGCTTTGTTAGGTGTACATTTTTTTCATGTATTAATCTTAATTACTTTAAAATTAATAGTATTTTTAGATTATTGGTAGAGTGGAGACTGGGAGGGATACCATGGAGAATCCAACTTACAAGGAGGCTCCCAGGAAATGACCTTTATAGCTCAGTGTGTCCGAAAAGACACATATTATTGTTTAATTACACAAAAGTATGTTGAACAGTAACACACATATTGAGTGTGTAGTGCACAGCATGTGATTTCAGATGTTTGTGGGGACAGGTGGGAAAGTCTGAGGGCATCTAGTGGACAAATGGAGAATGTTAACGCAGGGAGCTAAAGGGAGGGACAGAGAGACTTTGTGACAGATCTTTGTCTTTTTTTAAGTGAATTACTGCATAATCTTACATCCTCAAGCCTCTAAAACTTACTTAAATTATCCCTTATTATTATTATTGTGGTAACGTGCAAAAGGCATATGCAGCCACTGACGATGACACAATTAGACAGAACGTGTTCTTAAGGATTCAAAGGCCAAAAACGCTTTGGAACCACTTTTTTTAAAGCGTTTGCATTCATAGTTTTACATGTTTGCAGTAAAACAGGAGGATTTTTTTGAGGATCTTTCCCATTACAGCTTTTAACTCTCAATACAAAAGACAAACTCACTGTTTCACTTATAATTTTTGAGGGAAATCTAATAATGATATATCAACCAATATTCCCTTTTTACACAACACTTGACATCCAGTAAACATTAAACTGACGGCATTTCTTCCTTTACATTCTAAATTGTTTAAAAGGAGCTTTGACAAAAATATGTAACAAGGCAGGATATTATTTTGTAGAAAAACAATGAATGACATTTTATCAAAAGTGACAGTGACAGTAAATTTGACAGTAAATAAATAAGAATATAACTGCAAAAATAATTACTTAAAATAAAATACAACTAAACTTGAGAAAAAATTTAAAAAATAAGAACAGTATGGGTCAAAATACATAAAAATGCAGCCCATTAAACATTTACTAATGTACTCCAATATTACATCTGCCAACATGCGTGCTGATATAGTGATGATAAGCTGATATAAGCCAATTACATCTATTTATGTTATTTAATTGGGCTGGGGAAATGCACAGTAACAAAAAAATGTTTAAATGTGCCACAGTGTAAACATCACATTAAAGTGGTTATTAAAATTGGATGTAATTATACACAACAAATTACAGATTATGCACTACACAGAACAGCATTATGCTATATTATTTGGTACTAATTAAAACAAACAACACTGTGACACACACAACACAGAGTAAGCAACACATACAGGAAATCTAAAGTCCTATCAGGTGTAACATGGGGATGGATCAAATCATAAACTGGTTTATGGTGTAGACAGCGAGGTAGCAGCATCTGTAACAGAGAGATAAACAGATTTTTATCTTTGACAGTTGGTATTTTTATGGCTCGCATGAATTCTCAGCACCATGTTATCTCCTTTACAGTGACTGAGTCAGCCAATCCCACCACTCAAACATCACTGAGCTGCTCAGGAGGCCCAGGTAATGGTGGACAGATAGTGGCACTACCAGCAGGAGGAGGACGGGCTGGACCCTCCATCTGGGACAGACACAGCTTCATGTCCTCTTTGCTCTCTGACAAGAAAGCATTGAGGTGGACTATAAATCTGCCCGACTGGTCTCCTGATGAATTTCTTCACCTGAGACTGAACGGTGAAAGCCGTCTCTTCTCATCCAGGCATCCAACAACAATGCTTCTGGTTTTGCCTCAAACACAACACAGGATGGTTGCAGACGGAAATGGCATCAGTGTGAAGTCCCTCTGCCACCCTGCGCTGAGAGAACGGACACTCAGGAGGCTCTCTGAATCTGAGGGTCTGCAGGCGCTGATTGACCGGTGGGACGGCAGCAGCCTGGAGGAGCTGGAGGCCTTCATTGACTCGTACTTTGAGATGATCTGGGAGCAAACCATGGGGTCATGTCAGGAACCTGAATGTCCCACTGCAGAGCAAGAAGCTGTCGTGGAGGAGGAGGAGGAGGAGGGAGGACAGGAGCAAGTGCTTAAATCCATTGACAGGAAACTTTCAAAGCTGGAGCTCCTTGAGGAGATCAGGAGGGATCTGTCTGAGCTGAGGACGAGTCTGGACAACAGCTGGAAGGTTGTACAGGAACTGAGAGCAAAAAGCGAACAGGATGATAATGATACATGTTAATATAAAGATGGAATGAACTATTTTCTCATACAGTGAAAATTAGTTTGTGTTTTTCTCACTAAGAATTTAAAAAAGTCAAACCATCACTTTCTTTAACTAAAGGAGCTACAATTTTGTTTGTTTAATGTAATGTCATTTCCCCACAAGGGGGAGCTGTTGTATAAGAGTGCAGTATTATGTAGCTGCTGACGCATCACACTTGTGCCGAGGTAAAGGAAGTTGTCACGTTTTACTCAAGTAAAAGTAGCATTACACAATGTAGAAATACACTATTCAAAGTAACAACCCTCCATTTAACATTTTACCCATAAAGAAGTACAGAAGTATAAGCATCAGAGTTTACTGAAAAAACCTCAAGTAAAAGTACTCATTATGCAGAATGGCTCATTTCATAAACATCTATGTTATTGAATGATAATATTTGAGGCATTAATGCATACATTGTTTTAATTTTGCAGATGTTAAAGGTGGAGCTAACTTTAATTACTTTACATACTGCTGGGTTGATCTTGAATTTCCCCGCAGGGGATTAATAAAGTCTCATCCTATATTAACACAATCAATTTATCATTGTGTATAATTGTTTTTTGTATATTTTGTGGGCTTTGCCTTTATTTGATTGGACAGCTGCAGCATGAAATGAATGGAGAGAGAAAGGGGATGACATGCAGCAGAGGGCCACAGGTTGGAAGTGAGCCCACTGCAGAAAAGACATAGCCTTAGTGCATGGAGCGCTGGCTCTACCAGGTGAGCTACTGTGTGCCATTTATATGTCATTTGTTATCCAGTAAACTGTAGTGGAGTAAAAGTATAAACAAGCAGAAATGTAAATGCTCAAGTAAAGTACAAGTAAATATGCTTGACTACTTTTCACCACTGAACATCTGGTTTTCACTGAAATCTTGAAATAGCTCAAGTAAAGCGGCTTTTATGGTCAGTCACCACATGGCATCTTGGAAGAAGTCACACATTATATTCAGTGTACCCAATATACACTACAGTGTGTCGTCAAAGGTTTGTGGACACCTGAACATTACAACCCATATGCTGCTGCTGTGACAGCTTCCACTCTTCTGGTTTCAGGCTTTTGCAGCCACAACAAAATTGATGCAAGAAATCACAGTTTCCTGAAAGGCCTTCAAAGTCTGTGCAACATATGAAACCCTGTATTCTTAAACCCTCAATTTTTGCTTTGGGCCCTGACTTCATTAAAAACAAACAAGAAAAACTTTAAGAGATAAAAAAGGAAGAAACCTACAATACAGAGTAATAAAATGACAACATCAAAAAAATAGCTAACATAGTGAGCATATAGTGAATGTATAGGAAAAATATGGACCCAGGAAAATGTTAATGAACTCCCAGGTGCTTCCATGACTTCCTCTCTACCACAAATACCTGGAAAGAGGAGAGACGAGACAAGGCTTTAGCAACAAAGGGTCTGAAGAAATAAATGAGGATTAAGAATTAAATGTCCAACACAAGGAAGTGCATTTCTTTACAGATGCACAGAAACCTAATAGAAACCGCCTGTAGCCATGGGGAATAGGCTAATTTTGTGCATTTTTTGCAAGCCAGTAGTTTGGAACAGGCACTTGGAACATTACAGGGATAAAAACAGGACCAATATTGCATGGCAACAAATAAATGAAGATGTTGGCCTGCCAGGTATGTAGCATGTTTTGTGAAATATGGCTGAACGATTCATAATGGTGATCTGACTGTATATAATGTATAAACATATTTTGGCAGAATAGTATGACTCAGATTCACTATGTGTTAAAACTACAAACTCACTTGACAATCAACGCAGGCAACTTTACTGAAGGGAATAGCCTGTTAGCCTGTTAGCAGCCTGTTAGCATACTGTCTTTTTTTTTACGTAATTGAGGCAAATTCCGGACCATAATATTATGGAGGGAAGGAGTTTCGCAGGCTCATCGGATATCACAGAGATTTCCATAGCAATGAATGGACTTTCGGTTGCCTCGTCTCCGTACACATACGTAAGTGGAAAAAAGGCCTAATGGTGTGTCCACACCGCACACGAAGTAAACGTTAAGTGTAGCGGGATTATATACAAAGTCAATGCAGAGACACAAATAGATGCAATTTGCACTGGGCGGCATGAATGCGAATAACACAAACACAAGTTAATCAGTGTTAAGATCTGGTTGAGATTCTCCTGAAATTGCAGAGAATCAGAAATGAAGGACAAACTAATTTACATCGTATGTGGGCGCCTGGAGCTCTATCACTCTGTATGCCAGTAGCATACTGTGCAGGAGACGGCTCACACATTTATGAGCGACGTCCTAAAAATATGTATTTGTGACTTGTCTCGGCCATTCTGTTGAGATGTTTCTTATTAAACGTTGATTCATTTAAGCTGGTCTCTTGTTGTGAAATAAACAGAAGGGAAGCGGAAGCACACTTGCAGTGACAATTTCAGAGATACTAACGAGTGTTGCTGTCTTGGTTCATGTTGGTTCAAAGCACGGAGCCTTTGTGTTCGCCATGTTCAAATAATGTGATTTAACTGCCTTCCCCAGTTAGTTAGCACAACCATTATAACAGCAAAAAATAACCAGTTGCCAAGTGCTCAAAAAACATTTCAGCAGCCAACCTTGGGCAAAAATAGCTTCATGTTAGGCATGAACACACCATAACACTGAGGAAGACACATGATCCAAATCAAAATGATATGACTGACAATAGAGGGAAGGGATGAAGCTGTTTGTTTCTCTGATAAATCACATCACATTTCCTATCAAATGATTCCTGTATAAAAGCCTTGAATGGATCAAAGTAACCTTGTCCATCTGTGCAGGACAGTCCACATTTGTGCTTCTCCCAGTTTACAGCCAACCAGTGGTTTAGAACAGGAAGTCAGTCCAGCCAACCATTTTCTTTGCTGAGAAAACAGAGAATATGTTGCGGCTTCCGTTCCAAGCTTTTTTTTTTTTTTTTTTCCTTTTTCTTCTAAATTTATCAAGAGCTTTCAAGTGAGTCATACACAGAGAGTCACACTACTGCAGAACAGAGAGGCTAATAGGGCTCTGGCTGAATAGACCCTGTGAATGTCCTCTGCTGTCAACGCAGAATAAAAATGTACGGTAACACCAGTAGGCAGGTGGCCATTTTATGATGTTGCTAAAGTTGTTTGATCGAGTTTCCTGATCCGGATGTGAGAACAGTGAAATATCTGAAATCTGAAAGCATCAATTTTTCAGCTGTATCTCTGCTCAGGTCAGATGTGTTCGCTCCTCCCAAACAATATCATTGTTTCCCCTTTCATTAAAGCTGCATTAGGCAACTTTGCACATCAGTGGCTCCACATGGCAGTGACAGACGACCCCTCTGAAAAACTGAAACCTCAATAAGCAGGTGAGGTGATGTCACCACACAGCCCGTCTGCATCATGATGATTTATAGGTTTGATTGGCTGCTGCTTGAAGTTTGAAGTGATCAAAACAAAAATACTCATGTTAAGTTACAATTATGACATAACACAGCAGAGGACATTCTAAGTCAAATTAATAAGATATTTATTCATAACTATAGTACAAAATAAATTAAATTTTAATTGTCACAGTGACTCAGAAAGTTTCAGAACCAGTTTGACTTCCTGAGTTGTTTGACAAGAAGCAGTGAAGAAAATGTGGCAACTAGACACATCCACAACAGGACAGAAGAACAGGCGCACAGTATCCTCTCATAACTCAGACTGCCGACTTTCAATAGGTCAGGTGATAATATTAAGAGAGATGATGATAATGAGAAAGAGGATGTGAGTCACACATGAACAGAGAGAGAGTCACAGTGTGGAGACAGAGAGGGAAGACAGCTCAGCCCCTTCTTGTGGCTGTGGTGCCAAATTCAACACACATGGGGAGAGTGGGGTCAGGCATGGAGGGTAACTCCAGACGAGAGAAGCAATCATTCTGTCTCTGATTGCAAATTTTCACAACTAACAGAACAATAACACGCATCAGACTCAGTGTGCAAGTTTTCTCTGTGTAATATTTTTTGTCAGATGACGGATTAAAAAAACACACATGAAAAAAATAGACTCAGTGTGCGTGGCCTTAAAGGATAACTTTGGCATTTTTCAATCTGCACTTTTCCCTGTGTAAATAGGTCAAAGAGACCACTGTGAACAGCAGTTTTTAAAATTGGTGAAGTATTGAAGGAGCAGGCAGCAGCTGGCAGCCGTGGGATGGGCTGCAATGGAAGCACGTGGGGCAATTGAACAACGTCACTGTATGTCTATTAAAAGTGGTTCTTTGTGATACGGACAGTGGTTATTATTGCCTGAACCCCTTCTTAGTTTAGCATGTTAATTTGCTAACATTTGTTAATTAGTACAAAAGCAAAGCTTAGGCTAATGGAAATGTTATTAGTTATGCATGTCTTTGGTCAAAAATGGACAAACAGACATTTTGTCCTGAAGATGATAAGACACACGATAAAAAGTAAAGGGATCATTAAATCAGCCCAGTTGCCACAAGAAAATTTTGGCATTGCACGTTTCTGCGAACCACGAATACGTAACATTAGCTCGCTTTATATGTATCATATCAATGTATCAAGGGAGTTGGCGAGTGGTCAAAACACATATGATGAGAGTGGAGGTCTTTCACATTGAATGAATCTGATGAATTTGCCAGATCTTCTGGCCAAACAAAATCTCCAACCTTCAACTGTACAAGGAAACATTTATCAGGAGTATCACCAGGGAAATCACACAAGGACTTGTGCTAAGAATGAAACAGGGCCGGTCATGAGAGTTGCCTTAAGATGGACACCACCAGGGAAAAAGAACTTGGAAGGCCCAAAACCACCTGTCGCAGAGATGTGAGACTGGAGTTAGAAAAGATGATCAAAGATGTCATGGTGACAGGCGCAACATGTTGCCAAGGATTGAATGTAATGGAAAGAGCTCATTGAAGCCTTGTGTCTCATCGGGGATGAAGAGGAGTATGCAAGTAATATCAATGTTTCTCAAGCGAAGTAATATGTCTGAAACCAACACTCGTTGTTTTTTGGCGACCCTTTGCGTTGTTTCCACCGGCGTCTGAGGTATGAAGCCTGGATGGTTTCATCAACACATCATGGCGTTTCCCAGGAGCCATTTAGGGCACCGAATCTGGATGTATTTCACCAACACATCGCAGTTTTTCCAGCGGCTTTTGTGCTGCCAAATGTGGGTGTTTTAAGTTAAAACATGATCTTTTTGTAACCATAAGCAAGTGGTATTTGTGCCTTAGGCCAGCCAAACCTCCTCTACAATTGGTTGGTTAATTTGGGACTGAATATTCTCTGTCATTCTGTGACTACTGAAACAGTTGTATTTTCAGATACAAGCCTTGTAGTTCAGCTTTAAATATACTTCGCCTCTCGCTGCACAAGTGAAGTTTCCTTTCGTTGCCTCTTATCATCCACAGTGTGTTGACAGATAACCTTTTTAGCCCTAAAGCTCCCAAATGTTGTGATAACTGTGATAAAAGACAGGAGGAATCTCTGCTGTGGGGATACAGGAAAGGGACGGAGACATTTTGGAGGATGGACTTACTGGAGGTATAATAGCAAAGAAGTGATTTGTAGGCAATCATAGTCTATTTATCTCTGTCAGTCTTCATCTTGGGGCTTTCTCTCTTTGCATTAAACCTCTTTGAATATCATTACTCCTTCAATCCCCTCTCCCTGCTGTCTTATCATCTATCTTCCTCCGCTGTCAACATGTCATTCCTCCACTCTATTCTCCTGCTGCTCATTTTCTCTCAACCCATTCTCTCTTTTCTGTCTCCCCACATGTCTTTTCTGTCTGCCATCCCATTCCCTCTGCAGTTCTTCATCCCGCGGTCTCCCCTCCTTCTCTCAAATCAAGTCGTGAGTGCTCACCCCCCCTCTCATTAAAGGAGCTCTGCAGCCCGGGAGGAAGCGCAGGAGAAATAGATCTCCTCTCTCACTCTCCGTCATGGAGGCTGTTTGGGAGACAATTCTGAGCACACATCCATCTCCATTAGCGGGACAGAGCAGCGACCGGCACGACCCCCCACCCGCCGCCCTGTATCACGTTTCACTGCCTGCTATTTTTCCAGGTGGAAAAAGAAAACCAGGCAGGGAGATGGGCAGAGGCTGGGAACATGGATGGAGAAGGGATGATTTAGACCTGGTGTAAAGGAACCATCCATCCTCCACTTCCCTTCATGCTCTTATACGATGACATCCCCTGGGGGGTGATGTCTGGGACACGGTACAGTGTCGACCAGTACACCTCAGCGGGAGGACTGAACTTTTCTACCCTTTCCAGCTCATAAAGACAGTCTGCATCATGACCTAACAGATATAATGATTTCACAAGAGCTTTAAGGCTAAAACAGAGAGTACAGTACCAGGTGCTCGTGGTTAAGTGATGCAAGTTAGTGGGAAGTTTAGTCCCAATCACTGAGGCTGAAACTTAATTTAGGTCAAAGCTGGGATAAACAACAGAGAGAGGCTTTGGTGATGCCACAGGGAGTGTGGGCACGGAGGGTATTCAAGGGATTATTCTTCTTAAGCGTAAAATGTTCTTCCTCTCCATGAATCAATTTCACATTCATACCAACTACATTTTCAAAGTGTTTTGGAGGCACTTTCCAAAAATGTGACAAGTTCAAGGCAAATTTCAAGCAATTTGGAACAAATCTTAGTTGACGTTCACATTTTTTTGTTTTTTATAGGTGTTTCCAGGTCAAATCTCTTTCAAGTGAAGTCCTTAAGGGCAAGTGCAAGACTTGCAAGTCTATATATGCAAATTGCAAGTCTTTCAGGTCTCTGAATGTTGACCAAAAAAATTAAATTGCATTTAAACCTTTTCATTTAAGAGCTGTGGTAAGAGTGTTTGTCTGCACAGAGTAGATTAAGTGCTTTCATAATGCAGGGCTGATAAATGGAAAGGTGCCCTGTTGCTGTAATTCTTTATTTTTAATGGTTCCAGGTCTGAACTTGAAATTTGAATGTTTTTGTGTTCAAGTCTGAAATCTTTAGAGTGATGTCTCAAGTGAGTCAAGTTAAAAGGTATGCCTCAAAGTAAGGGCATCTTTTCAATGCTGGAATAAGGGGGCTGTGTTTGAAAGGGTTTGTACTTCTCTCTCTTAAAAGGAGCAGGTTCTACTTCATTGAGTTCATCCTGTTCCTCTACCATAGCCCAGAAGGGACAAACCAAACCCTGGGTCTAGACAGGGCCATTCGTGTTTTTATGTCGGGTTAGGATTAGGTTACGTTCTCCTACATGTTTAGCACATGGGAGAAGTTTGAGTATTGCAACCTGACTGCTAGGTGCCACTACATCCTACTCATTGAACCTTTAAAGAAGAGAAGGTCCAAAAGTGTGCACTTTTATCCCCCTTCGTTCAATTCATAGCATGTCTAAACAAGCATTACCTCTCAGAGTAGGTATAAGCATTATGTTCAGATGACACTTTGTGTGACCTATGATCTGAATCATACTGAACCCTTTACAAAATTCGTGCAAATCTCAAATCTACACATCTGCTCTTTATTTCCTCTTTAATAACTAGGAACTACTATGCATGCAAATAATAATGTTTGTTTCATCCTGTTCATTTAGTTCAGCCAAGAGACTTGAGACTTGAAAGTATTTGCTTTAAAGTTTCAAGTCAAGTTTTTAAGACTGAGGAGAAAGCCGCTGTATCCCTCAGGAAGAGCTGGAGGATGGAGTTAAATGGAAAAGACCTCTGGGCTACCTTGCTTCAGAGAATAGACGGACAAAGAGATGGATGTAAATCAAGTCTTCATGAATCAGTCTCACAGCAGCCAAGTCCACATCAAGTCCATAGTTTAGTGACCCAAGTTTCAGGTCTTCAGCTCTGATTCCAAACCATTATCAATGAAGGAAACATAAGACATTAATATGGGAGCTCCTGGCCTCCTTGAGGCCTCATTACGACGTCACACTCAGCCTGTGGGAACAATTTCAGTGGAACGATTCAGGAACAGTTTGAATAAGTCCAGGCTTTAAGTGTGGAGGTGATGGAGGAGCGTGTGTCAGAAGTAAATGAGGTACATTTGGCGTTGCTGGCACCTGGACTGGACCAGCACTGCCACACGCACATACACACACGCTCAGGATTGACCCTCTTCCATCTTCCCAAATCCACGTCTGTCATTGAGCCCCATCAGGATATGCCGGGTCAGGGAAAACCTCAAGGGCAAAGTTCAGGAAACAATTACGGGAAATAACTGCACACCAGTGGACCGAATTCCAGTTCCATTTTGAATATGTTTCTGTTTCTCAGAAGGTCTCACTCGTTAAATCATTAACCCTGCGACTGGAGACCACAAAAGAGGAAACGCAACACAGTTGTATGTTAAAAATTTAGACGCCATCTGCTTTGCAAGTGGCTATTACAAGAGCTATTACAGAGAGGGATGAGAGGAGAGCCCCCTGTAAATCAATGGAGGCTTACTGGGTTTGTGGTTTGACCCTGAAGTCGATTTCACCTTCAGACATTTAGCTCCCAACGACGGCCAACGAGGCAGAATGCTTTCACAGCGTTTTATCACTGCAGTATGTCAGAAGCACTTAAATAAGATATACATCATACAGAATATAAATCTGTGCTCTTACAACACATTGGCTATCTGTGTGCAGGATTCCAGCGTGACAGCAAAGCATAAGTGGTGTGGAAAAAGGGTTTGGGCTATAAACACGCAACACTTTTATGTAATGGTTTTTGAACTTTTAGTGTGTTTAGAGGAGTATTTTACAAACTGGAGACCGTGAAGAGGTCATCTGGTCAAGTTATATCAGATTTTTAGCTGTGCTAGCAGCGTAGCCATAGAATGGTCCGCCGCTTGCGTTCAGACTGAGATAGTTCAACAGCAACTTGGTAATTTGCCTGGAAGTTTGGTACAGATATTAATGGTCCTCAGAGGATGAATTCTACTGACTTTGGTGATCCTCTCACTTTTCATCCAGAGCCACCTGCAGGTTAAAATTTGCACTTATCTAGTGAAATATTTCAACATCTACTGAATGGATTGGAACATTTTCTGTGTCATTCATGGTTATAAGACAATATTTCCAAATAAATTTGGTAATGTCTGTATTCTCCCCTGGTACCATGATCAACTGCCATGTTTTTAGTGAAATGTCTCAACAACTATTGAATGAATTGCTATGAAAGTACGTTCAAACATTTAAGTCTCTAGCAGGATGCATTGTAATAACTTTAGTGATCCTTTAGCTTTTAATATAGTGCTATCATTGGGTCAGAAGTTTTATTTGTGCAACGCTTTGGTTCACGATCAGAGCATGTGAGCAGTAAAAAGCTGTTCCCACACTCAAAGCTGCTCCAGACAGCTCCACTTAAATCACTCACCACTCACTCATTTTGCTTTTGAAGGTACTTTGGAAGTTCCATGTTAAGCTAACAGCCTCCATTTTGGACAGAAATTATGTGTGTTTGCAATACACAGTTACATTTTGGGTGAGGCATGTGTCATGATGTGAGCAGTACTGGAACAAAATTGAAGGGGAAGATAAGGTGACGCTCCAGCTTTTTAAAAAAAATCTGCTCTGCACTTTATCCAAAATCCTCCCGCTCACACTCCCAGTTTGCTCATGCTCTGCTCACATGTTCGGTTTAGGACCTAATACCTGCAAAACAAATGAGATCAGCCTTAGTCATACTTTGTGTTTAGTCACAAGTAGCAAATATTTGCATGCTAACACGCTAAAGTGAAATGGTAAACACTATACTTGCTAGAAAGCAATGTTAGCATTGTTACTGTTACCATGATGCTATGCTAAAGTTAGCATTTAGCTCGAAGCACCTTGTACCTGACTGGGCATTCATGTCCTGTTGGTTAATCGCAAAACTGAGTTCCAGGATTGGAGAATTCAAGTTGGAACGGGAAAGTTGGGGAAAATTTTCATACATGAAATGCAGATTTAACGTAATATATGCAGAAACATGGTGGATGAAAGTAAATGTTTGGTTTATGGTAGTGAGCTTTATTAATTCACATATTGCATGTCAGTTTATTTGCTCATGCCATATGTGGTATGGTATGAAATTACAACCACTGCTGTTGACAAAGACTGACCTAGATTAGTCAGAAAAGTTATTTCTTAGCATTAACCCCAATAATAAGTTGGGTAAAGCAATATTTTAGTAGTTTTAGGGGATGCAGTGGTGCAGCAAAAGGTCTGGGAAAAATCACTTTGTAATATGAAGTTTCAAATTGTTATCAACAGGTTGTTTAAATGCCCTGAACAATAAAATCTTTGTAGCATTCATGCTGTTTTCACATGACGTCTTAGAGGTCATGAACACACCAAAATTGGAAAAATGACTTCCCATGTGAGGAGCAAAAACAGCCTGGCAGAGTTGCAAACATTACTGTTGACTAATTTTCTGTTTTCTTGTATATTACTGGAAATCTTTTTTCTTTATGCCTCCAAATATATTCAAAGAAAACAGCCTCTGAAGGGAAAATAACTTTATGGTTGAACTTAGTCCAAACATGGTTTCCCACACTGTGACATGGAGTCATAATGGTAACAAGCCAAAAAGTGTGGGAACCAGTGGTTTGTTGGCTTGAATGTGCATGTGTTTATTTGAGGTGTCACATTAACATGCTAATAGTGGTTATTTAATACATGGCAAGACCCATGAATTTATTCTGGCGTTGATACAAACTTTAACATTATATTTGGATGGCTGACTTGAATCGTCTGTAGCTATATGATACTGCAGTCATTTTTTTCCCCCGAGGAAAAAAAATGTATGGTTGAGTGGAGAAGCCTGAGCCTCTGTGGACGGAATGACAACAACATAAAGTGATGTGAGGAGGTTATTGGGATGCATGTTGTGTAAAGAGAGATCTGTGATGGTGCTTAGTGGAAAACGAGACAATGGAAAAAAGAAGAACAATAAAGGAAAAGGGGCGAATGAATACAGATTTCTTGTTTAGAGTCCAATATTATAGTAAATGCAACAAATGCAATATGTGGTCGCACACACACTGCAAAGGTTTATTTTGTGTCTGTGTTGAGGATTTCCAGGACATTAGCAGCCAGACATGTACGCTGGTTGAGTGAACACGACCGACCCGAACAAGGTTATGGCCTTTGATCACTGCCAATGAGACGAAAAGCATGATGGGACAGAAACACAACAAGACTACACACTGAACAAACACAATACCTATATACACCTATTAATTTTACATGATGGATTCATTCATTAACTCCAATCAAGATGGGGAAATGCCAAAATGCACACAAAAAGTGATTAAGCATCTAAATGTAAAGCCTTCATTACTTATCATTTAATAGTATTGAGCTGTTTGTGGAAGTCCGGAGCTCAGGAAGATCACATTTTGGAGGTAAAGGATGCTTGGAGGAAGGTAGAGGAAAAGGATCAGGTTATCTGTGATTGCTATTCAATACCGTCCAACCAGCTAATCGTATTACTCTCCTTTCTGCGCCCTGCTGTCAATACTCATCCTCGGGTTGCTCTCGGTCAACAGCTCGCCTTTTTCCTTTTTTCTTTTCCACCACCATCTCTTTTTCTCTCTGCTCTTAACACCTCTTTTCATTTGTTTCGATTTCTCTCCCAGCCTCTCGCACGTCCCCTCTCTTGTCTCCTTGCACATGATGTTCCAGGTGCTTAAGAAGTCAAACAGCGGCGGCCTTTATGATCCCGGGATGCTCATACAGACCAAAGGAAGCTTAAAACAACAATGTCCTGTCTTTTTTTAAAGACATTAAACTCCTTTGATCCCAGGACGTTGTGCCTGCGTGAGACAATGTGTGCAAAGCAAGTGAAATGTAAATGTCCCTGCCTGCAGGGGCATTATGCAGATGTTCTAGTTCTTCTATTTGAACAAACAGCAAGACTATAATTGCAATTCCGAAATTTGAATATATTTGAATCGCATTTTGTGCATCACAACAATGGCTCTGCTGATTGATGCCGAGGAAACAGCCCATTTGTCCGCCGAGGTGCTCGATGCACTCAAAGAGGAGGGAATAATGTCTCGAAAGACATCAAGGTTTAAAATCACACCAGCGCCATCAATATTCCATCACCACCACCTTGAGTGGAGCAGCTCATCCATTTGGCTGATTATAGTGGTTAGCTGAAGCATCACCATGAAGAGGACGGAGAAAAGCTGGTAAGAAAAGCAGATAACTACTTTTCTCGATTGCAGTGGATCATAAATGGTCTTATCTGAGGCGGTGCTTCGCTTCGCTGCAGGGAGAGGAGTGGGAGACGAATAAAGGAACTGTGTTATTACTTACTGGCAAGAGGATGCTCTCAAAAGCACTTTATAACGTATCTTTATTGTCGATTTCAAGAGGAACAAAATGATTATGGCAATAATTCGGATCGTTACACAGTAAAATATGACAATTAAATATGAAGTAGCTCCTGTGGGATAATGAAAAGATGGGAATATTAAAAAGTTGATACAGCAGAAGAGAAAAAAAAAAAACATTATTTGTCAGTCTTCATCAATTAACTTGCAAAACTAACCAAGATTGTTTCTTTGTAAAACAGGTTATTGTATTTAAAGCAGAGTAAAATGTTTTAGCCACTGTGAAAATCAGCACAACATTCCCCTAAAACCCTTTTAAATGATTTTCTCTTAATCCAGTCTGAAAGTGTTTTGATTTGTGGGCTTTTAAAAATACCACAAATGCATTTTAAGCATTAAATCAAATTACTGGTGGAGAGCAGTAGATGATCTGTGTAAATGATCCTTTCTGTTTACTGTAAGCTGTAATTAGCATTACATGCAGAGTGCAGCAGAGCGATGTCAATGTTTTCCCAAACAGTGGAAATGTTTTTGTAGTTCCCCTGCATTAGTGGCAGCCATTGCTTCAGGCTGTATGCATACAGTTTGTCCGCCTGTCCATCTGCAGGCCAGGCACCAGAAGAAAATGTTGGCATTGCACGTTTCTTTAAACCGCAAATATGTTAAACTTGAACATATCATGAGAATCATATCAACATTTTTTTAAGTGATGTAGTATAAAAGCTGACTGTTGTTGTCAGAAGGTGCCTGCCAGGCTGCAGACCACTGTTCAAAAGCAGCAACACTGGGTGTATTTTGGCGATTCTCACTGTGTTTCCACTAGTGTCTGTGATAAATGATACATTGCAGTGTTTCCCAGCAGCATTTGAGTCTGGTTGCTGTTTCACAGACACATCGTGTGTTTCCAAGCAGCATTTGTGCCATCATACATGGAATTTTCAAGACAAAACATGATCTTTCCCCAACCATAACCAAGTGTGTGTGCCTAAACCTAACCACACCTTCACCACAGCATTACTGAGAAACATTAAGTTTCAACATATCCGCTTGCAGAAACATTCAGTTGGACATTTGTTTTGGTGAATGGGTTGCCATCCGTCCCTCACATTTTGAACACAACATCTCAGGAACACCTTGCGAGGATTTCTTCAAATTAGGCACAAATGTCCACCTGGACTAAAGGATGAACTGATTAGAATTTAGTGGTCAAAGGTCACTGCTATCTCTAAAAACATGTTTTTGGTCATAACTCAATAATTCATATGCC
>JAPZEB010000009.1:5034398-5049048 GCA_029783705.1 Chaetodon striatus | reverse complement strand
TACATACTTTTGGCCACATAGTATAAATGGAGAAAAAGAAGTGGGGTGATGAATGTGTCAGACATTAACGCCGGTCCTTTACAATAAATGTAAATCATTTTCATGTCACTTTTGCATTGAGTCAGACCTCACGTGAGATGAAAGCACGAGGGAGAGAGAGGGAGAGACAGAGAGGGAGGGAGAGGAGCAGGTTGTATAGTCTTACTGCAGGAGTATCAGGGGTAATAAACCGGAGGGTGGACGTGCCCCCTCTCCTCTCTCCTCTCGCCTCCTCCGCAGTGCACTTGCAGCTGAGCAGCACTCCGGACAGGACGGTCTCTTCCTCCTCCTCCTCCTCCTCCTCTTCTTCTCTTCTTCTTCTCCTCTGTGTGTGTTTCTGTAAGGAGGTGGTTGTGTGGTGGTGGTGGTGGTGCTGAGGGGTGCACCGAGAGTCGCATCTGACTCCAGTCCAGAGGTCCCGGACAGACGCGTGATGGTGCGGACTCATTGATAAAAGCCGCTGCCGCTGGAATTAAAATGAGCACTCCCGCTGAGCGGCTCTCCTCCTCCACATAGCGCTGCCTTCTCTGCACAAGATCTGTGTTTGTGTGACTCCAGCAGGCGACGCAGGATGACTACTACCTTATCACTGGTGATTTCGTGCGCTTTGGTAAGTAGTCTGTACAGTAACAACTGCGTGTTTGCTCTGCTATCCTCATAATACTGTTTTCTTTTTACTCTGTGGAGCCTGTAGATGAGTTTGAGTCACCTAATGCACTTTGTGACAATATTTTTTTTTGACAGTGATGTGTGAACATTTCACATGCTATCATTCCTTGAATAGTCTAGTCCAAATGGGACTTTTGTAGTGAGTTTTCTTGACTTCAGAGCTCTTCATTTTGTGATCTCTATGATATTTTAAACAGGGTTTTTATTTCTATTCTATGCTGTTACATTGTCCTTAAAGGACCAATGTGTGTATTTTTCTTGTTGAACACGCAGGTGCTGCATGTAGGTAAACAGCTGACTTGCATGTGATATTATTCCCTGGTTATATCCCCTCCAGCTCTACACACACACACACACACACATGCCCCTACATGCACACTCGCACACGCCTTCCTCTCTGTTTTCATACAGAAGAGGAAAAGTTAAGACAGCCTTACTGCTGGGATTAGTAGATTTCACATCGGGCAGCATTCAGACATCAGGAGCAAAGTGCTGACAGGCAGCCTGCCCCCAGACTTTAATAGCATTAATGAGAGGAAGTCATTTATAATTTTTTTGGTGGGGATATCAAAATAAGGAGAGATAAAGATGCTGCAGCTTATGGAAAGCAAATTGATTCATTAAATTCTTATCCAACATGAGCTGGTAATTGTTTGGCCGGGTTTGGACATAAAACAGGAGGCTGCTCTGATAATGTGAAAAAGTTGATTATGTGAGGGAGGTGGCGATAAAGCACAGAGCAGAGAGGGCACATCCTCGCAGCACTCCGGTATGTCCACAGCAGCTGGTCTAATTGGGCTGTGCAGCTCAGTCATCATGTGAACAGCCCTGGATATGAGGGGGACACTCTGTTATGACAGCTGGTTTAAAGGGTGGCGACGGTCGGGTGCACTTTGGTAGAATTAAATTTAGAAATAAACTCTCAAATTGACCATGAAATTGAGGAGAGTACAAACCAAGCATATCACAGCTGGGTCACTGTATTGTTGTGAGCGTGTGTGTGTATGCATGTTCCTGCTGCTGGTGAACCAATTTCCCGCTGATTTTGCCATTAATCTGTGTTTGAGCTGAGTGATAGTCCAGGGAGATGTCACAGGAAAGGGAGCTGGCGCAGCAGTCAGGGACATGAATCCTGCTCTGCAGATTCAAGAGGGAACTCTCTTGAGGTTTTGGACTACGTCCAGAGTTCGTTTTTGCAGACAGAAACGTGACTTTAATCTTGATGATTTACTTCAGTTAAAACTGAGATAGTGCAGAGATGTTGAGTTTGTAAAGTCAGGAGGAGAAATGCACCTTGAGAGCCAAAAGTGGGGATGAGGGAAAGAAGGAAATGTTGAGCAAGAGGAACGAGAAAGAGAGAGAGAGGGCTGCTGGCTGCTCAGTACATCTGTTTCTGAATGAAAGCAGGGACAGCAGAGAGAGGATGGAGGGGAGGGACGACTGAGAGTGAGAGAGAGAGAGAAAAGATTGAATTGATGTCTCAGCAAATGTGAATTAAGTGGAAATGAGCTTTCGCTCGTTACATAATAAGAGCCACAGGACATGAAAGTGTCTCAGTATAATGATTTTCTTTGTTCTAAAACGTCTGGATATGAATTCCTTTTATTTAACATTGTTGCGTACACACCAGCGGAACAAACCTCAGTTCTTTTGCCAGCAGAGCTGCGTGGCATTTATATCAGAGCGAGACCGAGGAAATGCAACAAGAGAGGAGGCAGAGAAAGAAGGTGATAACTGGAGTAGACTAGACAGGATGGAGAAATTTAAACTATGGATGCAAATACTTTTGGTCCGAGAGGAGAGATACAGCAAATGTTTGTGTATTTACAGAGCAATGACTGCATGCTGCAGGTATTTAAGATGATAAAATGTGTATCTGTGATATGCAAATTAGAACAGAGTTATATAAAAGCCTTGTTATCTAATGCGAAAACAACTTTATCACCTCGGCTGTGAATCCAGTGAGAGAGGACGTTTGCTTTACAGAAAAAAGGCGTGTATGTGAACAAAAATCTGTTGACACAGCCACATTATGGGGACTTGTCTCCCATGTGGCCCCTGCAAAATAAACCATTTAATTGCACTATTAAGACTCAGTAAGTCAGGGTGAGTCAACCAATGCCCTCCTAAGTGACAAAAACTTCGTCCCTTAAGTGAGGACCAATTTAAGTTTTAGACCCTGAGGACATTTTTGTAAAGTTAGGACATTTTGGCTGCTGCTCACTTCGTTAAGGAACTGTCAGAGAATTACTTTTTCTTTCAGCAGCTGGGCTACAGTTAAACTCAGTCTAAGGGCTGGATTTAAGCGTGCAGTTGTGATGGTTGCAGTTAGGTGTTAGGTGGTAGGGAAGGCATTATTCCCATTAAAAAGTCCTCACAAGTATAAAAGCACAAGCATGTGTGTATGTGCGTATGCCAGCGCTGATCGGAAGCAGGGGCTGGCGTTCACAGCCACTCTCACCTTTAGACAGTAATTAGGACGGGCATGTGTATAATGTCGTGCACACATGATTTTATGGTAACTGCCTGGGCCGCCGTGTGTCACGGGTTCACTATTAGAGCTGATGTGCCTTCAGGGGAGCTATTAGGGCAGTTTAGACTTGTTTAAAGTGTGTCTAATACAGGTGGAGACAACATGATTTATGATGAATCCTGATGGCGGTTGGATTTTTAAAGAACAGGTTGAACACCTGGCAGTAATTTTCATCCATTTGTTTTGCTGTGTATGTTTAAGTCACAGTGGCCCTGTGCCGCGTCTGTTTGGATATGTGTGTGAAAGTGCCTCTCTGATGTTTTGCACTGTTGTCCCAGGTGGCGTTAGCGTTGGCGTCGAAAACAGAGCGGGCAGTGCAGCTCCCCTGTGAATCCGGCCAGTACACTACCAGTGGAGAATGCTGCCTGGAGTGTCCACCTGGAGAGGGAGTGGTGAGGAAATGCGGCGCCTCGCAGACTGTCTGCGCACAGTGTTTGGACAGTGAGTGGAGATTTTTTATATTCAACTACTTCATGCTCTGATAAAAAAAAAAAATCCACTGGTGCTACTTTCTGATAAAGCATACAGGGCTCATTAGATGTAACAAAGTGTTAATAATGCTTTCTGAATCAGTTATTAGCCATTAGTACCAACAACCTCTGGGTTGCCAGGTTGTAAAAAAAAAATGCCTCTACCTCTCTGGACCACAATCCATGTATTAAAGATTTATTAATATTTACAACTACAGACCTGACGAAATATGGCACCAAATCATAATTAATGTCTTATAACTTGTAACCACATTTTAATTCAAATAAAATAATCGAAGAGACATCAGCCAACCAAGAAGTTAATTAATTAATTATTAATGGCTTATAACTAATCTATAACTAGAAAAGTGCACCCAGCAGAGTGCAGATCTCTCGCCAGGCTGATGGCAGCCATTCTTCACAACTCTGTGCCACCAGACGCAGTCCAGTGCATTTTAGAAGAGTCCTCACCAAAGCCAATAAAAAGGCCTTGTCTATATTTGATGGAGCCACAGCGCATTACACAAGCAGGTTCAGTTCTCCTGCTAACAGTCACTGGCCTCAACCATTTGATCCAGGGAATCCATTTGATCAATTCCATCTTTTGATCTATTCAAAACTGGACTTTTAACAGTATTAACTCTGTCTGCAGTATGGTTGGATATCTTTTTTTTTTTCCCCCCGATACCAGCGCCAACACAATACTTTTAAAACAGTCAAGGTGCTCATTCGACACCTGAACCAACACTTTTTTTTCCAAAATCAAGCACAAAACGACGGTCAATGATGTGAAACAATGGCTTTGTTAAATTGCAAATTTGAACCTGAAATTGAATATATTAAATAGCACATTCACATAATTAGTATAACCTAACCCAGCAACATAAATTTAACACTGAATAACAGTTGCAGTAATAATAACAGCAAAATTAATTCTGAGTTGGGATCAATTATTGACTTCCTGATGCAGCCACACATTTCACCATCATCAGTTTAGGAGCAGCTGAGGTTGTCTCTACATTTAGAATAGCTGGTCCACCTTAAGGGAGTCTGGCTTGCTAACACTGGGGCTAACCTCCTTCACTTTACTCCAGAGATAGCTGGTAAAACATGGCAGCCTGGCTTGGGTCTTGGGAGTTGCAGCATGTATTTACTGATATATAGGCTAAACTGTTCACACGTTGACTGCTATGTTTAAGTCCACACTTTCTGCTTCGGACGCTGCAGCCTCACTCACACTGTCACACAGGCAGGCACGCGCTCTCTCTATCTGGATATGACCAAAGGAGGCAACGAAATCTACCTCAACGTATAGGGTACACAACCCTAGTCTATAGGCTACAACTAAGTAGTCAATAACAATAACAAACACAATTATAATAGGCCATAACAGAAACAAATTAGCTGCATAACATACGTCTACTAACTTTGGTCTAAATGACCAAATCAACTAAATTGAGCAGGCTAAGTGCTGTGCCTCTGAAGTGCTCCCGGTGTGGTATGACACCATGAGGTCGATGGAACAAAACTGGGTCACAGTCACGGGAGCTGAAACACAGTGCAGCTGTTGAATTTTCCTCCCCAGCTCCCTAAGATGGCGATGACAGTAACAAAACTGGGGTCTAATTCATGTTGTAATGTGCCTAACTTTTGTTTATTATGACATATTGGGTATGGAATTAAACTGCAGATGCTCAAGATAAGACCAAATTTTTCTATGGTCCGTTTTTAAGCCATGCTGGCCATATTGTGACCTGCAACAGACAAGGTAAAGCTTGTTGTTTTGTAGTTTAAATGATGTCCAGGAAACTTGCTTCCCCCCCCCACAACCATGAGAAGTCCTTGAACACAGAGTCATAAATGTGCACACAAAATATAAGGCTATTAGGCTGATTGGTCTAGCAGTTTGCTAGATTAGCTGCAGACAGACAGACACACATACACACACACACACACACACGACCAAACACAGCCCTCCAGGCTTACACCTGGCAGAGAAAATTATAGTAATTTACTTTTTAAATATTAACAAAGTGATTAGTTATAACACAGATGTTATTGAATTTACATACTCGCATAAAGTTTCTTTTGAGAAAAATGCCCCCATCGGCAAGTAATAAAATCTCATTGTCAGCTTAAAGAACTTTTTCTCCTTAAAGTTTATAAAACAAAGGCAACTTCATTCAGTTTAATCCTAGAAACACATTTGTTTACTCTGGTAAAATTATCTCACTTCCACTTGAAAAAACATTAACGGAAGTGAATGTTTACAAGCTTGTCTTTATTAGAAAAGGGCCACCAGAACATTCCCTCATGCTCTTACCATCATTTGTCAGTTTTGTGTTCTGAGGTTTTGAGATATCTTCCTTTGCTGTTTGTGCTTTCATTCCCATTTGTGGCGGCAACAAAAAAGTCTTTTCCACAAACAATGTCCACAGACATCGCTGTCAACACATTTTCATCTCTGAAACAATGTGGTTCCAATGAAATCTGCTCACAGGCGGGTCAAAATAAGTCTTATTTTTGTTGCTTTGGGTGAATTAACCCTTTAATAGATTGAAGAAGTAACTTTCAGCAGCAAAATACTTTAACGTGACTTTACAGAAATTCCATTTCCTGTGTCAAACATAAGTGGGTTACACTCAATCTGGAGCCAATCAAAATACAGTGTATACACATGTAAACTGCATGTCATCGCTAACAAAACACACACTCACACCCAATTAATGCAAAGTTTCTGCACTTGCCTCATCTTTATTTATACATCCACATTCATTTTCTGTGCTTTTAATGGCAGCTAAGGCCCTGAACTTCAAACACAACAAATGCAAAGCCAAGACAAATTCCTATTGTCCAATTTACTCACTCCTATGAAGTGTCTGTTTTGCCTTTATCGAGTGTCCTGAGAAATAAGACAGGAATTCACATGTTTGATGCTTGTAAGTGGGTCCAAATGTGTTCGCTCGCAGCTCGGCTCAGGCTGTGAACCATTAGCACTGGCTCTACAGACCAGAGCTGGGAGAGGTGCCAACACCGCAACATCTCAGAGAAGAAGGAGAAGAAGAAGACGGGCAAATGCTGCAAACGTGCTATGTTTAAGTCAAGCGTCTTTCTGCATCACGTTCCTGCAGCTCTTTTTGCCCTTTAAGATGTTGGCGTCATGTCAGAGTGGAGTATAGGTCACGAACATCACTGCATAGCTCAAGAGGAGCTGAAGAAGTACGACAAGACAAATGTCGCACCTTTTCTTACCTTGCTAATTGTATCAGTTTGAGACTCTAAGATGACTGACACAAAGCAGAAATACAAAATTTGTCTTGTTTACACATTCAGAGTGCACACTCTGTTCAACATTGAGTGATTGCATTAATCCACTCACACACATGCTGCATGTAAACACTGCCAAATGGTGCATGTAAACAGTCTTTTAACACTAAAACACAATAATATCAACTGGATGTCACTCTGAGGGAAATGATTAAATTCTGGAGGAATGTTTGCAGGCTGGCAGGAATGCTCTTTATCCAGACAAAGTTTGATCCTCTGATCATCCTCGAACTTGTGAACTTCTTCACACAACAGATGCTAATCTCTGCGTTGTGTTATAGTTTCAAGAATCTGAAGTCTGGCTGATTTCACCCCTTTGAATTTTTTATTCGTCGCCTTGAGCGACTCAAGAGCTTCAGCAATGGGTTCAGGGGCAGAAAGCCAATTCTCTACATCTAGAGCGCGACAGTGCCACCGGGTGAATAAAAAAAAAGTACTGTGAGTCAATTTCACATAAACCAACTCTTTCAAACACAGTCAGTGTTAGAAAAGGTAGTGGTGTGAAATTGGCAAAAATGGGGTTTTGTGCCAAAAGAAAGTGGACTTCTCATGCTTTTGCACCAGTGTTGTTAAAAATCCAGTCACACCAGTGGATGGAGAATGAGCAGGGTAATTAATAGTCATCATCAAACGTTGCGTATGATAGACTGGAGCAGGAAATTGGTTGAGTCGAGGTGCCTGGAGTCTGTAGAGAAACACGTCTCAGCCTCACAAGCGTCTGGACTTTATCTTTAGTTTGACGTCACGAGGAGTTTGTCTTGCACGTCATATTCCTTTTCATATTCCTGCTGTAAACAGTGGCAGACGATGCGTAGACGGTAAACCGCAGCTCCATTTTCCTATAATGTGGGCTCGCCCTGGGGACTGTAGCTCTGATAAGGTTTTTTTTTTTCATTCACTTCCTCATCCCCCCACCCCTCCCCACCAGCGAATCCCACCACCTCGAGTCGTGTCTCCTCTTTTCTCCATCCTGTACTCACTTCTCTCAGCCAGCATCCCCCCCTCCTCCTCCTCCCTGTTGCTATGACTCATCGTCTGTATTAGCGGATAAAATGGTATTAGAGAGCCAGGCACCAAAGGGCACGATCTGCTCATTCATCATGCATACTGTTACATCAATGCTTCTTTACTCATTTGATCCAGCTAATTAAACCATATTGAAAAGCCTATTGTGCCTC
Organism: Chaetodon striatus; assembly: GCA_029783705.1. NCBI lineage: Eukaryota > Metazoa > Chordata > Actinopteri > Chaetodontiformes > Chaetodontidae > Chaetodon > Chaetodon striatus. The sequence goes on along the minus strand of JAPZEB010000009.1, from coordinate 5,040,832 downwards.
TAACAGTGAACAATTATCTTGCTCTGCAGTACAGGAGCGGTATTCAACGCTGATAAACACTCAACAATTAAGCTCAAATACCCAGGAGGTTGCACTCAATTTCCGGTGCCGATGCATTTTCATTGGTTTCAATATTGTTTTTGTTTCAGTAGATAAAATCTTAATGTACCTGAGGCCCACAGGAGCACACACACTAAAACAGGACTGAGTGGGATTTATATGGAAGTTAGAGGCTGAAACAGTGACCTTACCTGGAAAACTGCAGCTATGAATACATTTTCTAAAGTGCTGAAATGAATAATTAAAGAGTCAAATTCAACACATCCATTTCCTGTTTCATGGTAAATATGGGTGAATCTTTATTTACCGTGACCCCCCTTAATTCCCCACTTCCTGTGAGAGTAACCCCCCCTCTTTCACGGCCTCCCGATCCCAGCTTGGGACGACTGCCAGCATCAGCAGCGCTGAAATATTTATCAGTCTCCTCCACTTTTCTCTGTTGTCATGGGAGACAAGACAACCAGTCCTGCCTCACTTAGTGAACCATTCAGAAAAACTTGCCCTGCGAACTGACTGAAGATCAGAGAGACAAAAGGCAGAGCCTCACAAGTCAACGTAGCGTTTAAGGAGAACCCTGCTGGCCGACCTTACCGGGGCTCACTGGGGAACTACAAGAGGAAAGAAAGTAGAATCACAGCCTCGTCTGGTGAAGGCTAAAACAGAGCATAAAGAATCGCTTCCAACGTTGGATCATGGGGGACGAAGAAAGGGGAAATGGAGATTTTCCCCTGGCAGGTCCTCTATTGCAGTTTCAGAGGAAGCATTGTACCTACATGGCATCCTAACAAAACAACAGCTCAACACAGGATACAAGAGCAACTGTTGATTGCTAAATTACAACTTCCCTCCTTTGGTCTCCCAATAATAGCTTCGGTAATATCCTAAAACACCTGTTTCAAATCTAGAAGAAAGCCGAGCAGACCGATGAAGCTGGGCGATAATTACACACAAAAATGTTTCATGTTCAAAAAGACAAATAAAGCTGTCACGCAGATTTTCAAATGCTGATGATTTATCTTGCAGTCAGCAGAGGGTCAGAAAGAAATCGGTCTCTCGGCTGAAACATGGACCCTGACACACTGTAGAGTGGCAGAAATGGCCTTCCTCACTAAAAGCTTACACCTAAAGTGCTGATTGTGGAGATCATCGGGCAGTTTCAAGGCCGTCCAGAGCTACATTATTGATGACACTAATGGGGCCAAAACACATCAGTGTTTGGTCGGGGGTCTCCACAGGCTGAAGTGGCACATTTTAAGTGCATCATCCCCCCCGGTACACAGCTGCATCTCTCTTTACCAATGTCCATTTTCACTGCCAAACACGAAAACTCTGATTGCTGAGATGCTCCGGTCATTGCTCAATTGGGGGCAATTAAGTAAAGGATCATATTTTATTAAAGGCCACACTCTCTACCTGATACTCGATGGCCTTTTACTTTCTTCTTTTAGCTCTAAATGAAAGTGCTGACACATAAATGAGACACACACACACACACACACACACACACACACTCCTCTCAGTGCATATGGTCACATTTAGATGTGTTTACACACACAAGGGCTGGAAAGGGGCTCATGCATGCACAGTAAAATTAGCCTGCGCGCTGTGGGATAATTGAAATGAATGAGGAGAGCTTTGCCCAGTTGAGCCTGACTGCAAAGAAAAACAAAGGCTTCGAGCTCACAAATTCAAATAATCGTTTACCTCCGAGGTCTGTTATTTGTCCGAGGTTCAGCCAGTGTCACTCTCCTCTATCACTTCTGCCTCCAGACAGTAATAAGAGCGAGGGGTGAAGACAGATAGAGAAGAAAAAACACTGTATCTGATGGTGTGTGTCTATCCAAGAAGGAAACTGAACTCACTTACATCCCTGACTGCCCCATTTCCCCCGACCCTTCCCCTCTCCAGTTGTACGTCAACACTTTGATCTCTGAATCATGTTTTTTAGACTCCGATTGGACGTCTTGCTCACCAGACCACCCTCACAGATTGAGTCAAACAGTCTGGAGATGCATCCGAGCAAATCGAGCGGCCACTCTGATCCGTCTTCCTGCCTACTCTCTACCTGTCTCCACATTACCTCCGTCTGTTCTACTCAGTCTGCCTGTATAATGTGACAGCTTTCATCGTCGGCTTCTTAGCCGCGCTGCTGTTTACAAGGTGTTTAGAGCTTCAGTCTGTGCCAGCGTTTACTTGCCAGAGCCGCTTACAACGCGAAGCAAGTGCTGGGACATTGCTGCAGGGCTTTTCACACTGACAATATGCTGTTGCTCAACACGACACCCACTAAGCACTTCCCATGAAAAACACACACACACACACACAGAAACATAGACACGCACACACTCAGACATACGCTGATAAGAGTTGCGCAAAAAAGTCTCACGCATCCTCACAGTTATGAAGCTTTATTTACAGTTACACCCACCCTAAAAGATCGTTTCACTGTAAGACAGAGAACATTTAACTACCAAGGAGATGTTAAACCAGTGGTGACTTGCAACATGCTGCATTGTGTCACTTAACAATTTACAAGGGTGTTTCAACATGCATTCTTGTCTCATACTCTCATATTGTGAAACTTGGATGCTGGATGGATGGATGCTGAACTCCTGCAGCACTTTGCCGCCCCTCTGGTTGGAGTTAAACGGCACACATCGTGTCGTTTCTGTCTGAACTGCAGCTCTTGCAAGGTGACCGCTCTCATGTTAAGCACGCCACAAAAAAAGTAAAATGGGATTTGGAGAACAGTGAAGCTGCCTCTGTAGTGAATCTGAGCTGTAGATTTATTTCCCTGTCAGGCTCTCTACTCCACTCCCATCTCATTCAACCACTAAAACACACTCACAGCCCCTCCCCTCCTCTCCCTCACTGTATGCATAATTCAGCAGGCATCCAATTATATCTGAAAATAATTCTATATGAACATGCAATATTAATAGATTACTTTGAGCCCCTAGGAACTCTCAGTGTAAGACTAAGCTAATTCGAGGTCATCACATCCTCAGCGATGAACTCTTCCAAATCCTCCTGATGCAAACGTTCCTGGAGAGCAAATCTGAAGTGTTTGAAGTAATTGAAAAGCAGAAGGCAATTAGTCAGCATGGCTTTTACCTCATTCTGTTCAACACTGTTCTCCACAACTCAGCTGTGGTCTGCTATCTCTCGTGCTCACAACCTTTAAACAAAATCAATATCATGCAGTGAAGTTGTTCTTTGAATTGGGACACATACACTGATTAAAAGGCAGTGATTTTTTTTTTTTTTTTTTTTACGTCCTTCCGGGAGTAGGACACAGTCGATTTGAGGGCTAACATTTGTCCAAACACTGTAAAGGATTTAACAAATGTTTGACACAAACCAGAACTAATGTCATTGGTATGGCACTCAGCTATGTGATTCAATGAAACTGTGTGCAGACATTCATCATCCCCAGATGCTGAAGTCAATAACTTTGGTGATGCCCTGATTTTTCATCTAGTGCCACCGTCAGGTGTAAGTTTAAATTAGTTTGATGAGATAAGACATGCTAAAACTTTATTAATACTGAAGGAAATTGCTGTGCAGCAGCTGCAATACAAAGTAGCAAGAATAAGAAGGCACATTTTAAAGTGTAACAATAAGGGGCATCGATGACACTTATTATTCTAACAGTTCTGTGCACAATAATACAGGACAAATCACGCCTCATATTGATTCAGTAAGGGGTGATCGCCTTTTATGCCTGATCAGAAGTGTTTCAAGAAGAGCAGAGCATAGCCGCCTAAACATTGTCTCCTCCAGAGAGAGTCCCAAACAGAGTTCTGTGTTTGTCAGACCGTCTGAAGGGGATACTACCCTGTCAGCAGAGCAATAACATAATGCACAGCGGACTATGGGGCAGGTAGTAGATTTTTTTCTTGAAACAAATATGAGCTATTAAAGTCCAAGGGTTTATCAATGAATTCAGACAAATAACAAAGGAGGATGGAAGAGTAAACCATGCCTACATATGTGTTGACTTAACAGGGACAACATTAAAAGAGAAAAGTCGATCTACAGGAGACTAAATATTTCAAAGCAACACAGAATTACTGAAAGCCTTACTGCAGTATATGCCATTATATTTTTATATTTTGAATCCTCACCTATTGCCTTAATTTTGCTTTCCTTTGCATAAATGAAGACACTTCCTCCATAAATCGTAGCATAAAACTTCACCAGAATGCTCAGAATTTCCTGAGGGAGGCCCCCCAGACCCCCACTAAATGTGTCCACCATTGTTACAATGAAACCTACACCTTGCTCCATGATATTGCACAATATTAATATGAGTATATGGCTTAATTCCTCCAAAACTGAGATTGATTGATCAAATGAGATTCCCATCAGCTTGGGCTGCACTTTGTGTTTTATGTTAATTAGCAAATGTTAGCATGCTAACAGGCTACACTAAGATAATGAAAATGATAAACATTATACCTGCCAAACATTCAAGCGCTTGCATCGTTGTGGAGTCTCAGTCTTTATTTATCCACATGCATTGGTTATCTTCTAATTCTAAGCATCTGATACTTGCTAATGCTAATGACAACGTTAACTGACATTTTTACTGAGTGTCAGCGATTAATCTATCAAAGTTTATTTTTCTAAACTTCAAAAATGAAACATGGTAACACAACAAACAAAAAAGGTTATGCAGACTCAATGACTAGTGTGTCCTACAGGCTCCTTAGCTTTATCTAAACTGGCTGACGAGCACAACCATAAGGTATTAACCAATCAGAAGACCTAATTATAGACCTAGTAAACAGTACAAACCTTATACAAATATTTCTCTTTTGTATGAATTACTCTAAAGCAGTAGATTCAGGAAGACAATATTTAAATGTTAATCAAAACTATTGGCAAAAAATGTAAACAAATTTTATTCAAGCATCCCAGAAATGCCACATTTTGGCAGAATGACTCAGTAAAACTCTCTAAAGCCTTTAAATATACCGGAGTGATAGCTTGATCACTTGGGTATACTAAATACAAGTCTTTATCATCCTTGCATCAGTGTAAGCATGTCAATGCACCTGCACTTTACTCTGTGTGTATGACGGAGATTAAAGCAGTTTACTCAGCGCAGCACAAACACATTGAGATCGATATCGTAATGAGCACAGCAGGCTTTTGACTCGCTCCCCGACAAGAGCACCTTTCTTGTCCCGGAGCACAAATCACTAAGAGCCCAGTGGATCAATGTGTCCTCCCTTCTAATGAATGTGCAGTAAACATGATTAATGTCATTAGACTCACTGTTTATCCTTCTGTTTACCTCCTCATATTTCCTGCTCTCTCTCCATCTCCTAACCTCCTTTGCTCTTTGCCCCCTCTCTCGTTTCCTTTGTCTCACTTTTCTGTCTGGTCTCCTTCGACCTGTCCTCTCACCTGCAGGTGAGACCTTCTCAGAGAACTACAGTCTCACGGAGCAGTGCAAGCCCTGCACTGAGTGTACCGGCCTGATGCGGATGGAGACGCCCTGCACTGACTCCAATGACGCCATCTGCGTCTGCAACTACAACTTCTTCTTCGACACGTTAACCGGCGAGTGTACGCCGTGTACAGTGTGCCCGGTGGGTCAAGGAGTGTATGCACACTGTGAACACAATCACGACACGGTGTGTGAGGAGTGCGTGGACGATACCTTCTCTGACCGGGAGAGCTCCCTCGACCCCTGCCTGCCCTGCACCATCTGTGATGAGGAGAGTGAGATACAGCTGGCTGAGTGCACACCCAACAGCGACTCTGTCTGTCATAGTAAGTCTGACACACATGCACGTTTGCTTCCACACTTCATGTTCAGGTGACTCAGGCAAGACAAGAAAAAATGCATTGCTGTCTGACTTATTACAAAACAAGAGTAAACATGAACTCAAATGACTGACGGGTTAATCATTCATCGGACAGTTTTGGGGACTATCACTGTGCATCATCAGCATTATGTCGACTCACCAGGGAAATTTAAACAAGAGCTGAAATGATCAATTAACTGAATTGGCATTTACTCTACAGGTGATTTATCGTGGCTGTATTTTTCCAAGCAACAAACAACAAACATTCTCTACTTCCTGCTTCTAAATTCAGATTTCCTGCTTTTCTTTATTGTGTCATTTTATGTGACGGTAAACCAAATATCTTCAGTATTCAACCGCTGGTTGGACAAAACACTTGGGCTGATGAATATTTCCTTTTTTAATATTTTCTCACATTTTATTGACCAAACAATTATTGATTAACCGAGAAAATAATCGTTAGCTTCACCCAGTGTTGGGATAAAAAAAAAAAATCAATGTCAATGTTCTTTAATCCCAAAAAAATTAAAGTAATATGAATATTTCCAGCCGCTA
>JAPZEB010000009.1:5023994-5034298 GCA_029783705.1 Chaetodon striatus | reverse complement strand
ATTAAACATCAGGAGGTGACAGCACTATTAGTTAAAGCAATGTTATTACTTTACCCATTACCCCCTCATTCATCACACTACTCATTATACTACTTTTCTCTTACATCCCACAAAATTGGTAACCTCCAACCAGAGTAATCTCCAGTAAGTGCAGCTCAGGCTAATGTTAGCTTGCACATTATGTTTTACCTGAAGGTCTTCTGTTTACTACGACCCGGGGATCTGTCTAAAACATGGAGCATCAGCCATGGAAATAGGCAACATTTCATCCACTACATATCCAGCCACAAGCTTCATAAACTCTTTGTTACTTGTGGCCTGCAGCTGTCTACTGTGAAGTCCAGCTTTGGTTGTTTGGCTAGTGTAGGGCAACATCATCATCATCATCATCGACATGGGTTTGAGGAGGTTTGAGGACATGTTTTTCACAGTCATAGAAGTCTTAGTACCACTACCTGGAACAACAATGTTTTTGTCAACAATAATGTTCTTTAATCCCAAAAAAATTAAAGTAATATGAATATTTCAAGCCGCTAAATGTCCGGTAAGCATTTCCATTTTCCAAACTAATTTGCAGTCCTGTGAAGTGCATTTGCAGCTTGACGTTTATGAAAATGAAACTGGGGATGTAATAGATTATTGGATTTCAAATAAGTAGGGAGGTAACAACAAAAGTAAGGTTGTAACCACCAGCTGTAGATACTCGTTACTGGTGAAAGCAATATAACAGTAACAGTTACTAGTAATGCGCAATGGCCAAGCACTGGGTGCAGCCCTGATTAAAATAATGTTTTGCTGCACAAATTATGGGTTTATTTATTTTCTCTGGTGATTACAAAGAGCTTACAAAGGAATAGATGGTTATTAGCATTATTAGGTGAGACTGCAACAGGACCTCATCTGTCGTACACAAAGACTGACAGCCAGAACGAGAACAAAAACAAAGCTGCTTGTACTCTTATGTTTAAGAGACAGCTGCTCACTTTTCTTTTAATAAGGGATTTCAAAAATAAAGTACACAGCAGATTAGGTGTGAAAGCGCCCTGAAACGCCATCAAGAACAGACCAGAAGCTGCACACTCAGGAATTTCAAAGCTGTGTTGGAGCCATCATATATGTCTCAATCAGGTCTCAATCACTTTCAAACCAGCTACCAGTGACTTCCACATGTGTCTGAGGGAACAGGCGAGGTCAGAGGTCGTCGCCTGTCATGTTTTCATATGGCAGGAAGTTGAAAGCTTTAGCATTAAAAGGTCAAAGACTGCTTCGGTGTCAACACAAAGACAATGAATAATCTGCTCTCCCACAAAGCAGAAGGCAACATGCAAGGACCAGACACAAGCTCCTTGTATCCAAGAGTAGAGGCAGCTTGTAACCAAGGAGGCTGTAAATTCTCGGGCCGAACGAGGCATGAAATCGACCTCATCAGGGGGTTGCGAGGCCCAAATCTGGAGGTAAAAATGTCTGAGGTGGCACTGCTCTCAGTTTCCTTGATAAAAATCTGCTATCTTCCTTTAAAGCACTATCAGATAAGTGAGGAGTGTAAGGTAAAACTCGACATCTTCAGCACTCGCAACAAAAACGACCTTTTCCCAACAACAGACCCTGATTTCAGAGGAAGTCTGTGGTCATGCTCTGCTCCTGGGAAAAGCTCTATTCTTTTCATGTGAGTTTTTTTAATGCAAACTTTGACCGAAGAGGCACTTAACGTTGTGGAATGATTAAATGCTTCTAAGAAAAGCACTTAATAGCAGGAGCACTTGCTAATGTAGGGCATTTATCGATCTCCTGTGTGCATTATAATTTTTAAATGAACATCTCAATAGCGGCCTCTGATATGAATGTTGAGCTTGAGCTGCAATATTTCTCTTGCTAAGGCTGATTTGGTTGGGATTTCACGGCCTCAGACGCTGGTATGTATTTGGGTCCACCAAGTTAATGAACCTCAAAAACCTGTCAACACTGTGTTAGCACCGCATGGAGGGTGTAAATTCCTTTTTTAATAGACTGTAATAGCACTGACAGGCAGCAGAGAAATAGACTACGGAGAGATAAGAGCAGGAGTGGTAGATGAGGTGGAAGAAGGGCTAATAACATAGACGAAGACTTACCACCTCTCCTGCTACGTGTACCAAACACCATCAAAGGTACCACATTTAGACTTTTATCATCAATAAATCATCACCACAGTTATTTTCAACACAAACAAAACCTTGGCCTCTGCCTGGCTCTGCATTTTAAATCGCGTGCCACCAGGTCAAGTTTATCAAGAAATCTGCTGGACTTATCTACAACAGGGCACAAAAAAGGATGAAGCTGGTGATGTTCTTCCAGCAAAAGTGGAGATACGTTTTTAGCCACGATGAATGATGGCAATGTCAGGCTGTTTCTCTGTTCATGTTCAAGTATTTCAACAACTATTTGACGGATTGCCATGTCATTTGGCACAGACTTCCATGTTACAGTTTAAATAAATTGTAATTACTTTGGTGACCCCAACCTTTCATCTTCTTCCATCATCAGATCAAAATTTGAATTTGTCCAAAACTTTGATTCATGACCAAAGCAATAACATTCAGCTGTCCTTTGTGGTTTGTGCTAGTTAGCCAATATTTGCATGCAAACATGCTCAATTAAGACGGTGAAGATAGTAACCATTAAACCTGATGATCAGCATGTAATGCTGTCTTCCATCTACCTTGGAGGTCAGAGGTTGGAATGATGGCACACTGAGTTTATTACGGCCCAGTGCAAGTAGTTGGAAAAACAAGATGCTGTTAGCAATACCAGTTCAAGCCAGGTTAGCCAGTGTTAGCAATTCCAACACATTCTCACTCCAACCTCATCACACACTGACGTTTGGGTCATGGACTTTCCACGTCCGCATACGATGTGCAAGGTACCCTGGGTGTACTGGTTGTTGACGTTCTGGGAAGTCAAGTTCTCTTCTTTCAAGATAAACAGGAAATTTACATATAGTCTCTTTCAAAATAAACCAACTACGTCAGTCTAAGACGGCAAATTGACATTTTATTCCTTCAACAACAAACACACATGGTTCGCTTTCAGAAACAAAACACATGGTTGGGTTTAGGAAACAAAAGCAAGTGATTAGATTTAGGAAGAAAGAAGAGAGTCTGGCTTTAGAATCTTATGGGACGTAAACAATGCTCTCTCAGGTGAAAGGTGGTGTTTTCATCACCACACCTGCTCCATTTGGACTTTTGCTGCCTTAACATGATGCTGCCGGGCACCACTAAACTGTGACGGCAACCAGCTGCGTATCATGCTGAAGTTAAAGGACGCCTTTTTCGTTGGTGTCTGATGCCGCATAGCACTACCCAGGCGCTGGATTTAGACCACTTCGGAGTGAGACAAGGCTTGCAATACCACTCGATAACAATGTATTATTCAGTATTTTTTGCAAGCAACAGTAGTCGTTAATGAGATGAGTGCACTGGTAGGTAGATAGGTAGGTTACCAGATAGGAAATGGTTATACTCTCCTATATATTTCAATGGCTTTTTGCCTGATAGGTGGGTATATTATAAACGGCCAGAAAAAGAGATGGGTATACCCTGTATACCCCGTATACCGTCCACTACACATTTTGTAGCAAAATGTTGTAAAATATATAATATAAAAGTTGGACAGGACTGTCTGATGACTCTTCTGATGAGAAACAAACAAGACAGACATGCTAATAAACAGTATATTACTACAGCTTTCACTATTATTGATGAGCTGCGCAGCCACATTAAATTTTGAGGTCGGGGTTGAGGTTCCTCTGACTGAAATCCAACTTCCAGTTGAAATTTCCAATTACGAACTCTGAAATTCCAACTTCCCAGTGCAAATAAAAAAGGCACCATAAGCATTCACTGTGAGCATACTAGCATGCTGATGTTAGCATTAATGTCATAGAGCTGCTGTGCCTATTTACAGCCTCACAGCTGTTAGCATGGCTGTAGACTCAGTCTTGTTTACAGTTCTACATGATTGAGTGTGGTGGGGAGATGACGCAACAAAAACAAATGATCATTAGACCAGATGATGTCCACATCTGTGCCACCTCAAGTTAAGATCAAAGTTCAGCTTTGTTGATTTTTGTTTACAGAATAGAAGTAAGGTCATGAAAAAAAACCTCCTGCATTATTCAAACTGTCTGAATCAAGCCCTGAGTTTGAAGTTGGAGCCTCTGTCGAAGTCCTGGAAGCAAATGTGCAAACCAGATTCCAAATGGTGAGAAGCCAAGAATGACTATTTTCCCTGCATCTTGCAAAATATGCCTTATTTTTTCATCAGACCCCAAATTCCACATATATCTAACCAAGTCTGACACTGCAGAGTAATGTGGTCTAGTCAAGGGGCAAAATATGTCCACTCTGAGGGTCACAGGACTGCCAGCCATCAAAACAAACTGCACCCTATGTCCCCTAAAACATGCACAATATCCACTGTACATATCTGACGTATAGTAGGCTACAACAGAGCCCTTTGCTGCCCATTTAGCGCCCACCCATGCTGCTGATCTCACCTTTGACCCTCCTTGTCCTAAGTGATAGTACTGTAGCAGCAGCAACGGTTGCCACAGAAATGGCACGATAAGTGACCTTGTGGGACGTCTGTTTGAAAGGAGAGCCCTGTCATGGAGCACCAGTGGGCCTGTGGGTAACGGCAGCAGTCACATGTGGTGATGATGATGTTTCCAGGCCCTCCATGGTGGTCTATGATGCAGTCAGATATGTTTTCTGCAGCAAACAGGAAGCAGCCTCGCTGGGATTCTCATCCTGTTTGTGTATTTTTTTTATGTGAGGAAAATATTTTTTAATTCCTATCCTGCTGTCTCTCTCTCCCCCAAGATAAGATCGGGGTATTTTTTAAAATCCCTAAACCCCCACTTCATATCCAGCTGTCACCAAGTGTCAATTACATGATACAATGACAGAGACAGAGAGAGAGCGAGAGAAGGAAATAGAGATGAAAACAGACAGAGAGGGCTGCAGCATATGTGCTGTGCTGGTATTCTATGCTGAGGGGGTCGATTTGAGTCCTGGGATTTCTTCTGCTCATGCTCAGGTTTCGCTGAATGACCTCTATGAGCACCCACACTCGACTGCAGGACACACACACACACACACACGCACGCACACCAGCTTAGTCTTCTCCAGACTGAGACACACAAACACTTTTTATGAGCATCCAAAATCAATACAGCTGATAGCAGGCTAACTCGGCACATGCACGCTCTTCCCTCCTCTTGCCAAGTGCGCTTTAACTTGTGCATTTTTCATTAAACTCCGGACATGTGTGAACCATCTTTGATGTGAAAATTGAAAACACCTCTTGCGTATTTTATCGAAGGTCTCTGTCCATTTGGCCTTGGCGGGGCTTTTTCCAAAAGGTGCTGCTCAATCTCCAGTTGAGAAGATTTGCGTTTGGTTTGAGATTTTGTCCTCGAGAGAAAGGAAGAGCGGATGATTAAAAAAAAAGAAAAAAAAGAAAAAAGATAAAGCCAGACTTCTCTTCATTACCCCGCTCATCTCTCTCCCCCCTCCTCCCTTCATTTGCTCTCTCTATCTCTTCCCACAGTGGCCCTCGAGTGGCTGGGCTAGCGGAACGGTGGAAGGTGGCCAGTGTGCATTCAGCGCCTTCACCGCTGCAGTATAATTACTCCTGCTAATCAGAGCACTTTACAGCAGCTCCTCTGTTCATCTGCACCCCCTCCTCACTCTCTCCTAACACTCTGCCTCTCTGTCTGCCCTCCCCTCCGCTCTCCCTATTAACCCTCCCTAATAGAAGACAGAGCGCTCACTTGAATAATTTGTAGTATGTGTGTGTGATGGATGTGTGCTCGTCCGGCGACAAACACAGAGTAGGATTGAGATAGAGCCTGAGCTGAGAGACGGGGAGTGTTTGGCGGCTGATAAAGAGGTCATTGTACATGTGCTGCGCCTGATAGTTGCTCATCTCCACCCTGAACTGGCAGAAGCCAAGACACCAACCTCTGCACAAGACCCTGGGGTTAACTTCACCATAAAGACCTCAGTGGCTCATAAAAATTAAATCTTTTTTTTCTCGCCCCCCCTCGTCCACACCCCGCCAATAAACACATCTCCCTGCGCACACAGCCCCACGCTCATAAAATCCCTGGCTAGTTTTATTTTGTTTCATGAGTGTTTTAAACCCACTGAAGCCAAAATGAAATTGTTAAAGCTCCACCGCCGCCTTTAAGCTCCCATTCTGTTCCAGCTGAGGTATGCAGCCTCTGGAGCCCCAGGTTTATCCTTTGGTCTACCGCCAGTCGTGTTTTCTACATCAGCCCTGAGAAATAGAGGGAAAGAGGGGGAGTTACGATAAAGACGTAGTATACTGTACTTAAGCTGTAGCTCTGTGTTGAGTCAGTTTTGTGTGAGGCAGATTCCCAGGAGGACTGTCATCTTGGCTCAGAATGAGAAAGGCAATTTACGCCGAGTCCTGAGGTGCGAGTGATGCATACATACATCTGCATGAAGAGAACAGTCATTGCACCAAAGAAAGGCACTAACAGCTATGCAGGATGAATGATAGCCCAGCGTGGTAAAGGAAAGGCCTCTTTGACAAACTATATAATGCCAGACCGTCTGCACACTCTCACTCACTTTCACACCTTCCCATTGAAAATTTATTCTATTTCCGAGCTCGTGTTGCATTGCTAATACCATTAGCCAGCCCTGCATTAGCAGGGTGATGTATGGTGGAGCTGAGGAAACCTGACTACATCCCGGGAAAGGTCAAGAAATGCGTGTAATACAGACACCCGTGTTCCACTCCTCTGAGCGCTCCCTCCTTTTAGACAGAGCCGAATCAATAGCAACGCTTTAAATAGGCCTCTGCATTATTTCTGTGTTTCTAAGTATGGCACGAACATGTGCTGTATTTTTCTGTCCGTGAAAGACACTTTCTACCACTTCAGTAAACCAATCCCCCCCACGGGAGGCAGGAATGCCCCGTCATCACTGTGCAGACAGAGAGACCAACGTGGAGACTTAATGTCCAGCAGAAGTTTTTTTAAATATGTCCACATAAGTTGCCCATCAAAGTCCCATTGGACTATTACAGCAAGTAACTGTGTGTAAATTATGCAACAAATCAATGTGGAGAAACTTGACTATCTGCCATGTCGATGAAAAGAGAATATATTTGTAGACAGCCTGTGTTCGTGATGGTCCACTGAGTTTCTTCTTCCTGCCATCTGACCACATCAACGGTCACATCAGTGACTTAATAAAATTCACCCGACCCAAAAAATCTTAATTTAAAGGAATACACTCCATTACTTAAACATCTGAATCAAGATGGGGCACTAATTATGCTTCCTAGATGACAGTCTGGTTTTCTGCTTGCTACAAACATTCAGCAAACACCGACAGTTGGTGGCAGATGATCCTATTAATAGATGACATATGCAGCCGCCTAAAGAAAGACCCTGGAGGAGATGGTCCCCCCCCTTCTTTTTGACATTAAAGAAATCGCACATAAGGGAAATGATGGAATGTAGTGTATGTGGACAGCATCAAAGTAAGGGAAAATGGAAGCAGAAATCATGTGGGGTGCAAAACAAAAACAAGAAGACGATGACATTTGCAAATTTGCACATACCATACTTTGTTATTTATATTATTGTTTGTTTAATTGTTGCGATTTCTTGAACTTGTTCTGGTTGGTAATAAACACATAAAAAATAATAAGAATAATTTTAAGGGTGCTGAACGTGCTAGGTGTGGCACTGTTAATAGTAATGCTGAGAAACAGTAGGTGGATGCCATCATGTACAAAAATGAGCTGGCAACTCTTTAACGTCACGATAATAACTTTTTTGGAAGTTATTTTGGGTTTATTCATCCGGTTTTTGAGATGTCTGTCTCTAAGATTCATGCCGTCACCCCGATACAGTGGAGGTAAGTGAAAAATGTGGTGCTAAAAGCAATGAAAATGACATTTAAAAAAAAAAATCTACAGCAGCCTACATGAGCAGAAAACAATGTCAGCAGTTTTCATACAGAGTATTTCTTCTGTTCAAAGTAGTTCCAATGAAAACTTCTTGACAGCGCAGTCTGTGGGTTAGCTGGAGTAAAAAGGACAGTGTTTCTGGAAAGACACACAGCTGTTGAATTATTAAAATGTAATTTTTCAATCCTGTGAGCAGCACAAATGGAATTTTATTCACCTCCAGTGAATTGAGGTAGAGGCAGAAATTCGAGAAGTGGATATCTCTGAAAACCCTGTACAAATAAAATGAACAGTATCTGCAGCGATAGCTTAGATGCCAGTGGAAATAAATGAGAAAATAAGTCTTTTTGTTATTTAAGAGAACTGATCCTTTGAGCCACTTCTCAAGTAGATAACTTTTTTAAATTACAGCCATGATTTAAGAAATGAAAGTAATGTCTATACAGTAAGTTTATACTTGCTTTTGAAGAAGGCTGTAGATTGGAAAAGGTGATAAAATATGTTGTTGGTGTGAGTAATTAAGATACTGACAGCAGTTAAGAGTGGAAACTACTTACAATACATGGAAATCAGTTGGTAATCTGGATCCCCTCTGTAATCACTGTATCAGGTTTATCCATCGCACTTTAGAGTTAAACCCCTAAGAAACGAAACAATTGTGAAGTAGGACGACCCCTAAAATATTTGGAATAGAGCGACTCAGTCTTTGGCCTTGAAGGAAGCCTTAGGGGTCTCCACGGGGTTAATCCTGTGAGCGCCAGCACGAAGCTAATGAGGAGCAGCCTGAGGTTCTGCTGGGAATTACAGGCCCAGATCTGAACCAGGCTGCACATTCTCCATCCCCAACAGGCCGCTGAGCTCAGAGGAGTTTTTGGTTTTGGCTGGACAGGCCCTCTTCCTCCTTGGCCTGCTGTACTGTACCCTGAGGGAGGGAATAATCTGCAGCCTACTCTCTGAGCCTTTCTACCATCTGACAGAATCACTGCAGAGTTAGCTGCCTTTCAAAACACAAGTATAATATGACAGGACTTGTAGGAGAGATTTGATGGATGAACTGTGTTTTCCGGACAAGTCATGCCTATCAGAGTGGGCACGGTGCTGCTGCGGCATGGGAAATTACACTGAATCATTAATGGAGCTCACAAAGAAAGAGGAAATAGGACAATTTATGAAAATGACTCTGCTTTCCAGGCTTTGCTATGATAGAAACCAGACCCATCCAGTAGCACAGAGCCTTCCTGCCTCTCTGGCCTCAGCAAAGGCTACACTCAAAGTGATGACCTCCCTCAAGCCCCGGGACTTTGTTCTACGTAGATCCATATGGCCTTAATGTTGGGCGATGTGCTGAGATCACATTGATGGGGACGTGGTGAGAAGAGACCTGGTGTGCTGGGCCAGGCCTGGTGGGTGACAGATATTTGCCCCCCACTAAACTCATTGGGGAACATTCCTTTTTTATTCTGCGCACAGCAACTCAGCCAGAACCCATCTGTCTATCAGAAACAGCTGCCGCATGTGTGCAGTGTATCAGACATCTGGCTGGGGACTTAGTAACTACACCCCAACAAACAAGCTCTCAGAGAAGATCTGAAAGTGTCTCGTCATGATGGGATTTCTTTTTAGCCATGCTGGTGGCATGGCTCTGTGGATGATCAGCTGGTCTGACACACTGGTCCAGACTGAAATATCTCAGCAACTACTGGGTGGATTGAAACCCTAGTACGCATATTTATGGTAACCAAAGGATTACCCTAATGATGCCTCAGCTGTACTTTGTATTTTTAGTGCTGATTAGCAAATGTTAACATGCAAGCACACTTAACTTAGATGCTGATCATGATAAACATACCTGGCAAACAGCCACTGGAGGAACATAACTAAGAACATTAACTCAAGTACTGTACTTTAGTACAATTCTGAGGTACATGTACTTTACAAGGGTATTTTCATTTTCTGCTACTTTATATAGTTCAGTACTTTTTTTACTCATTGCAACATTTATTTCATAGCATTAGTTACTTTACTTGCAAACTTTTGGATCAGATAGATCCAGAATTAAACACCGACCCTTGTTCACGCCACAACTCCACCAGCTTCTCCTCCTTTTCCACAGTACAAGAGAGCCAAGACTTGTTCGTGTTCTTGTGCCACCCCACCATCTCCCCCATGTTCACTGTCTACTTGTGCTGGAGAGAGCGCACCTTTAACATATTGACAATGTTAAAGTCACTGAACGTCAGTATTTTCATTACCAAGGACTAAAAATTTAGATCAATATTTAGCATGTTTGATTTTGTAAAAAAAAAATAAAA
>JAPZEB010000009.1:5005284-5016647 GCA_029783705.1 Chaetodon striatus | reverse complement strand
CTCACTCACATCGCCCATCCGTGCATCCCTGTCCTGTATCTGACCTCACAGTCTACATAGAGTGGAGTCAAGGCAAATGTCAGTCAGAGAGTTGAATGACGATGGGTTACTGCAGAAGTCTTGATTTTGGCAAAAATGGGTACGAATTTGGGTGTTAGAACTTTAAAACTGACTGAAAATCATGAATATAAGCTGCTGTTTACCCAAATAAACAATAAAATCAGTAGTTTTCATCTGAAAGCCACAAGGCAGTAGCTGCGGTTGCACGGACAGTATTTCTTCAGTCTGATTGAAATCCAACTGAACTATTTGCATGGACGCTGAATAAAGCAATATGATCCTTACATGATCCAAAACATTTAATCAAATTCAACTTTTATGACTTGTGCAAAGTGGTCCCGCCTGCTGTCAAATCTGTGGAAAATATAACAGAAGTAGAGGAAGTTTTTTTCACACTTTATTGAGATAATTAGATTCATTCAAGGACAGAAGGAGAAGGAGTGGTCCTGCCTGTTAAAAGTTCTCTAGTAGGTAACGTAAGTGTAGGTTTCCAGGTTATTTTCTGTAGATATAGTGTAGCTGCAAATTACAATATCCCCTAAACACTCCACATGCAAACTATCTGTAAAGGTGTTCCATAAACATCTCATATGCAGCTACTGCTACTGGTAGCGATAGTTGACTGTTATGTTTAGCCATGTTACATGAGGCCACTATTTAAAAATCAAAGAATACATTTTTTAATCAGAGCACTCACATAAGAATGTAGCACTAGCATTGCTGCTATTTTTTGTATTTATGAACAATTGTCTGTGAAAGTCAGCAGAGGGAGGCATGTAGAAAACAGCCTGTCGTGTGCTATGTCACCTATACTAACCCCCATGTGGGCCAGACGTCAAGGGTTTACTCCACCCCTTCTCATGAGTCCATTTCGAGTCAGTCTCTCTAGATGAGTTGGCTGCATGAGGAATTGATATTCTGATTGTCTTATTGTTATTATTATGATTAATTGTGAAATATCAGGGTCCATGTAAATGCACTTAGTGTTGTAATCAAGTCCACCTCAACCAAAACTAAGTCATGACCAAGAGCAGAGTGTATCGCGACCAAGTCAAGACCAAAATCAAACCAGTGTGAGTCCCACTCCTACGTACAATAAAATGTGGAACATGCAAAACATAGACAATCCCCAATTTGTTGTGAAATATCCACATTTGCATAAAAACACCCACAGAAAACAAATGAAGATCCCTCTTCGTTCCTCTTTTATTGCCACACAGCGTATATATGGATGTATGCATGAGTGTAACAAGACAAATGTCTCGATAAAATAATCAAAAGGCATTGCAGAGGTGAATTGGTGGTGTGTGCAAACAAATGCAAACAAAACACCAAGGAGCTAAAAATCAATTTGCCAGCTTTACTCTACAATCCTTTTATTTGCGAAGGCAATTTAGTGATATCCCCTCCGCATTGGTCTTGACTGGTCTTAAAATAAAATCTCAAGTCCTCTTTGTCTGGGGCCGAGACAAGAGTGAGTAAACATGCAGTCGATTCAGAGACAAGACCTTCACAAAGTGGGCTTGACTGGTTTCAAGACCAAGAACGATCTTGAGTACCACAGCACTGCCACAAGGAAATTATGATAAAAAAATAAGCTTTACAAAAAACCCTGAGGGACAAGGATCTTTATTACAGCACTACAATTAACAGTTATAGAGGGGTAGTAGTAGGACGAGAGCCTGGGGGACCTGCAGGAGCTGAACAGCACATTCAGAGTGTAACATTATCTAGCAGCAGGTTACAGTAATAATATAGCTGAGTCATGTAAAAAAAAAAAATTACTAATGCAATTTCAGTCAAAGGATGGATGAGTCATAATTTCTCACATTAGGGACTTTTAATAAAACTTCTCCATGTGGAAGTATTCCCATCACTGTTGGGTGACAACAACATGAGACACAAGTGATATCAGTTTCCTTTGTTCTTTTAGAGGTGATGGAAATCAAATGTTTTTTCATTACTTGTGGCTGAGATGGAGCTGGCCTGCAGTGCACACGCCCATGGGGCCCCAAGAGCGCCACAGCCAGAGCTTAGTGACTCAGGCACTACACTAAGAACTTAAAATCCCTTTTGCACATTCATGTTTGCGGTCCCATGACATCTGGGGAACTGTGAACATTAAACGGTAGTGTGATAACAGATTAAAAAACCATGCCGATGTTTGCAACGCCATTTTTAAGTGTTTGTGTTGTATTTATATTTACAGTTAGCAAGCTCCGATGCCTGGATAGATGGGGTAGGGTAGACAGAAGGGCTAATGAACGATCACCAACTTTGATTTTTCTTTATGTTATTGAAGCATTTCTCGTTGGAAAGTCACAAAACT
This sequence comes from Chaetodon striatus, assembly GCA_029783705.1. Lineage (NCBI taxonomy): Eukaryota > Metazoa > Chordata > Actinopteri > Chaetodontiformes > Chaetodontidae > Chaetodon > Chaetodon striatus. The sequence continues at coordinate 5,014,258 of JAPZEB010000009.1, read as the reverse complement.
TAGCCCCAATCCTAATCACATTAATTTCTCCTGATTCTTTACAATCTGCCGAGTCTGATGAAATATTTATTTTTAATCTATTTTTGATCATTTTCCGCATGTAACACATATCGCTAAACATAGCCTTTTTAGATAACAGTAAACTTTCATCAAACAAGTGAAGCAATTTATTATATTTTACAGCAGCAGATGAAAAAATTTAATAAAATACAATTAAAGAAAAATACATGGAGGCATCTGGGGAGTAGATTAAAGATAATGTTTTGCTGCTTGTTCACAGATCTAACGAATGTGACTCAAACCAGCGAGACGAGCACAGAGACAAAAGAAATACATAAATCTCTATGTTTAAATAAACAAAACTAATTGGCAGAAAATGCTGGGTCCATGCAGGATCCCATCACTCATTATAGAAGCCAACTGAGAAAATAAGCTTTCAGGGCCTTGGAGAGTTGCAAGTATCTTACACAATGCCCCTGAGGAAGATGCAAAATGACAGCGAGTGAAGGCGTTGGTGCTCCAGTGGAGGTGCCCTATAAGTGTCTGTGCCCGTTTGCTCATTATCTGTTCATGGAATTTGGGAATTTAAATGGAAAAGTAATAAAATAAGTTGTGCAACGTCCCACTGGCCCCAGGGAGCGATAAGCAAACTAACAAAACAAGTAATATATTTTCAAATTAGTAAAACAATCCCAATGTCTGTTAATTTTTCCCCGGGAGTTCTTGTGATTACCATGAAGCCATCTCAAATTCAATCCCAATCAGCAAAATTTAAGGGCTTTTATCGTGGCACAGGGTCCAATCAGGATTGCCTGAATGTGCTGATTAAAAAAAGAAAGACTAAGAAAGAAGTCGGTGACAAGCTTTGCTGCAAGTTCACATTTCAGAACAGATTGAAGTGGTTCAGTGAAAGACAGCTTGTACTGATTCTTGGAATGAGGTTGGACGGAGAACATCGGACAGCCATGTGGCCAGTATTATCACGGCTGCCTCCAAAATGAAGTGCAATGAAACAGTTGCACTGAGGTAGAAGTACAGGTGCGAGCCACTGTTCATGTGCCTGAGCATGTGTGTGTTACAGATGGCTGTGCACTGGCCAGCATCAGTGTCTCTCTGCTCTTTGTCACTGCTGATGCCTGTAGACTGTCTGTTTAAACAGGAAGGAAGGGAGAGGAATGCTATGGACTGTGGCCGTCACTGGATAGAATCAATGTGGGCACAGAAACAGTGAGCGAAGAGGCAGCGTAAAGCAATCCAAGTGTATCACAGAAAAATGTGTGAAAAAAAAAAAAAAAATTTTTAGGAAGGGAAAAGGAATGAAAACAGAGGGAGGGTATGACGTTATAAGCCCACCAAAAAAAATCCCCCTTTTCTACAGCTTTAAAATAAACCCTCTTGTACTACACTTCCCTGGCACAAGGATGCATTGATAAAGACGAGAAAACACCCACTGGACTCGGGGGTCCTCTCAGAAACGCCTCTGCATTCCTGAGGCGTTTCCATGGCTTCCCTCAATTGACAACAGGTTAAGAGGTTTGTGGGAAAAGAGAGCATTTGTCTCCCATCCTCATCTTGCTAATGACTCCAGTTTAACAGGTTTAGATGAGTGAGTGACACCACAGGGCCCCCTGCAGGGAAAAGTGTGATAATCAGGGGGTTGGAGAGTTTTTCCATGCAGGACTAACAGCATTTGGGTGGATAGGCCATAATTACTCTGAGAAATTAATTAAAAACATTCAGAAATCTTATGATGGGATCACTCCAGCTGCAACACAGTGATCTTCCACTTAATTGTGGGCCAGGGGCGTAAAGTGGAGGGGCAACGGCCTTTCCCTACTTCTGCCGCACTTGCTTGGACCACACCCATCTTCTTTGTGACCTCATCTTGTACGATTCTGATGCCATCCTGTTGACAAAATCTGTCCAGACAGATATTTAAATACCTGCCAGAAAACTCAAAACGTCTTCTGTGGTAGTTCCTGCTATTAAAGGTGTCTCCAGGTCAACATTTTGCCCTGATGACACACACACAGACTCACAAGATGAAAACAATACCAGTCCTTGCACCGTTGTCGTGACTGCTAAGTAGTCAAGGTGCCCTTAATCACAGGGCTTCCCACTTACTATAGTGGAGCTGCTTAGTGAAAAACACCAGAAGACTGTGTTGGTACAAGAATATGCATAATTGTGCAAACTGCGCAAAAAAAAAAAGAACCATCACTGATTTAAATATCACCACACATCACCTGTGTCCTCTTCAGGAGCGTGACATATTTCATTTTCTCTCCACAGTGGTGAGGGTGGATGGCGGCCCTCAGCCTGACACGCCTCCCCCTGAAGTCTGAGGAAGAAGCGGAGGAAGAAGAGGAGGCGTCAAAGCTGAAGACAGGGAAAAGAGAGTGGGGACTTGAACCGTGGACCAAAAAGAAAGCAGGGGGGAAGGGGGGGGCCACATGGGAATGTAAAAATGACTCTGATTCATATCTGAAGTGGCCGCAGAGCAAAGACTTCACCGGTATGGACCTCCCAGCACCTTTGGGCCGCAGTCTGACTCTTCATCCCTGCATATAGAGTTCAGCTCTATCAATCAGTGTGCCTGGACCTCTACGGCAATATCAACTACTATCTGTACTAATGCCACTGCAGATACATAATCATTGTATATGCCAGTGCAGTATCTAATATTGACATAATTCTCACTAACTGCCAACTTAGTCTCCTCAGCCCCTTGTTAAGCTTTAGATTTCCTCTTAATTCCACAATCACTAGCCATGAAACATATGTGCCTGAAAGGTAAATAGGCAGAAAGGTTTTCCATTATCTCCTCTTTCTCTTCCGTTTGCATCAAAGAGACCTTCTTCCTCAGAGACCAGCCTTTTTTTTCTCCCCTCTCACATCTTCCTCTGTGGCGTTCCACTCTCAGATAATCCTCTGTCTCTCTCCATAGGATTCACTCTATTAGACCCCCGCCGTCATCTGCGATACAAAAAACAGCGGGGGAGCCGTGAGTCACTCCCGAACTTCTTCTGAAGTTCCTTGTTCTTTTATCATTTAACCACAGACGCGTTTCATGGCATGTTGTCTTGTAAAATGTTTGCGTCATTGTTTGAGATTGGCTGAACTGACTGATGCAAGTGACTCATATTAAGGGAAGAAAGGTCGATTGCTGTGCAGCATGCTCGGTAATCAACTATTTTTTCTCAGTGAGATGCTTCTTCCTGCTCTCCACATACATAGACCCCCTCACAGCAACTCCACAGATTGTGTTTCAGTAATTTCATGCTTATAATGTAACACACCCCAATGTTTGTCTCCTGTTTGTGGTGCATCACTTTCATTTTGTGGCTCCAGTTACATGGCTGATTCAGCAGGGTGCCCTCACGGTCTTCTGTGGAGACAGCATGAGAGAAACATCTCTGGACTGTGGAGCTCTGCTGACTCACTGCAATGATGTCTGAGGGGAAGCAAAGCCGTCGAATGACGTCACCACTTCGTGACCCAATATGCAGAGCTGCTCGTTAAACAGATGCTTAAATGAATTTGGTACTGAAAAAATGTGCAAAAAGGAATCCCATCTGTCATTCTTTACGCTTACTGAGTGGAAAATTGGGACACCCCTCAGAGGCTTTCACCATCCTCAGCTTGCTGACACCACCACCCTCCACAAACTCACTCTTACAGTCTTGCGTACAGCTCTGTCTGCGTGATACAGTCTGATAAACAGTGCTGAGGCGTTAATGCATCGGCAGCGGCGCTCGCGTCAACACGGGGCCCATTAGAGAGACGTCCTGACAGGCAGGTAGTAATTACCTCAGGGTTTCAGCTTCATTTACCCTCGGCTCGCCTCGGCTCAGCCACTTCTCATTGGGATTAACGCTGCGGACAACAGAGGGGCGACCCTCTTTGAAGCCTCAGCATGACATTACAGATCCCTTATCTAAGTCCGAGGCCACTGACATTTACTATATCGCCATGGTGATATAAAAGCACTTAGCTGCAAGGCAGGGTGGCACCTTTTATCACAGAGGACCACTTTTATGCTGCCTCCCTCCTGCCGCTCGCAGTAACTGTAAAAGCAGTCGACATAGATATCTTGTAAAAGAAGTATACTGTAGCTGAGTTTGACTGCACTGCTTTAGCGTTCATTCCTGCAGGGGCACGTACTTTCTCAGGGTCCCTCTTGCCGTGGTGTGACTAAAGATTATCAAGAGATTCATAGAGGATTTCTGTAAACAACCTGTAGATGTAAGATAGAGTAGGTAAGTAGGCAGGTGCAGATTATAAGCAGCTGTTTTATTGAGAAAAAGAAAGTGTAGACTGATAGGGGTTAGCTGAATCCAACTTGACTCAGACACTGATAAATTTAAGGACACATTTTGGAAAATATGCTTAGCCACATTATTGCAGAAGATTGATACCACTCTAAGGCCTGTACAGTAAATATATAGCTCCCACCAGAAGCTAGTTAGCTTAGCATAAAGTGTGGAAACGGGGGGAAAGCTAGCCTGGTTACAACTCATTTATTAATACGAAAACTTTAAGTATAAAACACACTTGGTTGTATGCTGCATAGGGATGTCAGTTTTATTTCATTTTGCTTTTAAAAGCCAAACATCCATTAACCAGGTACTAACTAGTGATTTTTAATGAAAAAAATCGCAGAATGACGTGGATTACATGCAGCGCTCCATTGACTCAGTGAGCTTTAGCGCTATCCATTTAGAGATGGTGAAATTTTAATGTTTTGTGATGTAATGTCTTGCCTGTTATTTAAAATTCGGTTGCTTTTGTCGACAGACAGCAGGCTAGCTGTGTTAACATGCTGAAACATAGTGCCAGCTGCCCACCCTGCGTTCCAACGGTTAGCTAAAGTTAGCCTTGTCCGTTCTGCACTGCCCACCGACCAGGCTAGGTGGGAGCTAGCAAGTGGCACCGCTCATTTGGTAAATACCAAACATCATCCCAGTGGTAGGATGTTGCTGCAGAAATATGGCGGCCCCCCGTCTGGTCTCCTCCCAGGTAGCTCTGGGGTAAGACAGAAGGGTGGCTACCATATTTCCACAGCAATGCTGTTGGGTTGGGACAGTGTTACAAGGGGCAGTGGCCAAATGAGCGGTGCTGCTAGCTAAAATTAGCTCCCATCAGACTTCTGCACATTGTAGTAAACTGAAGAGTGGCAAAATTAATCTTTAGACATGCATAACCGGTCAAAAATATTCTTGGTAGATAACCGATTCAGAGTTAACCGTTGACATCCCTAATGCTGAACTATATCCCCTAAAGAAGTGGTATCAATCTTCTCATGCAACTCTGAAAACATGCAAGAAAGCAGGTAAGTGTACAAACTATTATTTCAAAGGAGACGTCAGATGTGTTTGCTTTTCAGCAGAGCTTGTAGAGTCTAGTGAGCAACAGATAGATAAAAAATGTCAGGCAGATAAGGAAAGTGAGTCATTACATCCAATGTGATGCTGCATTGATCGGTCACACGGTCACCAACATCTCAAGACAATTAAACTTTGTGGTCTCTTCACTTGTGATTCATCTTGTATCACTGCAGCGTTATGAATGGAAAATCATAAAACACTGCTGTTCTCTGCTCACAGCTCCTCAGTTGATGTGTGCATGCGTTGTGGACATGTGACCACACACACTCACACTCACACACACACACACACACACACACACACACACAGAGTGACAGTGTATGATTCACTCCTCTACTGAGAGAGCTGGTGTGATTCATCCTGATCCTTGCTGTGGCACTGACATTAAAACAGACGCTGTTACAGTATGAGTGACCAGAGTGTTGATTTAAAGAAAAGAAACTCCTCGACTCTGCCTACCCCTGAGGCACAATCGACCCTCAAACAGCGCACTCATCTACCCTGAACTGACTCATTCTCTTTCTCCTGCAGCTTGTGAAGTAGTCAGACACACAGTGAAAGAATGTACAACCCGGTTTAAAACGGAAAAATATGCAAGACACATTCAAGGATAAGGTTTAAGTTTGCCCTCATTCTGTTGTTGTGAAACTGTCTTTATGTTTTCTGTTGGTTTATATTATGAATAGTATTACAACTTTTGGAGTCAGTATTTTTTCTAACGGATATGTTATTTTGTAGCACTTATTAGATGTAAAATGATTGCACTCAAAGAGTGTACCACAGTTCAAGTGCCTGTGTACAGTGTCAGGTGTCTTTAAGTTCAGAAGTTCGACTATATATTTTTCTTTTGCAGTTTTTTCACTTATTTTATGATTTTATGTGAATTTCTTTGATATTTTGAGAGCTAATGAAGGTTTTTAGTAAACAAAAGTCAGATGAACTTTGGAGACTCAAGCAAACTGTATAAACCTGGCACTTATATAGAGAGACAAATAGGTTGCCAATGAAGACATACTGTATGTAAACATGCTATAAATACTGGCGACTAATAGGGTCATGTAGCATTACAAAACATATACATGCCACCTGAGACTTCTACTCTAAAACTCACATATGCTATTAGTCAATAGGAATCAGCTCTACTGTGCAGAGGTTTTTGCATGTACAGCAAGTTTCATTATGTACCTCCATTTCAGAGGCGACAAGACATGTAATCTGCCGTAACATGAAATCTATGGGGAGGTTCACTGTGATTCTCTGTGATATCGTTACAGACTTGATACAGATAGATCAGGACCTGCTCCCGAACAAGCGGAATGTCACCTGTACTTACCTACTAATGTAAAATGCATTGTGTAAATGTGAATTTCTTAGAGTTGATACAAGATACAAAAATACACTATAAAATGTAAAAAAAAACAAAAGTGTGCAAATGAAATGAGCATCTATAATACAATAAACAAAGATGTCATTGCATTACGTGTCCAGTTTGTCTTTGTAGCTAAACTAAAACTGTCTGATCAAGGCGGGAATATTACGTCTTTATGCCACCTTGCTCTTCTGTATAAAAGGTATGATTGTGGAATGGCGGGACAGAGTTATCCTGCCTCTGAGCGGGAATGGAGGTAGTAACAGCACCGAAATGATGTCTGTGCAAACGGGGCTAATATTTACGTGCACAAAGAAATCTGATGGTAAATGTGTTAAAGGAATAGTTTGACATTTTAGGAAACATGCCTATTCGTATTTGGCTGAGAGTTACATAAGAAGATCAATACTCTATCTTTTGAGTAAATATCAAGCTGCAGCTAGCAGCCGGTTAGCTTAGCTTAGCATAGAGACAGGAAACAAGGAAACAGCAAGCCTGGCCTACCAGCACCTCTAGAGCTAAAGTTGAAACTTGCAACAACTTGCAGTGTTTTGAAAACCTGCCACTTTAAAACAATGTGACTAGACAAGATGGTGTACTGTCTCCATAGCAACAACACTCTGTACTTCTGTTCTAAGTTACCAGTGGTACACAATGGTATACACTTCCAGTTTCCTCCATGGGCATGGTCGTCTTTCCCCTGCATACTCCAACCTTATTTGGAAGTGTAGTCAACTTCATGTGGATGGATCAATTCAAAACAATACAACGCTATATACAGTATAACTTTAATGTTTGTTTCTTTTTTAGCTCGTTTTTATCTGCTAGCTTAATGTCCAATATCAGCTGGCTCAGTGTATGATCACCTCAGTTGTTGCCAGATCTTGTGGGAGCGTGTTGCTATAACAGAAAAATGTCTGGAACAAAGTTGATTTTCTCCTTGTCTGTCTGGAAAAAATGCAATTTCAGCATCAGAATGTTTAGCAGGGTTGGAGCTTATGGGTCCAATGTTTATTTCAATAACTACGGGGCGAAGTAAACAGTCAGAATCTGTACTCACAATCACTTCTCCTATTGGAATGAATGGACTAAGGGCTGCTGCTTGGCTTATCAACAGTCTCTGGTAAAACTAATGACTGCTTATTGCCCGGTAACCCAATGGTGACGAAAACACAAGAAAATAATCCAGCACATAATCTTTAAGCAGATTTTGTCACCTTTGGTCTGATGCAGGCTAACAGTTTCCTCCTGTCTCCAGTCTTCATGCTAAATTTAACTAATTAGTTGCTGAAATTAGCTTCATATTTTCCATGCAAATATGACAGTGATACAAATCTTCTCCTCTAACTCTTGGAAGATAGCGAATAAGCATATGTCCTAAAATGTTGAACTATTCCTTCAATTAAATGTTGGGTTTAAATCAGTGTTGCTCAGGAAAACGTCTCACTTATAATATTACTTTTCTCAATCGCTAACCCCCGGCTACTGATTTGAAATCTAAAAATGTATCACATGCCTGTATTAATTTTCCACTGCAAAAAAATCACGACATCAAACCTTTTGAAACACCTAAGTTGACTAACAGCACAACAACACGAAGCTCCAGGAAAAACACCCCACTAAGGGTGAGCCCTCTGCAGCTGCAGGGGATGGCTGTAGCTCCACACTGGCTAAACAACCAAAACTGGATTTTAATCATGGAGGCTGCAGGCTGCAAGAATTAATGAAGCTTGTGGGTGGATTTGTGATGGATAAAATGTTTCCTATCTCTATGACTAACTCTCTGTCTTTCAGACAGATCCTTGGGAAAATACTGTTCACAGTCAACAGAAGATGCACAGGTAAAAAATAATTTGCAAGCTATCAAACATTAGCTGCTCTTACTGAAGATTACCCTGCATTCACACAGAGGTACACAAGACGTCATTACCAATTTTGTGGAGTGCAACAAAAAAGTAATATAACAAGTAGTTTAACAAATTACTTTAGGCAGGGAGTAATACGTAAAGTAGTAATATACAACCCCAATTCCAAACAAGCTGGGATGCTGTATAAAACTTGAATTAAAACAGAATGCAATAATCTGCCAATTCTTTTTGACCTATATTCAATTGAATACAGTCAAAAGACAAGATATTTAATGTTCCAACTCATAAACTTTTTTTTTTTTTTTTTTTTTTAAATAAATATACAATCATTATTAATTTGATGCCTGCAA
>JAPZEB010000009.1:4981814-4998052 GCA_029783705.1 Chaetodon striatus | reverse complement strand
CTATTGCCGAAGGGCACCAAGTCTGAGTCACACCCTGCTTAGAATAAAATCTCTGCATGTCCTTCTTTTTGTGAGTAGAAGTTCAAATGTAACATAAGGCAGCTGTCAGTTTGGTAGAGCACTTTTACTGTTCATGATGTGTAATCTTTAAGTTTATATAGTAGAAATGGGTATGAATGAATAATCTCTGTCACTCATGCTCAAATAATGGAGCATAATTCCTAGGCCTATAATAATTTAGATTATATGTTAATATTTCTGAGTGAGAAGGATGGTGGTGCAGCTTTACAATAAAAGTGAGTTTTTTTTAAATGCTGCATATAGTTTGAATGTGTTTTAACAGCATTTCACATTCATATATATTTTGAGTCTTGAACAATAATTGTCATCTTCAGTTGCTGGCCCTTGTGTTTTGTCCCTGTCAGATTAAAGCTGAGCAAAGATAGGCTATTTAAATTTGCTTGTGGGCTATGGCTCAAATGATGTATTCATGGACAACACTGAATAAAATGTTATGGTGTAAACTTATTAACCCTTTCTCTTTCCGACTGTGGCTCTTTTTTTTAATACATGTGCATTCTCTGCATATTCATGCATTAATATCTCTGCGTCCACTAGATTAAAATGGAGACTCTGCTTTTTATTAACCTGTTGCCATGGTGAATTGTAGTATAGGAGCTCCATTGATGAAAGCTTTTTTTATTCACTGCGCATGAGCTTAACTCAGAGTGAACATACTCAGAGTTGACTGAATTGACTCTGATCAGCTCTTCTAAGAGTTTTCCATCTTAGGGTTCATCAACTCGAGTTCAGGGTTAGACTCAAGAGTTTGTTAAAGCTGCTTTCTGAGGCAGCCCCCTGGTTTATGTGCTTACAATTTGTTTTCAACAGAAAACAGACCAAGCTGATCAGAGAGAACACACACACACTGTGTTAATGTTTGTGAGACACACCTTCTCCACTGTTTGATTACAAGACAAGGCATGGTTTCTCCTCTGTAATCATCTTGGCTTTTCTAGGAGAGTTTGTGTATGACAGATAAACAGCTCACACACATGCACATGCAAACATATATTTAAGCATTTGCTGGGACAGATTAGGCCTTTCCCTGCTGCATCAACCATACTATGCACCTCGGGGTACACAGGCTGATCAGAGGCATCACACCAGTTTGATGATATGTAGGAAAACAGGGCGAGGTAAGGTGATCTAACATCGTTACACTGGTCTGAGTTTCATAGAACATTGTTGATATCAGTTACATGAAGTGGAACAGAGAAAGCAGTCTGACTCCTGCTTTCAAATCTCCTCTTAACAAAATAAACACTGACTGGGGAACAAACAGAATCTGACTCTAAAGAAAAGTGAATTTAACAATCAGGTTTTCCTCATTACTTTGTCATTCTCACCTTGTAATGGACTCTATTTCTGTCAACAACAATACATTCATGTTGTGTTTTCCTTGCAGTGTCCCTCTGCTGCTGCTGGTGCAGCTGCAGTGCCCAGATGCTTTCAGCTCTATGCCACATGAATACTGAATATCCAGGGCATGTAAAAACAGATAGATAGGTGGGCTCCCCTGTGTGTTTACTCTGTGGATGTGTGACAAAGATATGTGGGAAAGTCAGCAACTGGAGTGTTTCTGATGAATAAGGAGTTGTAAATATGCTGGAGTGTATGATAAGAGAGAGAGAGAGAAAGGGATGTTTTTGGAGATAGAGAAGATAGATGGCAGCCAGTGAAGAGCTGGGTTGCTATGGAGCCTTCTCCTCCAGGCCGGAGATGCTGGGTACCCACAGCACGTCCTGCTGCATCTGCACCGAGCTGGCTGCGTGGGTGACAGTAAGCAGACAGCTCGCTTTGCTCCACAGCACACCTCAGTCCAGCAAATGGACCTGGAAATCTGTTTTATGATAAAGCATTATCTGCTGCATGTGTTAGGGCAGAGACTATTACACTGAGACAATCAAGTACGTCTGTCTCGCTGTGGAAGGAATTATTTCCATTTCTCCCTGCTCTTCTCTGAATAAACTCCATTTGGGGGGAGTCATCATTCATAGAGGCTGAGAATAGAAGATGGCCTACAGCGACGTGCCTCCCTCAACCAATTTTTAATACCTGAAAAGTCAAGTGTAAAGGAAACAGTGGCTTTGCATTTCAAAATGACAAAAACAAACAATGAAAAATCCATATTTTAAAAGACCAACTGAAAAAAACAGGCTTGTTGGATAATCAAAACAATGAACAAGCCCAATTCAATCAGGAACAAAGAGCATGTCTCATATTCATTCAAGCTCCTGTCCCTCACAGTTAAGAGGTTAAAGAACCTCAGAGGGGAAGATGAAGTTATAAGATCCATCATCGGCAAGATTTCGGGGTTCCTCTCCATGACCCTCGTGCTTTTGTCTGTGTTGCCATTTGCTTCTTAATTTCTGGCCTGTACTTTTTCTCATCACTCCATTCCTCTAACACATTTAATTGAATTGCTGTCCACCCACCACTATTGTCCCGTCTGAGATATCTCAACAATTATTGGATGGATTGTCATTAAATTGTGTACAAAAATTCAAGGTCCGCTGAATATGACTACTATTGACTGTCGAGATCATCTGACTTTTTTTCTAGACTCACCAGCAGGTAGACATTTTCGGCTTTTAGGAAAATGTCTTAACATATATTATATTAGGTATGGGAATCGATAACCTGTTCCAGTTGAGAACCAGATCCTAATTGTTCGATCAATCTGAAGTGCATTGCTTTAAGCTTGCCGATTCCTTTGATCAATGTTTTTCCTGACACCTGGGTGTTCAAAATCAATGATGTCAAACTCATGCATCTATGCTGCCGAAATCTTGCAACAAGAAGAAGTCATGGTTGAGAGGAGGAAATGGTTCAAAGCTTATGATAATGCCTTTTTATCTGATCTGTTTCTCCACTGCATGTGTTAAGACCCAGAGATAATAACTTAGGTGTGTTGAACTGAAAACCTGTGTAGGTCTACCTTTTACCCACACAGAAAAATGATTGGGAATCAATGAGGGAATCAATAAAGAAATCGCACTGATGAGCAGAATCAATGATGGCACAGGTATCAATTCTTATCCCCATGTTTGATGGCTAGCCATGAAATTTGGTACAGATATTCATTGTTTCCAAAGGATAAACCATAAAAACTTTCACGATCCCCAGACTTTTCTTCAGTGCCACCATGAGATTGGCCATGTGTTTTGAATAAAATGTCTTAATAACTTTTGGATGGATTGCCGTGACACATTCATGTTTCTCTAAGGATGAATTGTAATCATTTTGGTGATCCCTTAACCTTTCATCTAGAGCCAACATCGTTTTTTCCTATGCCTTGCTTTATGACTACGTACTTGCACAACTAAAGACATTTCCATCAGCCTCAGCTATGCTTTGTGTTAAGTGCCAATCGGTATATGTTCTATAGAGCCTAGAGGGTATCCAGTTCATCCGACCTGTATGTCTTTGGCCTGTTGAAAGAAACCCATGCAGACATGAGGGGAACAAAACAAACAGTAAGAAGCTCAGTGGCTTTACAGAAATCCCATTTTCTACCTGTTACTTCACCTATCAACACAGCTGTCTGACTTACAAGTTCTGCTGTGATGTCTGGCAGTAACAGAGCAGCGCCCAGCAGGCACGTATCACTGACATGGTGGAGAGTGGAAAGGCAATCTTAGAGACATGCCATCACATGTATCTATTGATTAATATGGAACGTGTGGAAAAGACCACATAAAACCAGTCAAGGTTAGTGTGACAGGCAACACCCCTGATTAAATTATGTTGTCCACCCCTTTTCTGATCATGTCTCTTCTGTTCATGGCAGTCTAGAAAAACTGCTCTTGTCTCCCATATTTAATCAGGGAAAGCAACCATAAGGTAAAAACACGTTTTCCAGTATGATGGAAATCAAGACAAGACAAACACAGGGTGAAGACAAGTTTGACCACTCAATTTAAAGCGGATCACTGAACTTCTTTCAGAAAATGCAGATCATGGACCAACTTGTTTATAAGGTTTATTGTTTGTTAGAGAAGTCTGGTGACACATACTTGTTTTGGTCGGTTGTGTCTCGGTAGTAGATGACAAGAGCATAAAAGTTTTAAGTTGATCTTTAAGAAAAAATCATTCGACATGGGTTTGGCAAACATGCATTCAAATATAATGCTTTGAAATGCATGTTTTAAACTTTTATTAAAACCTTACTCTTACTGCCAAAGACTTGCTGCCCGTCAACTTTAAAAAAAACAAAGGCATAAGAAACTTTTAATTAGTGAAACAATATTTGTGTAAGAGGGGAAAGGACAGTATTGTCAGCATATTAAAGATAGCTGGACGTTTTACATGCATAACAAAGGCCATTAATGTACTGATGAAATAGTGAAGTACCCAGAATAGTGCCACGTGGTACCCCGATAAAACATGCATGTTGTTTATGTCAAAATAAATGTTCTTTTTTTTTGTTTTTTTGGGTTTTTTTGCAAAATTAGTTTTTATCTGATCCGCAAAGCACATTTTTACTTTTAGGTTACTATTCATATATTTTCAGTTGGTTTTATAGCTTATATTTAAGGTGGGATAATCTATTAAAGGTTTATGCCTTTTTCTTTATTTACTGATCCTATTGCGGATTTACTGTTCTATTGTTTGAGTTGTGGTGTGTTTTCCTTTTTCACAGTTACACGTGAAGACTAGCAAGCTTGGCTCACACTAATGTTTTCCTCCTTCCTGGACTGTTAAGGTTGTTTTTTTAGACATTTTACATGTTGTTTGTATTTTATGTTCTTTCCTCTTTAATTGCTAGGAAAATTACGAGTTTTTTTTATTATATTTTTTTAATTGCTTGAATATATTGTTATTGTCCCTACAAAACCTCCTTGTCTGCCCTGTCCTCCATAAGAGAAACAGTCACCTTTTTTCCCTCTGTTTAATGTCCACCTTCCCTGCCTTTGAAGGGCATCAGACGTTTTCTTTTACATGATTTAAGTATACAAATCCTTTCAATTTACTCAGCTGTCATAACTATAGTGCCCTGAAAAGTGATTGATCACAACTGTCTTTTTCCTTTCAATGTTTTCAGTAACAGTATCTGCCAAAACTTTAGTGGTAGCAGTTGTTTGAAGAATTTGACTCTGGCGGTATCTGTCTTTGGTCCCCTGGATTTCTCTGTAATGCATTTATTTTAAATTTCTGTAAAGTTGCACAGTTCTGTAGCCTCTGAATGACATGTGGACAGTCCACATGTGGATTGCTGATCTGCAGATATAAAATCCAGAGCTGAATTGTGCATGTTACCAATATTTGTGGCTTTGTTGATTAGCTGGTAAAGACTGCTGCCATTCAGCTAACCAAGAATGCATGATAATAGAGGGAGGAAAAAACAAGCATTAAACAATTGCAGAACCAATGATTTAGTGTATGAAGAAAGTCTGCTGTTTTAAAACACACGGGAAAAAAAAAATCAGACCAGCTTGAAAACAGAATACTATAAAAACATTGTTTTGCAAAATATGTTTTTCTTTTAGATTCAACCCCAATATACTGTATATAGTAAAAATCAAAAACTTTAAATATGTCAAGTATATAATTGCCGGTAAACTAATTGACAAGAAACCTCTTGAGGAGAAAGCTGGGTTAAGTGATTTGGAGATACTTCTTACACTTGCTTAGGTCATGTATGAGAGCTCATTACCTGTCATTATGAGCCGACTTTCAGGAAAAACAGAAATCCCAGACATGCATTTTAGCTGACCATCCAGAGAACATCTAATATATTTGACAGGTCTAATGGATAATTACTTCTCTCGTGGAAAACCACACACCAACCACGGTGGCTTTTATTGTTCCGAAAAGCCATGCTAAAACAATGCTTGGATTTCACAATGCACTTGGCACGTCAACATATTGCCATAAAAAAAGCTTTATTTTCCCACTAGAATCCTCTGCTGACCAATCTGTGATTGCTGACTCTTCTTAATGAGATAAAGTGGTGATTAAAACAAAGAGAGGCTGCAGGATCCATTACGGGCAGAAAGTAGACAATACAAAGTTGAGATAAAAACTCTCTCAAGACGTAGTGGAATTTCTTACACAAAAAAGAAAACACCTCCATACGTCACCCTTGTGTCTTTGCAGGAAACGAGAGGTTTCACTCAGAGGACACACACATACTGTAAGTGTACCCCAGAGCACCGGCAAGAACGTGCAGTCATCCATCAGAGCTCTGCAGCTTCATCAACACCGTAAGGATGTGGGTGTGTTGGGAAGCCTCTCCCTAACTGAAACCCACTGAGTCAAACAAGAGACTTCTTGGTTAACAGAACCCTGCATGTGACAGAATTTATAACCTGTTACTTGGCCAAAAGAATTAAGTGCCTTTGTCTGCTCGCCACATGCTGCGTGGCAGAGGGTCGACGTTTTATGCGATCAAGTAACAATAAGCCATGTTTGGCGGCAAAGTAATGAACGGCTCAAGGTATTGAGGACAATGCAGAGCGTGCGTGTAGCAGTCTGAAAAGTTGACACAAAGTGTGTCATGTTAACTCCCAGATGAGGTCATCAATCAGCGCCAGTACGAGGGGGTCTGACAGCTGGTAATTTAGGGGGAGGAATGAAGGGATAGTCTGAAAGACAATATGACTGAGCTGCAAGTCAAACTGAGCAGAAGGCAGAAGAGAGAGCATTTTTGAGTCTTTTTCTTGTATTTATTCTTTTTCTTTTCAGCCCCATCTGTCCCATTTTCTCTCTCCTCCACTGCTGCCTCTCACAGCATCACACTGAAGCCTTTTCTTTTGAGGGCTTATCAACACATCTGTCTCGAGAAGTTAGTGTTCCCATCCATTTTTTACACCATGTTTTCCTAAAGCGTCACTGGATCCCCGAACAGCTCTGCTAGTTTCCCTTCAGGCCTCCTGGAGTAAAAAACCAGGGTGTGAAACTAAAGACCCCCGACTGACCAACGCCTCACATTAACTTGCAGACACGCCGGTCTGATCAGAAAAAGCTTGTGTTGTTACAGCACGGGAACTAATGAAGAAGGGGCATGGTGCAATGGATTTCACTGTAGCATGCTGGCTTTGCATGAACAGGTTGATCTATAAATGGAGTCCAACATCTGTTAAGTCACAGTTCCTTGTTAAAGCTTGCCACTCATTGTGGGCTCTTTTAAACATAAACTCTGCTTTACACACAGAAAGCTAATGGTTTCCAAGTGGCCTGACGTCATCGCATTTATTTGTAACTGTACCGGTAAACTGTAAATCATTGGTAAACTTATCAATGAGGTTTTATTTCGTAACATATTTATAATACAGTAATCTGATGCAACGAAAACATCTCACCACAGCGTATGAAACCCAGTATCTGAGCTATCCTTGGTAAACCTGTTTTCCATCTAGAAACCACTCCTCAGACATTGGATGAATATATTATTTCTCTATTGACATGTTGATACCAAACGTCATCTGAGAGTGACTATGAATAGACCCAGTGGTTGTCTAACCGAAAGAAAAACATAAAATTTGCAAGCTAAGAAGCCATATCCAGCACATCTGAACCTAAGGAGCACTAACTGACAGCCAGACAATCATTTTCTACTGAGCTGAGGGATTGGGCAAATTTGCAGATGCAGCTGTGCTCGTAGTTAGTCAGCCCACGTGGATCCACTCACCATCTCTATGGAAGTGCTCCGACTAAATTGTATTATATTAGACTCCAGCATTCCTCCCCTCCCTTCCTCTCTGGTCTCACACTCCTTCTCTCCAAGCAGCGCTCGTCTGATGTCGAACAGCCACAGCAGAGAAACTGTTTCTTTGGCCAGTAGCTCAGGACACGCTCTTAAAGCAACTTCTTGTCTTTGATGATAGCAGGGGAGCAGGGCTACTGGACAAACCCTGCGTCTGCATCTAATCAATGGGTGTGAGAGTTTATAGGGACGATATGGAAGCTCTCCTTGTAACAGTAAATATGCTCTAATACCCAGAGGTCCTGTTCACTGCACAACACAGATACAGTTAAGTTGCGCTTAGAGAGAGTCATTAAAACTGCATTATTGCACTAAGTGCTGTGAGGAGAGTAACTAAATGAGCACTTGTTAGCTTTATGGCACTGGTGGTGTTGGCATAGAGTCTGAAACCTACAACAACGTAGCCATCATGGGCCACAGAAGTTTATTTCAAACAAGGTCGGCGAGGTCATTTTGTAACAACTGAGTGAAATAAGCTCAGCCGCCTTACAAAAATGTTGGCATTGTGTGTACCGTATCTGCCAACCACAAATATGTTACATTTGCATGTTTCATGGTATATATATTTTAAGAGCTGACTGTCATCATGAGGTGTCGGTGACGGTGGATGCCATTTCACCTAAGGCCTTTTTTACGACTTACCCATTTTAAGAGTTCTGGGGCTGAGAAAATACTCAAAATAATGACTGTTACTGACAAAGTCAAGTAACAACAAAGATGTGTCCTTCAACTTCTTATAAAATTCTTTAAAAACAGATTTTGGGCTGTACAAGCAGATTTGTTTTTCTAGCACATGCTCACCTTCTTTCAAGGTGCATGGGGGTGAGAAAAGTGTTATGTTGATAAAACTTCAGCAACATTTGCAATATAAAAAGTCTCACTGTGGGACCAGCTTGCTATTGACTTGTAGACTTCATAAGGCATTTTGGCCTGTCCCACATTAAAGTCAACAGGAGGAAAAACTATGGTCATCAATCTAAAACAATACTGCACAGAGATCAGATCTGATGTAGCACTTTGGTGCCCCAAGACAGCCAGGATAAAAATTTTGCAATTGACAAACAAACACAAACCACACGAGCATAATACAGCATGAAAATCTGTTTTAATAAAGGACTGAGTCTGTGTCATCTGGTCACCATTGTCTGTCAGTGGCGCTCTAATCCTTTTGCCCATACGTCATGGCCGGCTGTTGTCATAAACTGCTTGTACATTTTCCTACTAAAAGTAATGCACCAAAATTTGTACATATCCCATGTAATCATGAGGCAGTAGTTTGTGCATAACCCACAATTTTTGAAGGGCTATGATCACATGATCAATGCACTGATGGGACTAAATAAGGAAGCGGTCACAAGGGGTCTAGTAAGGAGGCAGCTTGGAATGGTGGATGGGTCCCTGAGACTTTTCCCAGGAGGTAGGTGTTGGTACTTTGTGATCTACAGCATGAAATTGCCAAGAAAAAAAAGACGAAGGCAAAACAAATAAAGTTTGTGGGAGTGTGGAAGAGAAAACCACTGCAGAGTACCAGAACTATGGGAAAAGCTTATTTTTTGTTTTGCTGCAGACTCATCTAAATCTGATACACCTCAAATCTGATATCATACAGTCTGACAAAAATAGCAAGCAAGATTTCATTTGACTCATCTCGCACAGTGTGAAATGCAGTCAAACTGTAGGGGAACTGTTATTGCACAGTATGTCGGGACCTTTAAACATGAAGGAGGAGGTGATTTTCTCCAACAGGCTGAAAAAAAAGCATCTCATACTGCAAACCATTTAGAGGTAATTTGTATTCAGTGCAAACTACAATAACATTACGTGCTAAGAGCAGCATAATGCACCACTAATGCACAACATCGTGATAACAGTAATATGTTACCGTCTGGCTTTAAATGTGTCTGCGTGGAGATGGGTGGCTTAATGTACTAAAGAGTCACATTGTGCAGCGAGGGATGTTGGGCCAGATTTGACAATGAGTCTCATAGAGCTGCTCCTCAATATGAAAAATGAAGTGACTCATTTATGAGTGCATCTGCTGAAAGAAGTGAGTTAATGCATCAGTCAGCCGGGGGTAGATCAAAAAACAGAGACCTGAGCTCTTGCCTGCAGGGCTGTGATGGAGAGTATGTTCATCATAAATGCCACCCTGAAGACTTCACTGGAACGCATCACAACTTTAGATAGCTCGCCGTCTCTATAGTGAGCTCGGATGTAAATGCAGAAAGTGCATTAATGGGTTTGGATGAAAGCATCGGTGCAGCACAGAGCTCTCTATTTCTGTCTATAATGAGCTCAGTGATAGCAAAGTTAAGACCGTTAGTTATGTAAACTGCACTTTCATTTTGGCGTCACTCAGCTGTTTGTCTTACTGCGGGTCTATAATTAGGATGGTGCAGACATTTGATTTATAAAAAGGAAAAGGTCACTGAGGATTTATCGTAATAAACTTTATGTGAGTAAAGCCAAAGTCAGGACTAACGAATGCTGATGTACACGCACTGCCACTGTCGCAGACTCACTGACGTCTCTCTTTCCAATACCATCCAACATGTGTTGCAGGTATTCACCATATTCTGTGGTTCAGAAGTTTCTGCATTCACTGCTGCTGTCACGGCTGATGTATTCTGCAGCTTACAGACAGCAGATGCTCTTCTCTACATGGTGCCTTTGGTAAGGGGCAAGCTCATCTTCACCTTCACCTCCATCCGCTGACCATTTATCGACTCCCGTCGACCCATGAACCAAGCATTATCCCAGGTCCAGAGAGAGCTGCATCACTTCGAATGTGGAACTGCCTCCTCAGAATGAGAGTGGCGACAGACGTCTGACAAATAAGTTGAATACCGAAAGCTGGGATAACCAAGATTTTAAAATAAAAATAAAAACAACATTATTAAGCTTAATCAGGAACAGGACTGAGGTGTAACCCAGTCCTCCTAACCAAGATGTTTTGGATCCAGTCTCGTGGAAATTCTGGTGTCGGGTATAAAACCAGGGGAAAACTCTCCACTCCACTCTCTTAAATCTACTCTCCATTTTATTTTTACACCAATTTGAAGTGTTTATATTAATTAGAGAAGTCGTTCCAAGTCAAATTTCTTGCATGTGCAAACTCACTCTGCCTATAAATCCAAAGGTTATTTCCATCAAGAGAAAACGAGTTAAGCATGCTGCAAGAAAGGTACAACACACTGATCCTTGTGGGTTGCTGTTATAAAATCATTTCAGATTTGTACATTAAAAGCTGATTTAAAATGTTTGGAGTATTAGATTAGCATTAGGTATCTTAGGTTTTAAAACATTAAAACCTCAAGATTTCTTTTTGCAATTTGCTGCACCCATTGACAGCTGTATGGGAGTTGTATTAGAATAATCATTGCTGTATCCTGGGTGTTGATTAATGGGCCATTCAGCTATTGTGTCTAAATGCAAATGAACAGGAAAAGTCCTATTCAGAAAACAAATGGCAGTCTGGCAGCACAATAACCCACTTTATGTACATTTTCACTGTCCAACTTTTGAGGATATAATATGTATTTTTTCTGCATGCAAATGTCTAACAACTAGACAAATTTTGTTGAGTTGTGTCCGTACTTTATCCCTAACGTTTCCAACAATGACACAGTCTCATTTGGTCAGCATTGCCTGTCAGTAGCATCATAACCCTTTTGCGCATGTGTCATAACAAGGAATCATTTCCCAGCGGTCTTGTAAGAAAGAAGCTTGGAGTGGTGGCTGGGTCACAAAGCACAGGACTTTCCCCTTTGAGTAAACTTTGAGCCATTTTTAGGAACGTCCTCACTTTGTTTCTTTTCCTAAACCAAACCACAGTGACTTAACTTGTCTAAACCTAACCTCTGCAACTTTATGTTGATTGCGTAATTTTACGTTAAGGACATAATGTCATTCGTGGGGTGCTTACTTGTAGGATATAACACAAAATGTTGTGTGTGCATTTTTATAGGATATCATACCAACTGTTCTATGATGATATATTGTTGCAGAAGCTGTTATAAACGGACTTTTTATCCAGTTTTAAGCCATATCTTTTAGATACACTTTTTAGATCTTTATCATTTTCAACTATATGTCTTAAGTGGATGTTAGAGAAACAAACTTTTACTGGTTTAAATCACCAGGTCAGTTTGTTTTGAACAGAAGGAGACCTCTGCAGATAATTTAGCCTGATGTAAAAACCTCCTGAACATCTGGATCTTAATTTATCAGAAAAAAAAGGCAAGCACAGATGACCAGGATGAGCTGAACAACGTCGGAAAAACACACATTTTCAATGTGAAACTGCTTTATTCAGTGTTTTTACTGGCTTTAAACACCTTGGCTGTTTGCTTTGGAGAGGAGGAGTCCTCTGTGGATAATTTGGCTACTGGTAAAAAAAAAACCCCTTAATGAACACTGATGGAATCCTAACTGGGAGAAACTGACTGTATTAAGGCATTACTCTGTCTTTTGTTATAGTTTTGACTAAGAGACCCTTTAGAGGCAGATAATTACATATTGTATGTGTAAAAATAAAGCAGTGATTGGCTTATTATTTCTCTTGAATTAACACAAAGAATGAGGTATCTACAGATGTTTCAAGGACAATGTTTTGCTGTGCATGTCAGGTTCATGCACATGGTGGTTTTATAGGTTGTGCTGGAAAATAAAAATGTGGTTAAATGCAAAAGGGAAACACAAAACACATTACCTGCACTGAACTGTGCTGCTAAAGGTCATATTTCACGCACACAAGGAGGTCCTTAATCCAAGCATGGCTACAAGCAATAATCGTTTAAAACGAAATGTGAAAATAAGCGTCATCAGTAATGGTTTCATTATTGCCTTACTTTAACACCGTATAAAGCACAATAAAATCTCCTGACTCTTGTCTTCAAAGGTACAACACTCGAAACCTGCCTGGATGCAATTTCATTCAAATAGTTTCCAAATCGTAAACTTATAATCTGGTTGAAAACACTCGCTGCGTTACATTAGCAGTAGGTACAGTCAGAGCTATCGCCTAACCACAGGCCTTTCAACTGGTTTGGGGGTAGATTCTTCTTTTACTGCAGATCAGGGAGCAGTTTGTGATCCCACAAACGGCTGCACAGAGAAGTATTTACTGTAAAGGCCTAATTGAAAGAACAGAGGCTGCAGTTGCTGTCAGAATGTATAGCTGTTATTTTTATTTCTACAGATCTACATGGTGAATCCTTTCGTTTAAGTGAGGAAGTTTATCTCACTTTCTTTCTTTCTTACTCCACTCTTCTGTTTCTTCATCCTCTTCCTTCCTGTCTTTGCCTTTTCTCAGTCACACCTGTTCCTCGTCCTTAAATGCCTTGCTGTATTTCCTCCCTCCTGCAGTGAGGCAACCACAACTTACAGGTTCCATATTATCTCAAAGCAGCTTTCAGGTGCTGCTGATTAGCTCTTCAAAGGTGAGCGGTTTCAAAGGGATCCGGAAAGGTTCTGCTTGTTTCAAGGTTGAGGGTTGAGGGTTTGAAATAATGACACCAAAATTTAAACTAGACTAATTGTCCATGGCCAAGCTATCTGCTCTGTTAGAGTGTACTTACACACAGAAGTGCTATGGGCTAAATGTCATAATGTTAGTATCAAGGCTGTGCACTCAAGTCAAGTCCCAAGTCAAAACAATCATGTCCAGAGTCAAGTCCTAAACAGAGTAACAATATATTGAATTTACCCAAAACATTAATGCTTTCTGAAATTTGTATTTGTGTTTATAAAGTTTGTTTAAAAAAGTAGTGCTGGCATTGCACTTTTAGGGTGCTTTCACACCAGCTGTTCTGTTCGGCTCAATCAATTCAACCAAAATCGTTCGCCCCCTAAGTGCGGTTCATTTTTGCAGGTGTGAACACAGCAATCACACTTGGGTGCGCACCAAAACAACCAGACTGAGACCCTCTTGAAGAGGTGGTGTCCTGGTTACAAACAAACTCTGGTGCAGTTTATCTGTGGTGAGAACGTGTTCCAACCTCGATCCGAACCAACTGCAGTCGCATTGCACATTGGTTTGGTTAAACATAAGCATGTTACAGTCCCAGAGCATTATTAATGTGTGCCTCCTCCTGTACTGCCTTGATATGCACATTTGGCAGTGCATCAAAACATTGTTTTCTAGTTGGAGCCGCACCTCCTTTTCGAACTGTATGGTTTGCATGAGATGAACAATGCAAGCAATATAGTACCCGATGACCAGCGCTAAAATCAACCTGTGTAATTGTCCCTCCATTGTGACATTAGAAAGTGTCACATTTGTCTTGCAAGTGTACTCTTCTTTAACGTTTTGTTTACTTCCTGGATTTTTCCCACATGGAAATTCTGACCAATCAAGAGCAGCTCTCTCGTGCAAGGCATTTCATATGGTCTGTTTGTAAATGCTGCCGTGAGAACATGAACCAACTCTAGGCAATTATATAAGTTTATAACAAAATTAGTCCCTGATTCAGACCAAAGCAACCAAACTCTCTTGAAAGGTATCATGCAGAATTTTCCTAACAAACAAAATATGTTAAAATGTCAGATGGAGGAGTGACCGTTATTGATCAACACTTGTGTTGAGGATATTGTGGGCTCTATTATTGTGAAGCAAGCAGGGCAGTTGGAAAACATGCCAAACATGCCTTTGATAATTTCGTGGCCTCCCTTGGCGCACCCGTGGTGCACCAGGGCACAGGGTGGAATCAGAAGGAACGCATTATTATAGGTAGGGCTGTGACAATCATTGCTTTCAGTACTTTAAGTCCCTTTAATCACAGGGCTGTTGCCGGCACAACAGGCTAACAGTTTGAGAATCCTAAGGAAAGTTTTTTTCAAAGGAAACTATTTTTTTCTGGAACTTAAGACAGGAATTATTTTTCTGCTAAGGTTAAGTTTTGAACTCTAGCATTCTCTTCCATATTGTGCTGCTTAGCCACACATCTACTTCATTTATTCTAATAAAAAATGTGGAGTGGAGCTCCAGGCAACAATTTGGCCAGCCTCATGCTGAGAAGCAGAGCCATTACCATGGCATATGGGTGTTAAGGATGGAGGCACCTGGTGAAAGACTGGAAGGAATGGATGTTATGAGGGGAGCAAGAAGTTTTAAGTGATTCACAGTTTTCGTGGAACTGTGTGAACTGTTTGCAATGTGTCAGTCTCAAACACGCCTATTAATGTGCAGAAGAAATACATTTTATGCCTCTGCGCCAGCAACCGCTGTAGCTAGAGGCACAAACTTCCCTTGGACTCAATGATGAATTCAATCAGATTTTGGTGATCAAAGGTCAAGGTCAGCGGGGCTTTGTCTGTCTCATTCTTGTGAAGATATCTCAAGAACATCTGGAGGGAATTTTTTTTCAAATTTGGCACAAATGTCAACTAATTAAATCTTGGTGGTTAAAGATCAAAGGTCAAGGTCGCTGTGACCTTTCATCCGTCTTATTCTCATGAATGCGATACCTCCAGAGCACCTTAAAGGAATGTTTTCAAATTTGGCACAAGTGTCCACTTGGACTCAAAGATGAACTGATTAGATTTTGGTGGTTGAAGGTCAAAGGTCAAGGTCAGTGTGACCTCACAAAGCATGTTTTTGGCCATAACTCAAGAATTCTTGCGCAAATTACAACAAAACTTAATTCAAATGTATAGCAGGATATATTGATGAAGTGATGACATTTTATATCCAAAAGGTCGAAGGTCAACTTCACTGTGACATAATATCATTCTGCAGAAAACTTTTCTTGCTGTTTCTCAATGTCGTATCTCAGGAGCAGAAGGGGAGACATTTGGTCAGATGCTGAATTGGTGACACTAATCTTGGGTGTCTAACTTGAAACTGTGCTGACTTTAAAGATCTTCTGTGCTGTCGGGTTGAAGATGTGTGTGAAGCATCCATGTTTTAATAGACATGAATGTAAACTGTGAGACAAACTTGACTGGTGCGTATAAGCGTACATCCTCGGGGTGGTATTAGGTAGAGTTAGGTAGAGTCTTGGTAGATTTGTGGCTGTTATGTTAGAGATTGTTCAGATACAACTAAACTTTAAAAATAATGCCCATCCAAAGTCCCAGACAACAAGTTTCCTCGCAGGAATTTTGCCACGATTGCCCTTTAATGCACCCACCTATAACGATGCCCTTTCTCTAATCCCACCCACTGTCTGAATGTGCCATGGGTGCACCAAGGAAGCCTGTTTACAAAATTACCAAAAGTGCATTCGGCATGCACCTGACGCACTTTACAGGGCGTACCTGACCGCCATCTAGACACACTGCTTGAGTCACGATAATAGAGCCAATAGCGTCATCTTGTATGCACAGAGAGGGTGAACAAAAAGACAACATCACTCTAGTTAGAGACTGCAGCTGGAACAGATACCTGCTGCCTTCAGACAGCTGTAAAGAGAGTCACCAGTGTAAAGGAGAGGCCCCCAGGATATAACAAGGGAGCATGAGTGCT
>JAPZEB010000009.1:4892746-4914465 GCA_029783705.1 Chaetodon striatus | reverse complement strand
TGTACGCTCGCAGATTTATTAAAAAGCAGCCTTTAATGAGAAATCAGCTCTTGATTCACATGAGAAAACTTGAACACCCTTCTGCTCGGAAACCCCTGGGCTGAGTTTCACAGGCCCAGGAAATGAGCAAGCTCCAAAAAACACATCAGTGCGGCGGAAATATTCAAGTGAGGTTGAGTGTGTTTTTTTTGGTGCACCCGTTTGTGTCGGCATCCCTTCAAGGATGACCTTGTGGTTTTCATATTAACGTATTATTCAGGTGCTCACGGGGAAGTAATGGCCCTTTTGGTGATTTGAGGGTCTAACAGACAGGGGTTGTAAAAGACTAAACACACACAGATTTATTTAGAGCTCTTTCAACAGATCTGAGAGAGAAGAGACCACACGCTGTTTTAAAATATGGGGGATGAGCGCCTTTTCAGCCGTTGTATAACTAGATACAAGAGTGTGGGATAATAGGCTTAACACTCACTCTTGTGTTGTCTTGGTTCTGGGAGCATTTTTTTGTGAGCTGCAGGGCTACAGCCTATTGTAACCCAAAAGGTCTGTGGCTAATGATAATGAAATTAATTGGGGCCTTTTTCTCCCTCTCCTGACCATGTATCTATGAAAAACGTACATGACATCCCTCAGCAGGAGATCTGGGGTAATTCATTAGCCCCGTGACATTGATAAATTATGGAGCAATTAATAAATTAAGTAACTTTTTATTATGCTACAGAGTAGTGATTAATAATCGTATAAGCCTACTATGCATTAAAATTCAATTTGGATGATTTTCTGTTGTAATAGCTCCGCAATTCTCAGAGAGGGTTTAGGTCTCCAGGGGCCTTTTGCAAATGACTACTAATATAGACTACTATTAACACTAGGTGCCACTCTGGTTGTTGTTTATGTGATGAATGATGTGTTTCAAATGTTAATTATTCTCTGTATTTGAATAGAGGGTTATGAATAATATAAAACCATCTCAGTTGTATAATTGACTGCTTGAGAAATTGTGTTTATTTTTGGCAGCAGTAAGAATTATTTTTCCTCTGTGATGCTCGACAGACTGACTGTGTTTGTTTAAGTGAACTAAGTGGCTGATGTGCACATATTAAGAGAATAATCTGCAGGAGATTAAGGAGGATAGTTTGATATTTAGTGTCTCTTTCGCTGTCCGTGTGATTAGCGGTCAGCTGTTGTTTAGACAGAGCAAAGATGTATAATATATTCATGACAGATTAATCTGCATTTTATTGTCATGAGTAATTGATTAATTATTTGGTTTACAACACCTCAAATATTGTGAAAAGCTCTCATGAGCAAAAGCAGCACCATTAAAGAAACTGAAGACATCAAATGTTGTTATTTTTTGCTTGAAAAAATGATTAACCGATAATCAAAATAGTAGTTGCTTGTTTTCGTTGTCGATTTAATCTGTTGATTATTTTCTCAATTAATCAATTTGATGTTTTCTCTATAAAATGTCAGAAAATGGTTTTATCCACAGCTCAAAGATGTTCAGTTTACTGTCATAAAGGAGTAAAGACTTAAGAAAATTTTCACATTTAAGAAACAGGATTTTTTTCTTAAAAATCACTCAAACTGATCAATCAATTATCAAATTAGCTGGCAATGAAATTAATAGTTGGCACTCAATCGTTTAATAGTTGCGGCTCTACTGATAAGTCAGTTAATGGTTCAATCATTTCAGTTGTAATGTGAAAGTTACAGTCTCTGTAAGGACGTAATTCATCACTAAACAGATGCAGCAGATGCGAGCGCCAAGGAAAGACAGGTGGCTCTACAAGATAAGTTGACACACTGAAAACAGACAGAGCAGGTACAGAGTAGTGACGAAGGAAGTAAGAGGAGGTGTAGATAAAGCACTAAAAAAAGGAATAAGTTAAACATCTGCCTCAGAGGTTTACACACCTCATTGACAGTCCTGGCAGATTCTTTCTTCCCTTTGCACAAAAGCATCCAAAGAAAATACACTTAATCCACATATAATTACAACTGCAGCAGTGTGGCTGAACCATGCTCAGCACAAGGTTGACAATCTGAATCCCCAGACCAGCCGGTGAAATCTGGGAGGGGTGAGGTCAACAATCTGAATAACTACAAGCAGAAGAATGAAGTGCAACAGAAGAGGGCATTGAACTCGTCTGCCCCGGCGAACTGCAGACTCTCTCCCCTGCAATTACAAAAATCACTCCACTGTTCCCAGAAGTAAATTTTTGCTCTTAATCAACATGCCTGGTCATTTTCGATAGGTTCTCATCATAATTATAATTTCACTCAACAAGGAGACATAAACGTGTGAGCTTAAAACACGCGCACACCCACAAAAGGGCCTATTAATTAAGGAATTCTGACCTCGCACATGCTGTAACCTTCATGTGGTAAAGATCGACGGGGGTGCAGGAGCTCGGCTCCTCATGCGTTCTCACGTTGAGCTCACAGCTGCTCTTTCACACAATTTTCTGGAAGGGATGAGCCCTCAGGTAGCCTCCTCTGTGGCCATGAGAGACAGGACGGCTTTATACTCCCTCTGATTGCTTTCAGTGCAGACGCAGACGCTGACCATCGCGCTTGATAGCTGAATTTCACCTCTGTAGCCCTGCACAGAATGTCACTTTTTGCAGATTGAATTTCGCTGGAGACATTCATACATATTCCAAGGTTTTTGTGCATGGAGGTAATTCAAAAATATAAAGAAAGCATGACACTTGTATGAATTCGTAAAAATCTATTCAGCGCTGTTACAGCATTTAGTTTCCATCTCCTAAACTCGTACCCTCACCCTCTATTTGACTTTGCCATCAGCAAAGAAACTTATTCAACACGGCACGTCAATTAAAAACAAATTATGTTCTTACATTGAGAGCTTCACAGAGCCACAGTCCCTTTCATGACAAAGACAGGATTGTGATTAGGCTGCACAGAGAGCACCATAGCAAGGGGACACTTGAATCACAACGTAGCAGTCACACAACTGAGACAACAAAAGGCATAACAATCTAAGCATAATGGCCTGTAGTTTGCCTGGAACTCCACTAGACAGCATGGTGCAACAATGTACAAACACACACTGTGCAAACCTGAATATCTGTGTGTAACATTAAAAAGCAGAGGCTTCCTGGTGCTAATTCTAACCACATCAGACTCCTGTCTCCATTTTGGCCTGTCACAAAGCCTTAGATTCATGCTTCTTAGATACCTGTCCTCCTCGCAGGGTCGCTGACCTTGTCCACCCAGATACATCCCCGGCTAAGCAGAAATACCACCTTAATCCCGAGAAAACAAATAGAAAAAAACTCAATGTCTGATAAAGCATATATTGCATGCAGACACAAATGTGAGACAGCAGCAGCAGAGTGAATACTAATTTATTTTTTTGGGAGGGGGCTTTCTCCTCGCTCTCCTGAGCCTCCCTCTTTGCCATCACTGTTGCAATCTGCATGTCAGAGCTCATAAGCTTCTACTCTCCACCTCACAACCCACACAGACGCAGGAAACACAAAACCCATTCATAATTGTCAAATTTCTATTATAAAGGAGGGTTCGGCTGCAGAACCACAGTGAGAGCAGACAGAACAGTTTATTGTGTCGGTGACATCTGTCGTGTACTTTCCACCATAAGGGGATGATTTGAGAAGGACGATTATCAGGTCGTGACATCTTCATCATCGGTTGCACAATAATTTGCACTCCCCTTGTTAGCCATTGTTAGAATGATTGCAATGTAGCTTGAGTGAGCACACACAATGCACAACTGGATAAAAAAACAGGATGTTTCTCATAGTTTTATCTCGTGTATGATGATACAGGAACCACACTGGTGGCCATTTATAAAACAGCAACAATTATTCTATTAAACAATTCGCCAAAAAATATTTTGATTAATCTTTTTTCAAGCAAATACGCTAAAGCTTCCACCTTTTCAAAATGTGAGGATTTGCATTTTTCTTTATTTAATGTAACAGTGTAGTGAATATCTTTTGGCTTTGTAGTTCTGGTGGAACAAAATAAGCAACTAAAATACTGAACCTTTTATAGATCAAACCAAATTACTGAATTAACTGAGAAAATAATATTTTCTGCTCTTATTTTATAAGTTGTGCTGTGGCCACTGTTTTCTGAATCCACAAGATGCACATTGTTCAGTTATTATCATTTCAAGAACACTCTGCTTCACCAGCAACTTCAAATGCCGGATTTGAAATACCAGCTGCTTGTAGTGTTTTAATTTGGATCTAAATTTATAAAAGAAGTTGGTTTGCACAGATAATTGCGTGATTGTTGTTTGTCTTCTTAAATGTGATGTGTTCTCTCGAAGCCACTTAATTGGCATCTTGGATTTGTTTGGCTCTGTCAGAACATCTGTAACTCCTTCTGCTTTAACCTATTTTGCTGACTTTTTACATTACTTTCCATTTTTTGTATATTTCAAAAAAAAAAGAAAGAAAGAAACAGAGAGCAATCACAAAAACAATATATAAACATGAAGAAGTGGTGAATGAGCAGGCCTGCTGGTGTTATAATGGACAACCTCTGTGGCTTTCTGCCTGTGGTGTAAAACAGCTTGAGTTATGCACAACCACAGCGAGAGTGACCCCAGAGGTGCACCTCTCTTCCTCTGACCACCCGCTGAGGAAGCCAGCGGGGGGACTGCCTGTCCTCCCTCCCCTCCTCCTCCCCCCTCAGGCTCCCAGCAGCCCCACGGCAGAGACAGACTGAAAGAGAGAGCCTGAGAGAGACGGACAGAGAGAACGCACGCTCCCTGACACACTGACAGCCCTTCATAGTGAAACGCCGAGCTGTCCTGAGACAGAATACGTTGTCTGCTCAAAACCAGCACAATTTATTGTGGCATTGCTCTCTGGGAGACTGCAGGGGAGACAGAGCAGATCCTGGAAGAAAATCTGTAGGTTTGTCTGCTGGTACGGATAGTGAAGGGTGGATTACAGTGCACACAGCTTAAAGAAAAATGACTCGTAGCCTTGGGTAGAATGAGTGGGTATAACTCCCGGGGGATCCAGATAAAGATGCGCTTGACTTTCACACGCAGGAATAACTAAGGATGGGAAAATCCATAACAGACGTTTTAATTTCAGAGAGCTTCTGCTGGAACTGACAATAGTAAAAGTTGTTTTACTGCGTTGTGAAAATGTTGTGGAAAGTGTCAATATAGAATAAATTTTTCATCATTTCAAGTAGGCATCCAAACAATATTAGAAAAGGCGATGTGGGACCAGGGGACGTGGGTTTATTTGAAAAGGGAACATCAGGCTGTCAGCGCAGTTTAACACTGAAGGAAAGTGAAGCTTTTTCTGATGCCGCAGGCTCTGAGGTCCATGCTGACCTCATCGTGGCGGGACTGGAGCTGCTGGATACCACATCAGAATAAGACCAGGAAGCAAAAGCCCATTTATATTCTCTCACAATCTGTAAACAGTCTGTTCTGCGTGGATGAACATGTAGTGTGCAGTTCGCCAGCGTGCTGCCCAGTGACGGTACAGTGATTTTCAGGGTCAGAGTCGTGCACATGTCCAGACAAGGCCCGCTGAGGGTCTTTACGGGGGTTTCCAATTAAAGCAGTGCACAGCCACAGGGATCAGGGAATTTGGCTGGGCTTGAAAGAAGACTGTTTCAAGTGTAATAAATGGATAATAGGAACATTTCTTGCATAGCACAGTGATTTCTGAATTGTGTCTAGCAATTATTTTAACCATTTGAGTATGCATGCACCTCCCCATGACCCACTTCACAGTGACCCTGTAGGAGCTGTAGTGTTTTCCGTTTGTGAACTGACCTTAAGCACAATTACATTTTTCAGTGATGAAAAAGCTATTTCCTCAGCTGTTGCCTGTGTAGTTAAAGGTCCAATGTGTAGGAAATGGGATATAATAAGTATGTTTTCCTTACTGTATAATTCCCAAAGTATATATAATCATTATGTTTTTGTTACCTTAGAACAACCATTTATTTCTACATAGGGAATGGGTCCTCGTCCACGGAGATTGCCATGTTGCACTGCTATGTGTCTACAGTAGCCCAGAACAGACCATTAAACACTGGCTCTAGATTGAGCAATTGTTTTTTCACATTTTCACATCCGCCACCATCGTTAGCAGTCCCCTTTCACAGTTAGCAGCCCCTATCAATGAGTTTTGATGTAAAAGTGCGGTATTCAGTGTTTTACTGGTCTAAACCAAATGATCCATTTGTTTGAGAGAAAGAAAACCTCTGCGGATAGTTTGGCTCCCTGTAAAAACCCCCTGAACCTCAAGGTTAAGTTATTTGAGAAAATAGGTGAGCACACACTTGCAGTTGCTGGGCTAGCGGTGCGTCTGTGTCGAGCCAAAAAGGGTCTGAGAAACACTGATTTATAATGTGAATGGTTAATTCAGTGTTTTTACTGGGTTAAATCCAATGGTCAGTTTGTTTTTGAGAGGAGGAGACCTCTGCGGATAATTCAGCTCCCTATAAAAACCTCCCGAACCATGAACACTGAGGGAATCCTAACTGGGAATCCAAGCTTGGCATATGGAAGAAGATTCAGCTGGTTGCAATCTGTAGCGCTCACCACTTGATGCCACTGAGTCCCACACACTGCTCCTCTAAGGCAACTATAGCTACTTAGCTAAGGTTAAGTTAAGGTTAAGTGAGGGTTGCATTCACGGTTAAAAGAAACCAACAGTGACTCTTTGTAAGAGACAGACCCGTGTGCCCTGTCAGATTCTTTGTATGTCCAAACATCCACCCCAAGCTCCTTACTTTTGTAGCAGGATAACAACAGCACACAACATTTTCTTTGCTATTTAAGTTAACAAATGTCATTTGAAAAAAAGGGTGTCATCTTTCTGAAGAGGCCAGTTATGGTACTCCGAGGTCACTTGTCATTTAAAGGAATACTTCACTCCCAAAATGGCTATTTGTATATCAATAACTCAAACGGCTCACACTCACAGTGACTTCGAACGAAGAATCCAAAAACAGAAAAATAATTCTTGATAAATCAAAGCCATAGGTGACTGCGTTTAACAACAACAAAACTATATCAAAATATCAGTTTACAAACTCTCACACAACTTGTGCAGTATAATCTAAGTCTCATTTCTCCAGTCATATGCTCAGTACTTCCCAAACATATGCATTTGTACTAAAACCTTACTATTTAAAAGACTTACGTGTACAAGTAGTTTGATGGGCATGTGCGTGCATTTGAACTCTGCTCGTGCATTCCAGTGAACATGTGTTTGGGAAGAACTGAGCATATGACTGGGGAAATGAGAGTTGTACTGGAATGCACTACACAAGTTGTGTAGTACATTCTTCATTATAAGTTTGTATGTTCCCCCTCGTGTCAGCATGGGTTTTCTCTGGGTACTCCGGCTTCCTCCCACAGTTCTCAGCTTAATTGGCCGTAGGTGTGAATGTGAGTGTGAATGGTTGTCTGTCTCTACGTGTCAGCCCTGTGATAGTCTGGCAACCTGTCCAGAGTGTACCCTGCCTCTCGTCCAATGTCAGCTGGGATAGGCTCCAGCAACCCCCGCAACCCTCAAGAGGATAAGCGGTTACGGAAATGAATGAATGTTTTAATATAGTTTTGTTGTTGTCAAACATGGACCTCTTGACTTCAGTTCATCAGGAATTTCCATTCAACATAACACATGGTGAATAATTGATATATAGATTTTGTTGAAGTTTCATTTAACACATTGTTTGTGTTAAGAGTTCGCACCGCGTCCTTTCCTCTAATGACATTGTAATGCAGTTAAGATGCACTGCAGTTCACACCTGTTGTCAGGATGCGTGTCAGATGTTTCACAAGTAAGCACTTGTGATCAGATTTCACTTTCCCGCACACATTTGGTTATATCCGTTAAAGACTGCTGCTAAACAGAAAAAAAGTTCGACTTCAGCTAAAGAAGCAGATTGCTGCGGCAGTCTGGTGCTGCACTGTTGTCCGAACTGTGTGTGGCGTATTGTAGTCTCACTTGCATCCTGCAAAGCCAGGCAGAGCTTCAAAACAATCAGAGATGCATTCCTGTTCATCATCCAAATGTGGACACATCTGGCCCACCTCTAAATGTCACAGAAGTGATGGAGTCCCAGCAGATTCTGGGATGCCATCCCATCTGTATTTAAAGGTGTCTACTAATGGCCTTTACGTGCTACTGTAAGTGTGACTGGAGCCTGTTCACACAGTTACAGACATTCCCAGATGGGAGCTGCACAGTTACACCATTGTCTTTTGATTTGACTTTTACTGAAGCAATTTAATAAACAAGAAAACATAATTGATTTGCTTTTATTGTTGGGGATTTAAACTGGCAAATGTTCAGGTATTCGTGCTTTTAAGCTCCTGGGCGGGTATTCAAATTCTAACAGAAAGACTGCAGCATTAAGTCAGAAAACAGCCCTTGATAAGATGGCAGTGAATTGAAGCTTTTTATTCCTGAACCTCTATTAGACAATTGTAGAGTCCTTTCAGCTGTTACCAGACAGGTGTGAATACTGAAGCAGCGCTTTAATCAGCTCCGCCCCATCAGTGCATGCTTTGCTCCCCGCTCTCTGGGGACAAACCGGGGAGAAACAGTCCCCTCTCCACCCTCCTCTCACCACCAACTTGTCAATATCTTATAATGTAAAAAATTTGATAGCCAATTCAGAAGCCAGCTTCTCTCTGAGCATACAAAATGAGCCTAACTCCAGCGGGACCACACAACTGAACCTGTCCAAAATGAGCTGGGAAGCAGGCGTGGAGGATGCAGACAGAAAGACAGAAAGAATAGATCGGGGAAAGAGTTTAGAATTTAAAAAAGTGTAGCGTGTTTGTTCACCCGCTGCAGATCTAAGCTCCAGTGACCCCCAAGAAGCAGGAGTAAATTATTCATTAAGAGTCAAATGGCTTGTTTCTTGTGAAATTACCTTTCCCTCCCTCACCTCTTCTTGGATCTACACTAGCCAGAAGAATAATTAGTTATAAGGGCACAGCCATTTTCAGTCTTTAATCATGTAACAGAGAAGTCTCCTGCAGTGAGCATATTAGATCTGGAGACAGGGAGAGCAGACACAGAAGAGAAAAAAAAGAATAAAGCATTGACGAACACTTAAGAAATCTGAGCTGCCTGGGTCTTTAATTAAAAATTGATGTCATATTAGAGATGAAGATTTCAACTCAACAGCCAGAGGAAAATGGAGTGCTTATTGAACTTGTCAGCTCCACAGGACCAACACATGCTTTCAGCCCCGCTGGGTGGCTCTACAGGAAGATTCTCCGGATCAATCAATCAGTTTACTTTAATCCAGATCATGCAGCCATAAAAATACAATTTCAAACTCATAACACACATCACACCAAAGACATACTGTACATACGCCTCATAGTAAGCATGTGCAGTTCAATACTACTACTACTTTTTAAATTTCAAAGCGTGGTCCTACACGTACATTAAATTTTGTCGTTAAAAAGCTGTAAAAACAATTATGGTTACACATCTGAATTAAACCAAATTAATGTTTAACCTCAGTCCCTAAATGTCTTGTCCTGCCATTGACCTAATCAGCGCTTGCTGCGATACATATTGTATATCACAGTAAGAAAGCAATAAAAGCAATAAAGAGCTTTTATTACATTGCAATAACAATAAAAAATAATTAATGAAATAAAGCCCTGCACCACAGACCCCATTAGTGCTGCAACTAACAGTTATTTTCCGCATTTGTTAATCTACTTTATACTTTATTTTATTTAAACCTGCAATAACTTCAGGGCAGCAATGTAAAGACTGTGTATATACATTTGTAATGTACACAGGTAAAAGAAATGTTCAGATCTTTGACTCAAAAACACGTAGTAATATAACAATGTAAAAAATCATTACATGATTAAGTAAAAATCATGTACGACAGTATAAAAAAAAACTTGATATTTCGAATTGTTAGCCAACAGTCGCTAATTTACACATCTAGCAGATATGAAGTCATATTAGCATTAATCTGGGGTCGTATATCTGACCACCTGATGAATATAAAGCCAATATTCACTCTTGTTAGCTCTGTTTTTGGTCTCCTGCAACTCCTAAGGGAAATATCTGATTCTTTCGCGGCTAAATGCACCGCTATGTTCGCTAGCTAGTTGCTAACTTTTTCTGTCTGCAGTTTTGTTGTTACAGTACAGCGACGATTCTTGTCTTGGTTAGTAGCATACAACAACAGACTGACTTAAGTAAACATTAACAATAAGAGAGAGCGAAAGAGCAGCTGGTACTGGTGAATCCGTACAGCGAAAAATGAGTATTGATACCGTTTCACATAATCAGTATCAATATGTATCAATAAATCAATATTTTTGAGAACACTAGTCTGCAGGTGTCTGGGCAGGTAGTGCACAAGCAGTTTTTAGAGTAGCTAAAACCGGCCAAAAC
Organism: Chaetodon striatus; assembly: GCA_029783705.1. NCBI lineage: Eukaryota > Metazoa > Chordata > Actinopteri > Chaetodontiformes > Chaetodontidae > Chaetodon > Chaetodon striatus. The sequence continues at coordinate 4,904,041 of JAPZEB010000009.1, read as the reverse complement.
AACTCCTGTAGAACAGTGAGAGTGAACCAAAACAGCAAAGTTGCAGCCATACATCAAAATAATAGGCTGAGAGACACTAAAACGCTCCATCGAGCTGAGGGGAGCAGGTGAAAATTCACTGTAGGTTCATTATTTTGAACAACCCTTTTCATATTAAACATGGTCATTTTATCTATTGTTATGATAAAAAAAAAAAATTTTTAAGGTCACAGCTGCTTTAATGGATTAATTTTGCTTAGTCTATTTAACAAAGGTTTTCTACACCCCAGGTAATGTCGTCATAATACCAACATTTTAAAGTGATACAATACCAGTATGAAAAACAATGCTTAATACCTCCTCCGACACCAAAAAGAAAGAAGGAAATAGACAAAAATAAAAGACAAACAGAAAAAAATTAGCCCAAGGCGACCCTTTCAAATTGCTCATTTTGTCCAAACAAGTTTTACAAATTCTTTTACAATGATACAAAACTGCAAATCCTCACATCAAAGAAGCACGAACCAAAGAATGTTTGGCATTCTTGCCAGAAAAATGACATTAACAATGAATCAATTATCAAAATGTTTTGGATTGAATGACCAATTGCTAGTTTAAGCTCCAGTTCCCACATTTCTAAACTAAAACATGGTTATCTGAAAGCTTTGTTCATTTCCAGGGAACTTACCAAGTAAAGTCTGAGTGTGCAAACTCATGTGGGAGTCTAATTTTGGAACAATATCCTTTGGTTGACACACTGGTCTGTCACCAGTCCCCTGCTTCTGTGAGAGTTATGGCACAGATTTCAGTTAAGTGGCTCCCTGATCTCTCTGCTGCATTATGGCAATAGTGTGTGCCTCTGTCACCGGGGGAAAGGGGTTAAAACGGTGTACCTGTCACTGTAACAGGCTGATTATTGCCTGTGGAGCTGGCAGGCTTGTGAGGATCGCTCCCCTCCCCTCGCTCCCTGCTGGGAGAGAGGCCTGGGGCCTGTGCTCACTGAGGCTGAATGACTCACAATTACCACAGCGACAGAGCCTGCAGTCACCTCCCATCCTCTCCAGCCGTTTCACTGACTCACTTAGCGCACATGACAAATGACAAAATCACCCCGAACCTCCGCCCCCTCACTAAGACCTGATTGCCCATCGCCCACACTTTGCCTACAGTACTTAAAGCTGGGATACATCTTGCCAAGCTCCGTGAAACAAAACAAACTTAGTCTGAAAATCACTTGTTCTGGCCTTCCAAGGCAACTTTTTACTGTGTTACAGTATGTAGATGGTGCATATTTTAGACTGACCTAGTGAACAATAAACCTTTGACACTACAGCTGCAGCCCTGGAAATTCTTCACTTTATAAAACTCAACAAATCACTCCTTTAATGTGACAACACAGGTCCTCGAAAAAAAAAAAAGATATTATTTGTGCTGCATCATCAAAGGATGACTCTTGGACTGTGTTTTAAATATGAAAGCAAGTGAGTTGTATGAATACAAAAAGCAGACAGCATTAGTGCTTAACTGTTAACAAAACAATGTCGGGGTATGCATGCTAAAATTTGAAAATATTCCACGAAAAGGAAGCAACGCATTAATCTTTTAGCATTGTGAAAACAACAGTGAACTCAGGGGGGGTTTCTACACCGTTTCAACTTGCTTACGCTGCACAAGTCAAAGTTGGAAGCGTGCTGATAGTTAAATCTTACACCTCATATACTCTCCTAGTTAAATGCAGAGTGGCGAGAGAGTTGTAGCAGTGTGCAGTTTTTCAAAATGAAGTGTAAAAGTGGTGATTGGTGTAATATTTAATGATGAAAACTATGTTATGTGCTGCAGAATAATGTGTGTGACCTTTGTGACCTTAGAGATGCATTGTTTGCCACAGGGCTGGGCAATATATCGATATATATCGATACCGTGATTTGAGACCAGATATTGTCTTAGATTTTGGATATCATTGGAAGTGTTGTCTTCTCCTGGTTTTAAAGGCTGCATTACAGTAAAGTTATGTCATTTTCTGAACTTACCAGAAAATTATTTCTATTATGTTCTATTATTGGCCTTTACAAATGTAGTCATTATATCTACATGATTATTTCTCAAAAATCTCATTGTGTAAATATTTTGTAAAAGCACCAGTAGAATAGAAATAAAGGTGCCCACAAGAACCATATAGGGTTCTTCAGCTTGTCCCCATGGGAGAATCCTTTATGGCTCCTGGTAGACTCTTTTATAAAGGTTTCACCTGGTATCCTTTAACAGGGTTCCACCTAAAACCCAACATAAAGGGTCCATGAGACAAAACAAACACAGTCTGAAAATCACTTGTTTTCAAACCTGTACCTATCTAACCCTAACAACACACATGATGGCCTGGTGGGTCAACGATTCTCATGTGACCTCAACGACTCTTATAGAGTTCACACCCACACAGAGTTAGAAGCCTGCGAGTCCGCAGTAGTCCATTATAACTGAGGAGGCCTCTTGGATGAGAGGCAAAACGTCCTCGAGACACTCAAGCAAGTCCGGTTGAAAATGATATAACACTTAAGATTACCATGACCTGGATGATTGAGAGCCTTCACCTTCAACATAAAGGGTTACACCTAGAACCATCTGTGAAAGACTCTATCTAGCACTCCACCTCGTCCAGCTGCCTCGGCCGTCATAAGATTCCTAAGGGCTGGGGCTGATGTGGTCTAATGCAACCCACAACAGTTATGGTTCACAATTATGTTTTTAGGGCATGGAGATTTCCATTGTGAAATCACTGCTACTACAACCTTTACTATGTCAGCTCTGCAGTAGAGTTAAGAACCAAAACTTGGCTCCAAATTACAGCAGATTACAAAATACCACTTACCAGGTACCCCTGGAAAAGAATTGTGGCAGACCATGTTGTATTGTATAGGATAAAATGATGGAAAACACATCAACTACGGCAGAATACAACTAAAATGCACTGATTCTAGATACATCTATGTTTAAAAAAAAGTTTGAACCATGGGTATACATTTAAACAACAATGACACCCAGGCTTTCAACAATCCTTGAAGAGCTCTTTCTTCTAAAAGGGTACTTTGGATGAAAAGTGTTCTTAATGGAACAGCCTGTACACTTGCCATGTTTATTGTGCCCTCAGATCTATTGTTTTCAATGTAAATGCACGGAAAGCCTCTCAAAAGCTAGAGCACTGCTGTCATGGCACACAAGCTTTTCCAAGTGCCTGTTTTTCAGGGCACAGAGATCAACAAGTACAACTTGTGTACAGTCTTTCAAAGAACGCTTTAACCCTCTATTAAGAAAATGGTTTCTCAGAAGCTTATTGTTCTGGGTAGAACCTCAGCTCACCAGGAAAAACCCTTTTAGAATCCTTATCTCTAAGAGTATACCGCCCAGCCTGAGTTTACCAGATCTCCTAGGGTTTTAAAACATGCAAATGGTATGTAAAAACGATACTACAGAACCTTTACCTGCAGAAATGAAACCACAGTAGTATTTCAAGGTATTAGAGTGGAGTGGACAACCACACAGTATGTGTTCTCTCACTGCAGTAATAATTGCAGCTCTGACTCCGGTTTTTTCCTTCTTTTCTTCAGAGCCATATTAAGCTCATTTTAACATTTGTCTTTGACAATGATGCTGCACACTGAATCTGACACCTCCAGCAGTGCCAGACACTTAAATCTTCTGTTCAACAATAGCACAATTCTCACTTCATCTCCCCTCCTGCAGCCCCGCCTTTCAGACTTTCTAATGAATGCCATGCAAGAGAGAGGGAGCGATGCCTTGCTCAATGTGTAAGCTAAAGCAAAGCATTCTGCAATATCTTCTTGCTGAAATACGGGTGTTAGCACCATCTCAGAGTCACTTTAGACGAGCGACGACACTGGCAAAATGATCTGGATCTTAAAAGCAAGGGGCAGTTTTAAAGAAATCAAGAGTGACATATTTTTCAAGAACCCTAAAGGGCCGTTTTGTAGGACGCCGCAGGGGCTCTTAAGTGCTATCTGGGGAGGCAGGCAGAGTGCTACCCTCTGTGCCCAGCAGCTACCAGCTCATTGAAGGAGAGAAATCAAACACAAACTAGTTCTTCAATAGGAGCCGTGGGGAATTGTGTATTTGTCATCAAAGTCATCCTGCGCTGGCCTCAACTCCCCCTCTGAAAAAAACAAAGACACATCTGAAAAGATTAAAATCGATATCTCTTCAGCTCCTCCAAATTTTTGTTCATTATTAATGAGTTTGGGATTCTCAAAGAAGCTATCTGAACTATCTGAGTCAAGAGGAAGAAGTCCTTGTCAAGCCAGTTATCGGCCCCCATGGGGAGGCTGAAGGATCTGAGTGGCAGTGTAGCGTAGCAGCAGACAGGTAACTAGAGGAGAAGGCGTCTGGCCTTCTAACACCCCCGTGGTAATAGGGCCAGATTAGTGGAAAAGGGGGAGTCCTCTCATCTAAGTCCAAACACCAGACCACAACCACATCAGCGGGAATCCTCGCAAGGCAGTTGAAATGCGATACACGTTGTTATGAAAGGAAATACATGTTTTTAGAAAGACAGAAAATCAATATCGCTGACTGACTGCAGCGCAAGTGAACAAATCTGAGCGAGCTTGAAAAACCTGCATAAAATGGAATAAAAATGAGTCAGACTTAATAATCCTGACTAAGCCTGTATAAGGAAGCCCTGGCAGTCAAGACAGTAGATGGATCAGAGCACAGACAGAAATGCATGCATTATGCATCATTGTAAAATCTCTGCGGGTAGAGCGCACACACACAAACTTATCCCGCATTTGCATCACTTATTGTTCACGTTTACAACTCAAAATTCACAAACGACGTGTGTGTGTGTTGTCAGCTGCCAGCTCCAAAGGACACAGTGATGCTAGCGACTTCCATGGCGCATTGGACAGAAGCAACCTGTTAATAGATCATTACCGTTGAATAATTATCCATTACTTTGCTCTCACATTCACACACTCTCCACAAAGCTACTGCTGAGCACAGCAGCACTATCTTATCTCCCTCACTCCTCTTCCCCTCCCCTCAGTTGATGTTAACATCTGACAGCTTTGTGTGTGCGCCGATACAGATTTTTTTCTTTAATTAAAACACTGGAAGTCTTAATTGGACATTACACTTTATTCTCCGGCCCCCCCGCTTGCCCAGCTCCCCTTCCTCAAACACTTTGATCCTCCGACCGAATCTTTCGAGGCAATAATAGTTTCCCCTGTTCTCAGACTCACACCGCAGTGCTTAAGAAGCAAAAAGCTCACTTTAAAACAGGGAACACAGCTTTGTCTACTCTCTGCTTTGAGTTTCTTCCTTTAAGATTTTATATATGAACAATTTCTCTCCAATTAGATGATCTTCAAGTGACCTTCTCCGACTTAGTTTCAGTGAAAATGAGATGAAACATAAAAAAAAATACACTGGATGATGATTTGGTAATGTAGAAATGAATGTTTCAGTAGGACTCCTGCTCCTTTTTGGTGCATCCAGATACTTAAAAGTGCATAAATCAACCTCCAACCTCTGTTGTCAGAGAAACAACTCTAGAAAGCATTTCTTAATGACAGAGCTTTATTGTTTTACAGGATTATAGACTTTGCAGAAAATTGTCCACCCTCAGAAATATTGATTAAGCTGCCCACAGGAGTAACACACGTTATGTGAATTTAGTTTTGGTGTGGATTTTCTGTTTGAATCTGTTCTTTGATCCCTCTGGCCTCCAGTAGCTCGAAGGAGGCATATGAGCCCATTACTAGGGAGCTTAGGGAATTACATCGGCTCTGCGAAAACTAGACATAAAGGAGTATTTTCTCTCACGGCTGGGGTAAACAAAAGAATGTAATAATAGCAATACCTGCAAAAATTCAACCATTTATTTTTATATATAACATTGATAGAATGTCACGGTTACTACCACTAGAGGTATGAACGGTAAATTAAGTATCGATTAAGCCTTTAATTTGTTTTCTGTCCACGTTTCTTTCTACCTAGCTGATAACTGCCTACTTTTCTGTCTCTATTTTCTCCTTCGATCCCCACCTCCACCTCCTCTCTCTAGGTGGCCCTGGGTCAAGAAGACGACTCCTCCAGCCCCAAGAGCTCTTCAGACGACTCCTCCAAGACGGTGGGCCTCCTGAGCGGGCAGACTCCTCTCTCGCCCCTGAGTCGCTGGATGCTTCACAGTAAGAGCAGAGCTGCTAATACCACCTCTCTGGAGCTGCCCTACCGCTCCCCGGTTCCCTTCTCCAAGCAGGAGTTTTCGAAACAGGAGTTCTGGGAGATGTTGGGCAGTGACCTGCTTAAACCTGACGCCTCCAGCTCCAGGGTCAAACGGCGGCCCATCGTTAAAACCGGCAAGTTTAAGAAGATGTTCGGCTGGGGAGACTTCTATTCCAACATCAAGACGGTGAGGCTCAACCTGCTGATCACCGGCAAGATTGTGGACCATGGTAACGGCACGTTCAGCGTCTACTTCCGGCACAACTCCACGGGCCAGGGCAACATCTCAGTCAGCCTGGTGCCACCTGTCAAGGCAGTGGAGTTTGACCTGGAGCGTCAGAGTGTGGTCTACCCCAAGGACTCAAAGATCTTCAACTGCCGCGTGGACTATGAGAAGGTGGACCGCAGCAAGCGCACCTCGCTGTGCAACTATGACACGTCCAAGACCTGCTTCCAGGAGCAGATTCAGAGCCACGTGTCTTGGATTTGCTCCAAGCCTTTCAAGGTCATCTGTATCTACATTTCCTTCTACAGTACGGACTACCGCCTGGTCCAGAAGGTTTGCCCGGACTACAACTACCATAATGAGATGCCCTACCTGCCCTCGGGCTAGACGACTTCTAGGGGGGAGGAGAGGTGGGAGGGGAGAGGAAAAGGGGGGTGAGTAGGAGTGACTGCAACACATGAGGAGGAAACCAGGGCTGTGAATCGTCCTTAATGCCATTGTGGCACCTTAAAAAAAACCCTCTCTGTAGCCTGACTATTCTAAGATGTAAAAACATATATGCAAAACAAAAACTACAGTATGCAGATAATGAGGCATTTGGAATGCGTAACTGCAGCATTCATTAACTGGACTGGTAGTGAAAATCAAACACGCACATTCTTACCTCAACCCAGTTTCTAAATGCCAACTTCTCGCCAGCTAATTCTCTCCTCCATTAAGTCATCTGTGAATGTTGTTTGAATGTCCTTTTAATCATCCTTTACTATAATGCTCTTTTGCAAAGTCACAAGGCAGCATTTTCAGTGAAAGCGCGCTTTTAAATGCTGCGATACGATTCACTGGAGAGTTGTATACAAATTCAGACTTTATTACAAACATCATACAGTGTTAAACATCGCGCACTGTAAATGATTAAAAACTTACCAGAGGGAACACAAAGCGTTGTTTCTCTCACAATGAGCAGATGAATGTAAAGTGTAACCGACCACAGGATCGTTTAGGTTACACTCAAAGTCTTTTTAAAGGGCATCTTTTTTTATCTGAACTTTAAGTCCATCCCCCAAAAAAAGTTCCCCGTCTTACCCATTCCCTCCCCCCGCTGTCCTCACATGTAAGCATCCCACATTGTCACTGTGTAGTTTGCAGCCCGCCACATCTAATCACAATATATCTCTCAGTTATGTCACCTCCATTTCAATAAAAGAGGGAGAAGAGGGGGGAGAAAAAAATAATAAAAATTTGCAAGAAAAAGCAATTGCTCAACAAAGATTCAGGGCCAGGGCTTAAGACGAGTTCAGTGTGAAGGAAGTAACTAGATTCTGCATAGAGATAGAATTGGCCCTCCACACTTAAGAGAGAGAGGGAGAGAGGTGGGGGAGGGAGAGAGGGAGAGATTCAGTGAGCTGTTTTAATTAAAGTGGAGAAGGAGACTTAGAGTATGCAGCTCCTTCTATTGTCCCCTCTGTATGAAAAAGATTACATTTTGTTGCCGTCAGGATTCCTGATTTCACGCCTTGATAACTTTGACTGTGTGAGGCAGATTGCTCTCTCCCGACAAATACTGTGCTCACTAAAGTCGGCCCGTTATCTTGAATAAATGAAAATATTATCATAATAATTACATATAATTTAATCTCCTTTAGAACTAATTAAGGTTTCAACGAGAGGGCGAAATGTATTCCTAAAAATCAAGTCAGCGGGTAGGAGGATAAGAGGACGTTCATGGGGATAGTTGTGGGGGTTTTTTTTTTCGGCTTGGAGCCGGCAGCCAAAGCTCAGCTCAGAGTTAACTGCTCTCATTAAGATAAATTGCCACTGGCTGGCCCGTCTCATGTTACTCTCACAAACAATATCAGTGGAGAGAAGTGCACAGTGGAGCCATGAATTAGGTAGCCTGACATTTTGTTAGTGAGAGGTTACCGTTACCCTGTTCATGAGGGCACCGTGACTTCTCATTGAACAGTGACACAATACAGGTGTGAAGAGTCATTAAACGGTGAGATCAGGTGACCAGTTTGATGCTAATGTGCTGTGATATCAGGGATTTAAGACCTGTGCATGCCTGGCTGGAACTGTGCAGCGATGTCCCAGGCGGACCTGCGTAGCTGTGAGCAGTAACCATGTGGGGGGTATCACGAGGCCAGACATAAATGCATTGCCTCTGCCGCTCTGTGTGTGATTGAAGAGCAGGAGTTTGAGGGAAAACACAGAGATAGGGCTAAAGATAGCAACAAAGACCTGGAAATCTGCACATTAAAGCTCTGTGTTTTTTAATTCACTCTTAAAGAGGGGGGTAGCTCCTCTCCATATGCGACTTAATCAACTTGTGGCACAGAGCAAATGGCAGCAGGGCACGAGCACGTCTGCAGGGGACAGACAGCTACACCACCCACAGCAATGATTAAGGCTGTTCATCTGGCCAGCGTCAAACCTCCATCTCCTCCTGTTGTGATTGCTTTATTGAAACAGATATTTCATATATGCAGCGATGTATGTTGACAACACATGTGTCTGTACGTCTTACTCCAAGTGTCTCACAATCAAGAATCCTCACAGACGGGATCTTACTGAAGAGGCTATTGATAATCAGAGTGCCAACTACTGTATTAACAAGCCCGTAGGGACAAAGTCTCATTTCTGCTACATCACAGTAACTGTTCAGGCTGCTCACATTCACTGATCGTAGTTATACCTATGAAAAGTAATGCACTATAATTCATACATTACCAACGTAATAATGAGCCAGGAGGCTGTGATCATGTGACCTATGTGCTGCAAGCTGTCATAGGTCATACTACAGAAGGAGGAGGAGGTCAGGTCACGTAGCATAAAGAGATAGAAAAAGCTCTATCTGCACCGGACTAGTATTACCAGGGGACATCATGTGATTTAGATTATACCCTGCATCTGTGTTTTGTGCGGCACATTCATACAGGATAGGTGAAGTCTTTGTTTTACCCCAATTTACTGACATTGTTCCCTCAGACACAAACAATACACATCGCCACTACGGTACAGTGTTACCTGTTTCAAGTTTAGTGTTGGTCAAACAAACAGAAGTCATTCTGCCATACATTATCACACGTCATCCATCCCATCATCCTTTGAGATTTCACTCTATTGACATATTGGAGCTTGTTTTTTTTTCTGCAAATGGGTTTCTGTGCTGTGTAGCAAGATTGAGCCTCCTGAATTTGCACTCAAATTCCTTTCAAAACTTTTATTTACAATAGCCAGCACAGCCACCGTAATTCTTGACAGGGAAAGAGGCGAGTGGAATTTTACTTGGCAAATAATTGACATGGCAGATTTGCACGTGATAAAGGTCACTGACAACCTCCACAATTATTACAAATTCCTGGAGGGCCCAACATGGGATGGTTAGCAAGGTAGTCCTGTGCAAATAGAGCTGAGGTCCGCGTAGGAAGGTGGTCAGGATGAGTTATTTTGAGTTGGGTATATACGTCATGTTGTCACGATATCCTATGTACATCATGTTCATCTCCTAAATCTAGCCTAAGCCTAAATTGGGGCCCTAATTCATGAGCTTCATGAATAATTCATTCATTCACACAAACTGGTGTTTGAGGATATGTTAAACTGTTTACGCAGTATTTATTTGAAAGTATACAGTCCCAGTGGAACATGCAATATAGACGTAGGTCCTGTCTGCAGGATGCGATACCAAGCTTGTAGAATGCACATCAACCAGCATGAATGACCCACTGCCTCCTGCTCTGTTCATTCATTTCCTCATCCTCCAGCTCTCTGCCCCTTTGTCCCTCCAGACCTCCGTATGTTACTCAGCCATACACCCCACCATCTTCACGCTGTCGTCCTCTCCCTGTGTGTGACCCGGCTGACTGGCCCGGGCCCCCATACCCTCTCTACCTCCCTTACCCTGGCGTTGAACCCTGCTGTGGGTAGTTCCTCACCGCTGCCCCGCCCGGCCTCCTGTGCACAGCGCTGAGCTGAGCTGGCTAATCTCTGTGAGCTTAATGCCCAGCCAACTGAACATCAGCAGTGAGAACTCCCCTCTCTCCTTCTCAATCTATCTGTTTCTCTCTTTATCTATATCCCATCAAACAAATGCGTGTGCACACACAGTCTTAAGATGTGCTGGTTTAGGTATTTTCCTCTCTCCTGTTCAAAGCATCTTACATAAGCCCCTGGATTGTGAGGACATGAAATCTCCTCGAGAGCATGCCAACGGAGTGCCCGACACAGATATGCCTCAGTAACCTCAATACTCCTCTCCCCGCCTCCTGCAGGGCGTCCGGAGAGAAGCTGGATACTCACACATGTTGGAATCAAAGCTGGGCAACATGAGCCCACAGCACTGAACTCATGTAGAAAAAAAACAAGAACACATCTTGGGCTACATGCTGGGAAGAAGCCCTTCACTCTGCTCCTTACCGATCCTCTCAGATTTACAGCAATACTCTCACTGAGACTCCACCCTCTCCGCCTCTCTCCGGGGTGACTTAAAGAAAGGCTGCTGGACTAAGTTTAACAGACAGTCATGCTGCTGCGGGATGGACGATGTTGTTATGACAGCAGCCTTACTGTTGACCCATCTAATGCCAACAGACATGTGGATATTTGGCCTTAGAGACTGCAAGACAACACTGCTCCCCTCAGCAAAGAATAGTAACAAAACCCGACTGTCAAAAACATAAATATACATATAAATATATATATATATATATAAAAGCTAAGAGTCCTCAGATCTGAATAAAGTTGTATTTAAATGTGGGTCATGCAGTGGAGGTCGTCTGTTTTATCTTTTTGTTCCTCATGGTTTTGTTTAACTATGTCATGTGGCTGATATACTGTACGGATGATATGATGGC
>JAPZEB010000009.1:4882185-4892646 GCA_029783705.1 Chaetodon striatus | reverse complement strand
GTCTGATATACTGTACGGATGATATGATGGCATTTACTGTGGTTTTCAACATTCTAAAAATCAATAAAGTACACACAAGTACTTAAACCACTTCAGTTGTAGAGAGAAAGACTCCAGTCTTATATCGGGTTTTGCTTCATGTGTAGGAAGAGCGTGTCAACAATGCTGAAGTCTCTATTTTCTCATATTTGCATACCCATACTGTGTGCCAACGGCAGAGAAAAAGATGTGACAAAATTTTTGCTGAGGGCTCTTGCAGATATACATGCAGAGAGAGAAATAGAAGGAGAAAAAGGAGCAGAGAGGAAAATGGGGTTGAGAGGGAGAGGAAGGAAATGTTTCAACTGGGATGATGCATGAACACAACTCCATCCTCTAATTAGCCTCCTCTTTCTCCCCTCCCCTCCCCTTCTCCTCTCACTCTCGGTTTCTTTGTTGTGCATCTTCGCACTCTCCGTTCATTTTCAGATGTAATTGACATTAAATTCATTCTACTTCTTAATTAAATCCCAGAAAACTGTTAACGAGGGGATGGGTTCAAACATTCAGCTCACAACATCCCTTTAAACAAGATCGATTAAGGCATGGCTGGCGGCAAAGCCAGGCCCTCCACCCCTCCTTTACGCCCCCTTGTTCCCATAAAAGTGCTGCTTGCCTCAGGATAACCTTGCCGGAGATGATGAAAGGGAAGCAAATAAGTCAACATAGAGACAGAAGAATAGAAATCTAATTTGGAAGAAAGCTGGATTGAGGTTAATGTGAAATCTGTGAGAGCAGCATACTGGGTCAAACGTGCATATACACACACACGCACACACACACTACAACAGATACACACAGAGGGCGGAAACTGCAGGCAACAATCATTGATAATGGACATAAGGCTTTACAAGAAGTACACGGGCTTTGGGTTGTCCACTAAGAGAAAACAATTCGAGAGTGTGAGCTTCTCGGGGAGGAAAGGGCATTTCAGCATGAGTAATGGGAAGCTGGACGATAGTCAATTGAGAAAATAACTAGTCATGGCGTGAGGAGGCGGGAGAAGGCGTGCAAAGCTTAAAATGATAAATAGACATTCGGAAAAATAACCTTGAGGTATGAAAACGTGTGTCTGGAAAAAACTAGACCAAATATGTAACAGGAGACGAGGAGAGTGAGAGAAGACAGAGGGGACGGCGCTGACTCCTTGTTAGCACCTTGTTTTGAATAACAAGGCTATCAGGTTTGCAATTTTATCCTGTAGAATAATAATTATGTGTCATTTTCCTCCATGACATGTTACACCACAAAGTGTAATATTGCTGTGGCGGTAGATATTGCACTCTGCAGCATCATCCCCTCGCTAACAGTGTTGACAAAGTCAAAGCTCAGCCGCAGCGCTCTCATTTCTTCACACTTTGAAATCATCGACGAGGATTAGGCTGGTATACCAGTTTGATGATATACAGAACCGGAGTGATACTGAGGTCTTATTAAAAAATCTGATTTCATCAGTCATCTGTAACTAATATGATACAGGTTTCTCTGTCAGCCACATTAAAACAGCATGCAAACCCCGCAATAAGGATAATCTCCTTCCCGTAATTCTGTTTTTTAATCTGTTTTTGTAAATTACTTCTTCATTTAAATGACTAATGTATCCCCGAATCTCTTGTTATATTGAATAGGTGTGTTGGGTCAGCCTGCCAGCCCATCTGAAAATTTCATTAGTCTGGGGTTTCAGAGAATTTGGTGTATCATTATGGTATAAATGTGGTTTCAGAGGTTTTTCACCCCACGAAGAATGGAAATCTGAGCATATATGAATACTAGGTGAAACTGCAGGCTTATTGTCATGAAAAGAACATATGTTTAATTTTCAAAAGATCAATACATGTATTTTGTATGGCAAAACTCTGTCATACCATTTAGTGTGTGTGTGATCTGTTTCCACATTTTGGATGCAGGTCTGCAAATCTTATAGAAGCTGATTAGGGCTTTTGTTACCTGGATACCATCTCCATCCAGATGCAATTTATTATCACACCGTACCTGCCTGCACTCTTGCTGAATTCAAATATACTTGATGTTCTTTGATATTCTGGATTGTGTGTCGGCGTGGTTATGGTCACGCTCTTACTACAGGCACTAATGTATACATGCACTCACTGCCCCCACACACACCCACACACACACACACACACATAAACACACACCTTAAGTGGTTTCATGCTTCAGCATCCTAATGGTCTCTCTGCCCCGCCATGCCAATCATGGAGCTTGGAGTAGAGTGGACAAGCAGGTGGGCCAAGTCTCAGCCACAGAGCATCATGGGAGACGAGTTACATCAGAAAAGGACAAATACAGGATCAGCCTCTCAATCCCCGCAGCTCCTTTCATGATGGAGCACCGCAGACCCCGTCACTGTATTTCTACACGGGCTGGACACACGACGCAGGGCACACATGCTCGACTTAGGCCGTGAGAGAGAGGCTGGAAAATTATAGTGCAGCGAAGGGGTTGAGGAAACAGCGGGAGGGCGGTGGAGGCAGTGAGAGCTTGTTGCAAAAGAAAGCACAGATGGCCTAGGGCTACAACATGGTGGGAAGAGGAAAAGAATAACTGAATAAACTAATTAGAGGGGCAGAGTTTCACACACACCTCCATCAAGTCAGCACTCCCTACCTCCGCTTGAAAAATATGTTTTTATCTATAAATCATTCTTACGCACAGAAAACAAGACTTTGAGATGGAAATACTAATATCAAAGCCCAGGGTTTTGACGCTTCGCTGCATCTTGTAACACAATAACAGGAAAGTTTGGATTGCGGCAGGCGACAGCAAATAGCTTCACACGTCGACGCCAGTGTGGAAGTTCAAGCTGGGCGTCTGTGTCATGCAATGCGGCAGTATTAGCTGGAGGCCGTGATGAAGACATTAGGGCTGTGATCTCTGTATTAGCCTGAAAAAGAGGACATTTCCACTTAACTAAAGGAAGCGATGGAGAGGAGGGGTAATTTAAATTCAGTGACAAGGCTTTAAATACCAGCCAGGGATCACAGTTGTGCCCTTTGGCAAAGTAATTATTCACTCCCTTAGAAGACGATCAGGTGTGGATGTGTGGTCATGTGTGCGTGCATGCATTTGGTGAGGAGTGTGTCGGCATCTGTGTGTGCGTTCAAGTGAACCGGGAGGGAGCGAGGGAGGTGTGAAATGTTACAGTTTCTCCTCTTTTCATGTAACTGAGAAGTGTTTATGCCAAACTCTTCAGAGGAGAGAAAGGGTGTTCAGCGCAGGGCTCATATCAGGTGATAAACGTGAGAAGGAAGAGAGAGGAAGACATAAAACAAGAGCTGGTAAAGGTTAGCTTTCCACCTCTCCATCACTGTGTCTCGCCAGCTTGTTCTCTCCTCCTGTCCATTTATTTTGTTCCTTTATAACCTTCAACCAGACGCGGCGTGATCTCAGGAGGAGGAGTTCTCTCCCGCCGAGGCCTGACCAAAGTCCAGCCCAGGGGCTGACGGGATGAGACTCTCACTGGGAAACTGTCCTTCAAAAACTGCAGCCCGATGGATTTTTTTGGCCCTGGTTTTGCTTCTATCTTTCCCCAACACATCCTTAGTGCTTTTCTCCTGGCAGTGCTCCATATCCCTTGAGCTCCCTCTATTGCCCCTAAGTTACCAAGTAGCCCCAATACACACACAAACACAAACACACACACTTTCTGCAGGTTTGTTTCTGCTGACAGTCCAGTCCTTAGTACTGCGGGGCTGTTACTTGATAAGTCAAAGACAGAGTTGTGGGCCCTGATGCTTCTCATTATCTTTGGGGCTGTTCACAGGGAACTACCACCCTCCACACACACACACACACACACACACACACACATACAGAGCAATCTACCCACCCCAGGCTTGTCATGGGAGTGTGTTGGGCTCACATCGTTATCAGCACTCCTGCATGAGTTCATCACAAACCCCAACAATGTGCAGACTCAGCTGCAGACATTCACACAACACCTCAATCAGTCTTCATTTGCCTCCTCTTCCTTGTCATTTTTCACCACTTTCCCGCCTATTTGGGGAAGAAACAGGGAGCTCTCAAGGGAGAAGCTTTATTTTGCTCTTTCTCTCCTCTTAGCAAACATTTGAATTTTTGCAACACAAAGGCTGGTTTTATGAAACATGTCTGAGGTCCATGTCCTGCTGGGCCCAGAAGTTTTCCAAAACCAGCCGCAGGCGGTGCAAAAACAGTCACCTAACAGCAGCATATACAGGCACTCACTGCAAATGGCACATGAATGATTGCTGTGAAAGTAAAGCTCCCCTCAAATAACACTAAAATGCATTTGATGAACAAACAGCTGGCTCACCTCAGGAGTTTTTCTTCCAAAACCGTAGCAACAAAAGCTATCAGAGTTTCTTCATATGAAATGAAAAAGTCTGGCCATGGTCCCTCTGTAAAATGTCTGAATAAACTTGGTGCTGCAAAGACCTGCTTTTATTGCTCTGAATGAAGTGAAATCGGCGGCTGGGCTCTCTCGTTTACAACTCAGTAAAAAGAGAAAGCTACGATGGAGAGCGGGTTCATTGCAGGAAGGTAATTGGAAAACTAGACTTTAATGTGACCTCTCAATGACAATGGACAGCCATGCAGTAAGTCTCAGGCTGACATTTTAGCAAATTATAAGAGGATCACAGCCTGGTGTTGATTAATTATTTCACATAAAGTGTTGGAATCTCTAAAATGTTGGCCAAAAAAAGGGCAAAGACTTAACGGCTTCTATGCAGCTCTGCCAGTGTGAATGATCTGAAAATAGTGGTGGTAGAAGAACTTGGATCCTTTACTTGAATCTCTAGTAATAGAATGTTTTGTCCCTCACAAGGCCAGTGCAACACGCTGTAAACACAGCAGTGACATCTTATCATCTTAGGTTGATATCACAAAACATTATAAACAGTGGCTTTTTTTCTTACACAACAAGCACACAAAGAACAACAGCTGCATCGGTTCAGTCATGTTTGCTTCCACTGCTTGAATTTTCACTTTTGTTTTTGCACTCCACCAACTTCTGAGGCAAATATCTGGCTCTTTAGTTGCTAAATGCTTCACTGTGTTCACCAGTTAGTCGCTAACTGTGCCTGTCTGCGGTTTGGTGTTTAACAGGTACCATGCAGTCATTATTTTCTCAGCCTTTTCACTGAAAACAACTGGCATGAATGATGCTAGTGATGATAGAGTGAAAGTGAACCCAAACAGTCATGTTGTGAGGTTGTCAGTAAAACTGAATTAATGAGCTAAAAGACGCTAAACAGCTCTGTACAGCTGAGGGGAAGCTGCAGAGTCACGTGGCAATTCTCTAAAAATGTGATTAGAGCAGCTTTTAAGGTTTTGTATGGAACAATCAGAGCATTAAAGTAACAGATAACAACTATTTGCAATGTAAAGATATCGTGGAGCGATAGCGTCCTGAGCAGAAAATGAGTTTATATAGTGGCCTAACACAACATTGCAACTTCTGGGTCCATCACATGATGCCATGAGACCCAAAAATACTTTTTCCCAAAGTATACGCTGTGAGACAGATGTCTGTAACTCAGTGAGTGCATTTTTTTTTGAGCGTCACAACCCCACAAAAAATGCATGTTTGTACTACCGGGATTTTATCCATCCTGTCTAGAAGAGCCACATGATTAAAAAAATGTATCCCCATTCAAGTAAGTGGAGGCTTAAATCTGATGTCTGCAACTGTAAGTATTTAGTGCACCTGCTCTGTGGGTCCTACAACATGGAAGACCTTGGTAATTACATACTACGGAAATCTAGCTTTTTTGGCATCATGCGGCACTGAACGAACAGGGTCCCGCCTTCAGTGCTGTATCCTCTGGTTGCAATTTTAACTTCTTTATTCTTTGTTGTGGTAGAAGGTCCAGCTGCACGTGCATGGTAGAGAATATGAGTCTCTATGTGTCCAACCTACTGGCTAGCTTATTGTCGCCACTCTGCAAAACTTGTTCTCATTCCCAAGTCGTCAAAAGCTGCCGCTTGGTAAATGATTTCCGCATCAAAAACCAACCAGAAAAGCCATCCTTCTGCTGCACTATGATACATGGCCAGGCAGCATTAGTTTGAAACACCGCAAGAAAGCAATTAACTTAAGGAGCTGGAGAGTCCCTAGCAGGAGGGGTGGTGGTGGATGGGCCCAAGAAATGCTGGACTTTCACCCAGGAGCCTGGTGTTTGCTTCCCACATAAATGTTGAGCCAAACCATGATGTTTTTTTTTTGTTTTTTTTTAAACCTACCTACGTGCCTTTGCTGCCTAAACCTAATCATGCGTGTTTGTTGCACAAGGAAATAAATGTAGATATGAGGTGTTTTACCAACGCTGAAAGTATATTTTGAAAAGACTGTTTACATCTAACAAGCATAAACTGTACATTACCTGTGAAAATGGAAGTGAATTTAGAAACAACACAATGCATTAAACAGGCAGAAATTGTTGTTGTTCTGAATGCTGCAGCTCCTTATAGTAACAGTACAAAATATTTTCAGAAATTCATCAAAAGTATTCCCTCTGCAAAATGGCTACATTTAATTGTTTAGTCCAAAGTTTTGGAATCCTAAATTGCAATCTGCAAAGTAACAACCACAGCTCTCAGATGCAGTAGAGAAAGTAAACAGTATAAAGTCCTCTAAAATGTAGAGAAGAAAGAATGTAAAGCAGCACAGAGTGGACAAAAACATAAAAAGCACCCTACCTCAAAGCTGTGCTAAAATACTTAAGAAGACTAAAAAGCAGAAAAAGAATTCAGCTTTAGTTATAGAGAGTAAACAATGAACTCAAAGACAATAAAGACACTGCAGCCAAATGTGCACAGACTTACCATACTCAGTATCTCAACATGTATGTAGCATTTCCAACCTGAACTCATATTATTTAAGTATTTACAGCTGGGGTAGTTTTGCCATTGTCCCTATTCTCAAAGAGTGTGCTCTATAATGTGCTGACACCTTGCTCATTTCAATGATAGATATCTCTATTCAGCAAATATTTTCCTGCTCATTACCTGCAGAATAACGTCAGCTTTGCTGCCTGTATCTTCTCAGACCCCCATCTTACTGTAAGCCAGGACTACAGCTCTCACCCAATGCAGCACGCACAGTGGGTCCTAAAATTCTCTGAATGTCTCGTGATGTCGTGAAATAGTCTGGCCAAATATGATTTCATCTGCTGCTCTGTCGTGAGCTCCAAACATGACCTCAACCAGAGCTGTGCACGTCTTGATGTTAGCTGTGAAATACTGCCACGAGGGAGTAACAGCCCGCCAGGGAGCTGATGCCATTTGCCTCACTATGCTGTAATGTGTCGACCTTCACCTTAAAGATTTTACCATACTATAACTTCTATTTTGGCTTTTAAATAATTGGATTATTGAGGTTGCATGGGCCAGGGGATTCTAATTCATCGCTGGATGCCTCCTGCATTATGATGATTAATGGCTGAATCTGCAGAGCCCCGGTATTGGCTTCAGGTTGTCTTTTCAGACACGTACATATAATAATACCTCAGATATTTTCTACAATCACATTTTCAATTCTGGGTCTGTTTTTGAAGATCTAAATCATGGTCAGAACCTGTCCTCCACATTTATAAACACACACACACACACACACACAAACACACACACACACACACTATGGAGCTGCTGGGGGAAGGCAATTCCTTTCACACTGAGGGATTTCTTTCTGCATCAAACAAGTCAGGCAATTCGAATTATGACCAGGGTCAATGCTCCAGATGAAACAGCAAACCTCCCCTCTCCTGTTAAATTCACTTTCCACCCACCTCCTGCCTCGACACTGTCCTTGACTCCTCTTGACCCTTCCACCTTGGGGGGGAATTGAGTTATTCGGTGGTACAGCTATCAGCCTGCAGCCATAACTTTAAAAGCTGACCTTAACGCCTCTTACAAACATGGTAGCAAGAGTGCTGGCTTATTGATGGAGGCTCTTTAACATGGTTCCTTTGTCTCCGCCTGGGGCGTGAGGAAATAAATCAACTTTACCAGTGTCTTCTTAATCCCTCTCCTACATCTCGAAAGCCCGATAGGAGCTGACGGTTACCTGGGGTCAGGGGCAAAGGGCTGCCACGGTCACTGTATATACATGCAGTGACATATCGCTGCTGGAAACTGCCATACAGTCTGATCTATGGCTCTCACAGATGTCTGAGTGAGGTGGAAGGTGGTCCTTTCTCCTCTGACTCTATCCATCACCACTATCACCCCACAGGAAGAGTGTGGAGCTGCAGATGTGATGCACATAAATACAATCATGTCCACACAAACACAAATGCCTACACATCTCGACATAAAGATATGTGAGCGTTAAGAAAGACACAGCAACAAACGGAGACACTTGCAGGCGACTGATAAGTCAGCAGTGGTGTGTGGGTGGAGATTTAAGGAGGGAGGGGAGGGTGATTGTGGGAGGGAGGTGTGTGGGTGATGTGGGGGAGGGCAGCGTAGGACGAGGGCGGGGAAGTGGATGTTTTATGAGGCCCTTAACATTTACTTCCCCAGCGTTTCAATCCGCCGTGTCTATTAAGGACGGCTGCTCCTCCTACGTGTTCCCCATCCATCAAAGACCAAGAGACACGAGGCCCCACACTGACGGACAGCTCGATATGATGGAAGGAGAGAGAGTGGGCATCAGGTAGGGGAGGGAGAGAAAGTGAAAATACCTAGGAATGGAGGAGGAGAAGAGAATGAGAAAAAAGGGTCACAAAAGTGGAATGCAGCTGAAAATACAGTCATGGCCAGAGAATGGCGACAGAAAAACGCTTTCAGGTACAAACAAAATGGTCGGAGATGAGTTCCGCGCAAAGAGCTGAAGCAGCATTTTGTCCAGTAGAATATGCTTTGTTCAAGGTGGGCTGCTGTCCCTTCACAGGCACAGTCTGAAATGCTACAGGATTTTTGTGACTCTGCACAATAAACCAAAACGCACACTGCCTGCCGAACAACATTTTGCGAGAAGCAGTGAAGTCAAAACAAGCCATAAATAAAAGGGACTTGGAGAAAATAGATGAGGTCTCCATTCCCTGTGACAAAGTGTGTGAGGTGTGTGTGGGTCAGGGAGGTGTCCAGTTCTGTTCAGACTTAAGGAATACGTGTAGCCCCTGCAGGTCACTGCTATTAATTACAAACTTAGCCAGCTACCCTTTCATTAATCTAAATTTAGAGTCTAGACTTAGCTCCCGCTTGATGCTGCCGCTACAGAGAGCTGTGCCAGCCAACCAATCACATAATAGATTTTCTGCCCTCTGGCCGACCGAAGACAAGGTCCACTATCTGCAAACTAATCATAGCCACAGTCTGACATTCTCAACCTGCTGGCAGCCAAGGTCAGCAGACTACTGACCACCAAACACCGACTTGGGGTGAGAATTACTTCAAATCACAGTGGGAGACAGTGTGCAGCTGAACATTCTGACCGCCTGAAACGCATAAAATCAGGCTTGTTAATGAATACATGGAGCTAATGATCATTGCAGTGATGAACAGCTGGTTTGCGTTGCCGTTCATCTGCCTTCGGCCTTTTATCTTAATTAACGGCACACATATGTCCAGCGATGTTCCCACTCTGAGGCGGCCCCGGCCGGCACTAACCGGCAACATGCGTAGGTCAGACAAGGAAACGTGGGGAATTTGCTGTACAACAGATCAACAAGGATAGAGGGGAGAGTGAGAGGGTAAATGAGACAGAGATGAAGGGAAGGCAGAAGAGGAAGAGAGAAAGTTGCTGAAGGAGACAGAAAGAGAAAGAGAGAGAGAGGAAAGGGAAGGAGGAGGTTGGGATAGAGAATAGAGGGGGGGTTATACCATCCTGTAACCTTGTGTTCCCCCGGCCATACTGCCCCTGGGCTGCTGTACCCCCCTCCAGCAATTAATCATCTGATACTGAGCTTACTCAACCGACAACCAGCTCCCCCACATCCTAATTAAGCCAGGAGAGGAGAGGAGAAGAGAGGAGAGGAGAGGAAGAGAGGCAAAAACAAAACTGCGACTAAAAGACAATAGATAAAGGAAAAGGATGGACACTGACAATGCAGAAAAAGAGCAGCACATGTACAGTACAGTAGAGTATGCTGGAAGCCAGAAGCAAATGGGAAAGAAAAAAGGGAAGAAATCCAAAACTCAGTTCCTATGGATTGGTAGTGAACATAATGAAAAGCCTGTGCCAGCCTGCGTCGAGGACCATCTATCTACCAGACTGGCGAAGCAGGCACCATGCTGGTGCCAAGGTTATTCTGCAAAGCTCAAAGACTGTGTGTCTGTGTGTGTGTGTGTGTGTGTCTGTGTGTGCGACTGTGTGTATTAGACAAAATAAAATAGAGAGAGGAAAAGAGTGTGTGCACGCGCGTGTTTATTTTTGGTTTTTGTGTGTTGAGAGCAAATGCTGCAAGACATGTGTGAGTA
>JAPZEB010000009.1:4863115-4882085 GCA_029783705.1 Chaetodon striatus | reverse complement strand
AGCAAATGCTGCAAGACATGTGTGAGTATGTGTGTTACAGCTTGTTTGTAATTGGAAGTAGGAAGTATGTACAGTGTGTGTGTGTGTGTGTGTGTGTGTGTGTGTGTGTGTGCATGACTTGTTTTCATTCCGCAGAAGCCTTTTCATCTTTGGTCCAGGATACCGGGAGACTTGATGTCCTCGCTCTTCTTCTTCCTGGCTGAGACACACTTGCGTTGTCCCGGCCACCTGCCAGCCAATTAGCTGAGCGGGCAGAAGCAGCTGCCCGGTAGCAGGTGGATGTCCATCCCAACATCCCTACCACTTGCTAATGCTAATGGCTCTGATCTCAGGGACCACTGGAGTGGACCGTCAGGGGAGGCAGGTCAACTGTGGATAGAAATTACTGAGGCACAGTAGAACCCTCTGGTGGGAATGTTAATAAACCGACTGTACAGTCATTATAATGCCATCCACCTTGTATAACGTTTTGTTGTCAACATCCCCTGGTAAAGTTTTGTTGTGTGGCTGGGTGTTGCCAAGTGGGGCACTGCCCGTTCTTCCAATGGCCCAAAATTTAGCAGCCCTGTTAGTCCAAACAATATCCTATTGGACTGAAAGCCCCATTTCTCCAACAAGCTGTTATCCCAAAAAAAAGTCCAAGTCCTGTTTCTCTGATAATAAACACTCTCTGCAGTACGACAACCCAACCTGAATCATGGATACGTTACATTTGTCAACAATGCTGTGGTGAATGTGTAAATAGGTTCAGGCACAAAAACCAAAAGATGTTTGTTTTTGTTTTTTTGGCTTAAAACATCCATGATAGCACAAAGGTTGGCAGGAAGTAGGAATGGGTCAGGGGGAACACCTGGGGGTGTGCTGGAGCCAACCCCGAAAGGCTGTCACAGGGCTGACACATAGAGACAGACAACGAATCATGCCCACATTCACAAGTGCGGGCAATTTAGAGTCACCAATTAACCTGCATGTCTTTGGACTGTGGGAGGAAGCTGGAGTGCCCGGAGAAAACCCACACTGACTCAGAAAGAACATGCATGCATACTTCACACAGAAGGGCTCCACCTACCCAGGGTTCGAACCCCCCACCCCAGGTTCGAACCAGGAACCCTCTTGCTGTGAGACAACAATGCAAACCAGTGTACCACCGTGCTGCCAGAACACTAACATGGCACTGCCAAATGTCTGTTGGTTAAGTTAGCTCTGTTGCTTGTTACAGCCCTACAAAGCAGGGCCGGATTAACCACAAGGGGCCCATGTTGCAAAAATTAGCAGTGTGTCCCCTATCCAGCTCACCCACCCCCACAGTTTGTGAGTTTGTAATAATCTTACAAAATTAAATTTATTTAAGAATATATACAAGCTGTAAACACAATATAGATTGAAATATTACAGGTATTATGACTAGATTAGGGCCTAAAGAAAGGTTTAAGATGCATGAGTCACCTCAAGGTACTTACCGATTCAGTTTGTGTTGTGCATTAATGGTGCAAACGAGTTTGCAATTAATCAGATTAACCAGGAAATAAATTGCCACACAGTGAAACCGCTGGGCCTTTGGGGATGCCTGCTTTGCCCAGTTGGTAATTCAGTCTCGTAACGATGCAAAAGAAACGTGAGACATACAAAGTATTTACAAGATTGGACGGGTGTTGCCTTGTGTTTCTTACTAGCTCACAAGATTGGTAGTGAAGTTGGGTAAGCACATGTGATACAAGTCTTTTTTTATTAGTGAGAACCTCAATATATTTTGTGCACTTTTACATAGAACACCTTTTGTGTATCTTCAATGTAAATACGGCATATCTGAAAATGAAATTAGACTTATACATGTTTCTACACCTGACATATTAGCAGAATACTTTGCGTAATTTTACATTTGTAGTCCTTTTTTTTGTTTGAGTTATTTCTGTATTAATTCTGAACAAATAATTGTCATCAGTGCCAGAAAAGATGTTGCATTTTATTTTCTGTACAGAACAATCAGGCTCTTCTTTGGAACAACTTGACACCATGTAGAACAAATGTGAAACCTTTCATGAACTGGATATATCAGTTAGAACAGACACTAGGAAAGTGAATATTTCTTCACATAAATGTGGGTTATTACGTGTGATAAATGTGCTGTAGAGATGCAAATATTTCAGATTTTACGACTGTTTTTTTCCTACTCCTCCAAGTCATTGACAGAGATGAAAAAAAAAAAAACAGTCGCATTGTCCCTGAGTCAGTCTATCTGCAGCCCAACCTTGTACTCTTCATCGATCCCTCCTTACTCTCCATCAGTGTGCAAGGTGAATAATTAGCTCAGTCCACAGGTGGAGGCAGTGATGAGGCGGCTTTTTGTGATCAGACCCGAAATAGGCCTGCTCCTCTCCCCCTCGTAAAATGCCTCGACCCTTTTTCACTTTTATAGATGGAGGAGTAATATATGGCTTTATTTACGAGGACAGACCCTGACAGATTTAATATTTTAATTCGGTTTTATGACCTGAACATAGGGCTGCGCAGGACTCTTTATGAGCCACCAGCATGAGCGGACGCAGCGGCGGGGACCACCGGGCGGAGACAGGAGGGCAGGAAGTGACAGATACAGCCATTCCTCATGCATCTCTGCCTAAATACCAAGCATATCTCTGCCTGCTCTAACCTCTGCCCACACCGCTCCTCCCCCGCATGTCTCTATCATCCACCGACACTACCCTCCACCCCCACCCCCATCTACACTCAACCCATAACTCCAATGAGAAGACATGGCCATGGAGCAGACAGTGCAAGTCTAATAGAGGGGAAATTGATGGCTCAAACGATTCAGGGCTGGTACTGAGGGGAGATTCATGCCCGAGACAACTCCGAGCTATTGGTTTAGAGATTGATGAATCAGAAGATACAGCCCTAAACTTTCCAAGCTTTTCACGGCTTCAGCGATACCCTGCCAATACTTTCCGAGTTCAGGGTTCAGACTATTAACAGCTGATATTGGAGCGAGGCATGGGAGAGTTGATTGATGAATGTGATGATTCAAACTCTTCTGTGTAGATTGGTGGTCATTTTAAAAGCAGAAGTCAAATAGTTTTTCACAATGAAAAAAAAAAAAGATTCCCACACCCATCTAGTAGCATGAAAAGTTTGATTACTTTTAATGGAAATCAATAGGGTTTCAGCACTCGCGCTCTGAGAGAATTTTTAATCAAGAGAAATTCATTATTTTACCGTACCATACACACACACACTCACACACATACACATACTGCTATCATCTGTCTTAAGAAAAAGACCCAATAATAGCCAAGATACCCTCTAACACGGGCACCCATTTTTGGTTCCAATTTTACTGCCAATTAAAGCATTTAATATTTGACACGATATTAACTGTCCTCAAAGGTTGATTTAGTAAAACTTCCAAAACAGAAACTTTGAGAAATAATCAAGGAGGTCTTCAAAGCGCCATATCCGGTGGGACTCGGAGCAGTTCCCATGGGAACTGGCAAATGAGCGTCTACCCAGCCTCACCCCTCCAGCATAGCGCCGGGAGAACACAGTGATTATCGATCTGTCTGAGGGGCGAACAGCTCAACCAATCAATGCCTCTCTGAGTCCCCTAAGGATTGTGGGATAGAGGAGGAACAGTGTGCGTGTGTGCGGAGAGGGGGTGGGGAGGCGTTGAAGTGGCAGTGCCAGAGTGATTTCTGTCCAACACAAATCACCAGCTTAATTGACGGGCTTGAAATTGGTTTAAAAGGCCTGGTGCCCCCGCCGCCTCCTTCCAGGCTGGCATCAAGGCAGAGCGCCGCTTACAGGTATTAGTGTCATTATCCCCCCTGGGGATGGAGGTGAGAAGCCGGTCAGGGGCTGAGCAGACCGGGACAGCAGCAATCAAAACACTTCACAGCCTGGTGCGGTACAGTTCATACATTTCACCCACACTCACTGCCTTAGTCCTGCTTGAGCAAGTCCAACTATTACTGCTAAGTGTGCCAGCGTCGTTGAGTTGTTACAAGACATAGAGCATACTGATTAGTGAAACCAAAACACAAAAGAGACAAGAAGACAGAAGTATAATATATAAAACTTAGAATTATAATCTGTAGAGAGTAAAGCATGTCCTGTGCATTTTAGACTTAATATTTATGCTGCAACAGTCACTTAATTTATCTATTAGAGAGCTAACAGAAAGTTAAATAACAGCAACATCCATTGCTCAAGGTGCTTATACGTGAGGACTTGTATCTTTTCTCTGTATTGTTTGTAATTGACAGCTTGCCTTTACCCAAAAAAGGGCTACATAGCTTGTTACAAACCATGTATATGTTTATCATTAGGTGGCGACCTCTAGTGGCCGTTGTAATTACGACAAAAGCAAAGCAGGTAGTCAGGTGGCATAGTATGACACCTCATTTCCACATAGCTCTTTGTAGGTATGTGAGTCAACCGGAAGTCCATTTATTCTAATGAGAGCCTCCGTTATTTCCCATGTGTTTGCGAAACTCCTAATTTCCTTTTTTTTTCGGCCCATAATTTGCCCCAAATACGCTAGAAAATTTAACTTCTGCAGCAGATTATGGACAGATCGTATGTAATCTGCCACAGACTCTATTTACGCACTTCTTCCAGCTGAAAAGTTTGACGGCATGTTTAGTTAGCTAACACTGATAGCATGCTAGCTGTGTAACATATAAAGTCCATGCATAGTGGATCATAGGTCTCTTAACAAAATATTTCACAAAACTGACTACACACCTGGCAGACCAACTTCCCCACTTATTTGTTGCCATGAATTACTGGTCCTGTTTTTGTCTCTGTACTGCTCCATGTGGATATTCCACAAGACTGCAGGGCGAAAAACACTCAAAATGAACTTTTCTGCCATTTCTGCTGTGGTATTTCTATCTGTAAAAAGATGAATTTCCTGGTGTTGAACACCGCGGGCTACTCTGGATACAGACAAGAAACAAAAGTCCACAAACAGGGCATAAAAAGTGACAAATTCCACATACAGAGGAGGTCTGGGTGGTTGACAATTAAAAAAAAACACAGGACTTTCACTCAAGAGGCCAGTGTTCATGTCTTGTGTATAATGAAATGCCAATGTGACAAAGTTTTATATTTTAACCCAGACCATGATCTTTTTCCTAACCACGTTTAGTTGTTATTATGTAGTTTTGGGGCGTAACTGTAACTGTTTCACAGCGTAAACCACGGGTTTAAAACTGTGACCACGAGTTCCTGCAGCTATCACTAGTGCTCTCCAGTGGTCGTGTAGGCCTATGTTGTTTTTGGATGGTGATATATGTCGTTTTGGGCATCATTGGCAAACGACCTATTCTGACATTTAGGTCTGAGGATGTTTTGGTAGCTGAGCAACATTAGCACTCATTTGGAGTTATGTTATCTGGCCACAATTAATTAATAAGGATGTGACAATTTTTCTACAAAACAGGGAAAGACACATGAGCAGACAGGCTTCAACTGACCCTAAGGTTCATTACTTTGTCTTATATGTTTCACTTGTTTGCTATGAATTTACTGATAAAACTCTGCTTTGGAGGAAAGTGTCACTGCTGGCTGGATCATGTCCCCTGTTAAAAATTTTTGCTATAGGTATTGTTACGTTTTTAAAGGAGAGAGATAGTTGGGGATGGTGTTCTGTATGTGGTTAGGCTGAGGTAACTAAAGAGAATCTGAAAGATCGTTTTGTCTGTTAAACGTTAACACAGTAAACTTGTCTCAAAATTACCCCTCATGTTCTCAGTATATAACCAAGAGCACAATCTTTCATCAACCTTTAGCAAGTGCTGCAAGCGCCTAAACAGAACTATGAAAAAGTTTAATTATTTATTATTATTATTTATTTAGTTGCAACAAGTTGATATTATACTGCAAGAGCATGAGATTCATTACAAGTGTTATTCAGTTATGTTAATTAAAAAACCACGAGTGGTGGCATTATTTCTCTCTAAAATGTATTTGTTTTTCAAATTAGTAGAGTATAAACATGATTTCAAGGAGTCAGAATAGTTTTTCATACAATCATGGTCTTATTTTTGTCGTTTTGGCATTGATCCTATCTGTCTGTAATAATACCTCCCTGTACTTAGTAAATTAATTGCAGAAATCTGGGAACACCAAATCCCTGAAAACAAGTTAGACAGGGAAAGAAATATGGGCAGACAGCATAGAGGGTTTTTTGTTTTGTTTTGCTTTGTTTTTAACAAGGTGAGCAAATTTTATTTGGAAGAGAAAATGAAGATGGATCATAACCCAAACAGTCTGTTTCAAACATCCATCACTGTTAACAGAACAGCTTGGGGTTCGTCTTTGACCTGCTGTATTTATTATACTTCCCTGACTGTTTTATTTACTTTAGTTGGTACAGTAAACCTATAAACCTATAGAATAAGACCTAAGTGTTCCTTAAATTGATAAATTTAAAAAAAAAGATCAATATTGACATTAATCATGAGCTGCAGCCTTACTTAAAATACCCAACAATTAACCAAAGGGTGTTGTTACAATGTGTGTTCAGTCTGTGGAGAGTATAAGCTCAGTGAGAAACTGATGTTTAGCTGTGGGCTTTCTTCTACACTCAACAAGTCACCCACTGATCAAACTGAAGGCCAAGGATGGACTTGCCCCCCGGAGTGGACTAAATAATTAACAGGCCTTTAATTAAACCCATAAGCGAGCAAATGACCCCCGGGCCCCTGGAAAGCCACGGGGGGTGGGAGGGTGGGGGATTTGGTGGGCAGGGTAGAGGTGTGTATGAATGAGTGTGTATGTGTGGTTGATATAAGATAGTAACAAACACAGAGGAGAAAGTGGCTTGATGAGCACATACGGTAGCACAGCCTGGCCAGCTCATTTACTTTGACATTTGAGCTGAGCCATCGCCGCAGGAAGCGACTGTAAGGAGGCAGATACAGAAGCATCTGACTCACAGGACCGACTGACACTCTGAGGTCCATCCATCTGGGCTCAGGTGAATGAGACGAGAGAGGACGATCAATAAGGCAATGGTTTGATAGAGTGTTTGTGAGTGGCTGCATTTCCAGCTATTGAGCTTTCTGCGTTTCTAATAAGGGGGAAGATTTATAATGGCAGCTAACTAATGACTGAGCACTTGAATGGTGAGCTGACACTCAGACAACCAGAATGTGATAACCGGTGAAGCAAGTGGTGCATTGGATAAATGAGGACTTTAAAGGCATAGCCCAAATGTAAACCAGAAGGTGGGAACCTGCAATTCATCTGACATTAATTTATCTTTTATCAATTAGTCATGTTGTGTTATAATTTGTAAAAAAAAAAATGTTTTCCTTGCATGCGTACACCAAAAGCAGCAAACATATTGATTTACTGACAGCAAAACATGTCAAAACATCTCTTTACAAAATCTTACACAACTCGTACATGATAATCCACATCTCATTAATCCAGTTCAGTACACCCCACACACATGCAAATGTATCTATGTTCTCTTCAAAGCCAGAGTCCAACACTTAGGTTTGTAGCAAAAGTGCAGCGTGTAATGTCAGTGTGGGTTTTCTCCAGGTACTCCGGCTTCCTCCCACAGTCCAAAGACATGCAGGTTAACTGGTGACTCTAAATTGGTCGTAGGTGTCAACGTGAGCATGAATGGTTGTCTGTCTCTATGTGTCAGCTCTGTAATAGTATGGCAACCTGTCCAGGGTGTACCCTGCCTCTCGCCCAATGTCAGCTGGGATAGGCTCCAGCCCCCTGCGACCCCTAACAGGAAGAGGGGTTATGGAAATGAGTGGTATGACTAATTTATGTACACATTGTCATTTCGTAGGTGAAGTATTCCTTTAATACCCTAATAAAAACAATAAAACACTAATTGAAAAAGGTTTCTAAGATTATGTCAAAGATTCAGTCAAATGTTTCAGTTATTTTTATGAAAATATTTAAAATTTATGTGCTTGGTAAACTATTGTTTTACTTTTCTTTTTTGGTAACACTTTGGAAATATATTTTAGATGTTTAAGTCTGCAAATCAATCACAATCAGTAATTAGGGACAAGAATGTGCAGCTTAAATTACAAAAAACAAACAAAAAAAAAATTTTAATAGCACAACATGAATATATGAATATTTAATGAATGTTTATAACACACCAGTGTGTAGTTGTGCACCATTTAAGGACATTTTATATTATTACAACTGTGTTTTACCTTAGTGTCATTTAATATCTGTTTAATATCACCAGCTACCACTCATTGATGCCAAAAGGAGGAGTTATAGTTGTTAATAAATGCACCTAATAATGTGGTTATAGGCTGATAGTGTTACAAACCATTTACTAAATGTCTATATGCTGCTTATGAATGCTAAACATAGGGACTTTAAGTAAAGTGTTGCTCTTTTTAAAACTATCTTAGACTGTATAATAACGATGGATAATATGACAGCTACCAAAAGTGAAGCTGAAACATCTCAATCCCAGTATACGTCATAAAGCCCGGCCCGTCCGTGTTGGGGCATGGGCGATCTAAAAATGTAAAGTAAACATCAAATACATTTTTTCCAAAGATGGTTTCTGTCATTTTAGGTTCTTATCACATATGTTCAAGCGTTAGTTTTTCTGATAAGTTTGGTTTAAATTATTAGTTATCTGATGTGATATAAAGGAGGGTTGAGATCATTGTTGAAAGCAGCGCGTCAGTCAGTGTGCTCATGATCTATGGTGCTGCTCATGATTGGTTGAACTGGTGTATGGATGAAAACTCAATATTGTGGAGATTACTACTGCACAGACTCTGGCCCACAATGACCACCAGGCCAAGATGGCAACAGCCGTATCCAGGATATGTTGGCTTCATTCTGTACAGTGGGAGGAAGTGGAGACGTGTTGTCCATCTTTTTATACAGTCTATGGTCTTAAATTTCACACTGTGTTGAAATCCAGGCTGCCACATTCTTGTCTCTAGAGACTGCTTGTGATGGATTTGCAGATTTACTCATCATTTAAAACAAACTGCACGAGGAGACCCTCCTACATTGTCCAATTAGTCCTCACCATTCCTACATGTCCAATTAGGTCCCCAGTAATGTCAGACTTCTCTGCTCTGATTCCACCAAATATTACAAGACATGGAGCATAAGATCTAAAAAATGCCATCATTTTCATCAGCCTAATATTGCAGAAACGGGAGTAAGATCATCTTTCTCATTGGTTACAGTGACAGCACTCTCATTTAATCAAATTAAATCTCAAGAAGCGTGTCACGCCACACACCCCCTATATACTCTCTCTCACACACACACACACACACACGTTTCAATCTTCTCACATGCCTGCACACTCTTAGGTTCTTTCTTTTGCTTCCCAGTGGCACAAGCACTCAGAGATCCAATCAATCACACCTTTGCTCAGGCACACACAAATACACACACAGGGCAGAAGGGGCTTAGGCGGACTCGCTCTAAGTTCACTACCGGACCAACGATATCCATTGTCTTAGCTATCTACCCCTGTGGCATGCAACAGAACAGATCACTCTCTTTCTCTCCATTAAAGCAACTCCCGACCCCGACGCATGCGCCTCTTTTTAAATGGTGGTAAAGAGGAAATTAATCTCTCCCTGGGCTGTCGTGGCAGGATATTAATCTAGCAGCTTCACTCATCTCCTCATCTCTTCTCTCTTTGCCTGATAATCCTCCTCCTCATCAACAACATATGCAAACCACAGGTGAACGAACAGAGTAATTGATTAGGATGTGAAACTCCCCTCTCACCTATTCTCTCCCCGTCTTTTTCCCTTTTGTCAGTCCCTCTGCCCATTGTTGCAGGTGTATAATTTGCCCATCAGTTATAACAAGATATTGGCGTGACTTCTTTTTTTTTTTGTTGATGTCGAAGGGGAAATCAGTTCAGGATTGACTGCAGCTGAGTTTCAACCTTCAATTTAGCATCAGTTGGTCTTTGTTCAAAAAACTCTGTAATTATGGCTGTAATTAGACTAAATGACATTCATAATTAATCACGATGTGCAAACCTCTTTCATTACCCCACTCCACTTGCTTAGTGATCACCGCGGACATCTAAAACAACTACGAGACAAAAATAAACATGTTCCCTGAGAATGAGGCCGTCTCCCTGCGGGCCAGTCTGTAACAAGTACGTCACCTTGTTTTGATCTGTGATTATAGCTCCCCTCCTGGGCCGATCAATATCATTTTGAAAATGCCACTACACAGCAGTGGGAAAATGTAGCAGTGAGTCAGACAGCACAAAACCCGAAGTAAATACATAAATAAACAAGCAAATGATGATTAAATTTGTGGTTTGTGAAGATGCAGTGGTGAGATTCATCTTTTCTCTGCATTTCAATGAAATCTACTCAGGGCTGTTTGACATGTAACAAATGAATGGGTGTAATTGCAAGAGACAAAATTATCACTTTATGAATAGTGTTCCTATCATTCCTAAGTGCATCTTCACACAGTATCTGCCCCCTGGGTATATTAATACTGTTTCTTCCAGAGCAGCTCTCAGCTGAGGAGCCTCCAGTGAGAGCCGATAAAGCAACATGATTCTTATCTGAGCATTAACCCCTGTACTGCTCCCAGAGTTTACACTCGCCCCGATGTAGCAGGGCGAGGCAGCTGTGTGGACCCTCGGGGAGACAAATGGGGCTGATAAAGCTAAGCTCATTATCTGTTACTGACACATCGGTCAGGGGTCA
Source organism: Chaetodon striatus (assembly GCA_029783705.1). Classification (NCBI taxonomy): domain Eukaryota; kingdom Metazoa; phylum Chordata; class Actinopteri; order Chaetodontiformes; family Chaetodontidae; genus Chaetodon; species Chaetodon striatus. The sequence continues at coordinate 4,871,379 of JAPZEB010000009.1, read as the reverse complement.
GGCCTAATCTGAGCCCAGAGGAGCCCGCAGGAGCCTGGACGCTTGGCCACTCCGCGACCTGGCTCTGTTACAGCCCTTAATCGGATCCGAGGTTAATGTGCTGCCTCACTATGACAAAAGCAAGAGCGGAGAAAGCAGAGAAATAAGCACCCTCTCGCTCTCCCCGGAGATCCAACACTTAGCCCACACGACTGAGCCATGACTGAGAAGAAAAAGAGCACGACGCAAAATAAATATCATTAACCCACAATTAAAATCCTGTTCTCTGTCCTGACATCCTTTATTGTTCTCATATCTCTGTCCAATTACAACATGCTGGAGTAATTACGGCTGCATTAAAAAGTAATGAAGTTATATGAGCAGGACTGTTTCCACAGGGCAATCTGACAGAAGGTAGAGAGAGGAAAGAAATCAGTGAAGCTGGAGGAGGACCAGCTCATCCTTGCCCATGAGGTGAAATGTCAAACAGATGACTCTGCAGCACCCAGGATTATCCACAATTCAGCTGATTCTCCCTCGTGGCAAACTGCAATCAATCACTCTGCCTCCCGGGGAGCCGTTATTTTTTTTGCTTTTTAACTGGTCAACATGATCTTGTAGCCATGGAGACAGGGCCTTGCCCAGAGGGCATGGTGTATAAATGGCTGCCTGGTCTTTGTAATATGTGTTAGCAGATGTGAGTCTGTAACTCACCCTTGCACTGGTCAAGGCTGTGGGAGCAAAATTAGTAATTTGAGTGTTTAAATGTGGTGCACATGTGTGTGTGTACATGTTTACACATGTGTAAATACACTTGTTTTTGTGTGTGAATGGGCGGTGAATTGCCTGAGTGAGGCTGTTAAGCGAGGGTCAGAGATGAGAGCAAGGCAATTTGAGGTTGGAAATGAGCGATGTCCTTTCTCATTTGAGCGCCACAGAGGCCTCAGCCTCTCAGACGCCACCTCCTCTTACATGTCAACATGCCCATTGTGTTTCAGCTTCACTCTGTTGTGTTTGTCTCTCAGTACATTGAAGCAAGAGGAGAGCGAGAAAGAGGAGAGTGGTAAAACAACTGTGAGCCACAGTGATTTGGAAATGAAATATCAGCCCCGGCCTGTGAGGAGGAGGTGATCTCCCTTTAGAGGAAAAGACAGCAGATGAAAAAGACAGCTAGGCGGGAGAAAGAGGGGGAGACTGAGAAAGAGAGGAGCCGAGGAGAGGAAGGGAAACAGAGGGAGGGAGGGAATCAGGGTGCTGGGATAGATTGAGCTTGTGTCTTAGCTGCTCCACACATGAGTGGAGATCTGACACTGACACAGCACTGGTCCTGCTGGTCTGAGAGCTGCACAGAGAGCTGTGGCTCTGAGGGAAACGCTCATATTCCCATGGACGGAAGACGGATATATGGATGGAGAGAAGGAAGACAGCTTTGTGGAGGAAGAAACCATAAAAGGGCTAGTCAAATAAAAAGGATAAATGTCTGAGTGACCAAACAGGAGGAAGGATAAAAGACAATAGTTTTTGTAGCTTTGCTGTGTTAGTATGACGTGCAGAGAGACAGGAAAGATGGAAAGGTCATAGGTCAAATTTGAACCCAAAACACGACATGTGCATTGTAGGTGCTTTAAGCAACTGAGCCGGACTAGGCAAGTGATTTTAGCATTAATTGGTCTAATTAATTGGTTCTATCAGCAGGACAACAACAATTTTCAGTGTCTGCCAAAATAAAAATCCCAGAATAAAAGCATGAGAATAATAGCAGAGAATGAAGTCACACTGCCTCTGTGTGTGGGTTTTTTCCAAGCTCCTTTGTGGTTTGTTGTGGTAAGCCAGTCTGACCCCATGTGCATGTTAGTGCGTGTTAGTATCCCACTGACTTGCTCATCACCACATACAGTGGTTGCCACTGATAATGGCATGGTGTCTTTATGGAAGCGTAGCTCCCATCCCCCACTTCCCCTATGACTGACACCGTTAACTCTGTCAGCCCTGTTGCCATTGTTTAGCACAGTTTATAGAGTTAGCACAGTCAGCTGCTGGCTCAGCCACGTTGAGAAACCGTGTCCAGAAAACTCATATGCTCTGAATTTCGCATAGAGCCCCTTTAACAAACTGGCAAGGAGGGTATGGAAAAGGTTGTGTATGTGCTGGGGAGGCAATCGGGTGATGTGGAAAGGAGGGACGTCTGAGCACAGCTGGTGGATGGAAGGAGATTGGCAAAGGTCATTTCGGGGAATTAGAAATCTGACTGGAGAGGAGGGACAGAGAGACAGACCAAGGTTAAGGTTTAGTTATGTTAAAGCACTAAAACAACAAGAGTTGGCAAACTTAAGTTGACAGTTGGTCATAATGGGAAGCAAACAATGGATCCCATGTCAAAGTCCAGTATTTTAGTCTCCCATTAAACCACTCCAACTTCCATTATCTGTGGACTTTGTCGTTTTTGACCATTTGCTGTTAAGGTTGACGCTTCATTTTTCTTATGAGGACAGGCTCAATTCCCATACTTTTCTGTGTCCACATTATAGATATATAAGTTAAACATACAGAGCAGTTTTCACAGGTTCAGTATATGTGACACAAGTCAGCAAGACGAATGAAAGCAAGAACTAAAAATCCATTAAACATAATGAGCCCACATGGTCCTCACACAAAACACCTACACCTGCTAGATGAGGGGCAATTTTGGCTGCAATATTAAACAACTTTAACTTTTATGTGAAATTATTGACCTGAAAATCTTATTTACAGGCTGCCCTGTGTACAAGCTCAAACAAATCAATTACATAGGGTGTTAAATCTGTTTTGATTCCCATGTAGCTTTTATTCCAGTGACCGCTTTTGTCGCCTCTGTAGGTCTGCTAGCTCCAGGGTCCATCATGGAGGATTTGAAACTACATTACTGAGGTATAAATGAGGGAATGTCAGCTAGACCTGTCACGGCTGTTCAGCACACCTGGCACTATCTTTTATTATTGAAGATTGTTTAGGTTGGAGCAGAAACAATACCTGGCTAACGACACACTGCTACAATACAATGAGAGACTTGCAATAACGGCAGCACACATGATGACTTGGACTAGCAACACGGGTCAACAACAATGGATTCTTTGATAAGCATCAATCAAGCTGCCGGCCCTCTTGGGGCTTTGATCGAGTGGTTGTGTGTTGTTGTTGAGAGGCTGGCTGGGGATGGAGGTTGGCGGGGAACTGATAATGGGCTTCAGTGAATCACAAGAGATGAACCCCCGTTGAGAGATGGAAGAGAGGAAGGGTGAAGAGGATGGAGGGGAGAGCAGCCGGGCAAATGAGTAAGAGAGGAGAGAAAGGAAAGAATGGAGCAGGCTGAGGAGGGAGGCTCATCTGGGCCCTTCCCGTCTCCTCCACCGCCCATATTTCCCCCCTAGTCCCCCGCTGGATGACCAGCACACAGACAGCCAGGCACCATGACGGACACTCTCCTCCTCTAATGAGTCCCAGTCACAGCTGAACACACCGCTGTGCTTTACAGCACCAACAGAAAGGCCTGCCACCATGAAAAAAGGACTGTGTGCTACAATCACAAACACCACAACAAATACACAGAGTCAAATGGGGTCCTCCTGCAGTATATCTCCAATATAATTATGTGTGTTTGTGTCTTTGAAGGTGTGTAAGGGCTGTTTTTTCAGCCTCTTGCCATTGCAGGCGACCAGGACACCTGCGGCGTGTTCGCAGCACGCACTCACTCTGCCTTGCTTTCGCCTCTTTGCCACCTGTTCTGTCTTCTTCCCGGATGAGCCAGCCAAGTGCCTACGCCAGATAGCAGCATATCACATAGGCAGGCTCCTTTGGCTCCGGGGAGTGAAAAAAAAAAAAAAATCTTGTATCATGGAGCGTTCACTCACATTTCACATTCACTAAATCCATTCAGTAATCTCCTTATGCGTGTGACATGGCAGTATCAGAGGAGGTTGTTGAGGTAACTGTCAGGGAATTTGATGCGAGTTCCCTTGTCACAGTCACTTTGGCTCGCTCCCGTCACTCAGCCCGCCGTGCCCTGAGGGGCCGCTGACAAGAGCAGTATCGGCAGGCAGCGAGGATGTCCTGCAGGGCACTCATTCCAGATACAGGAGTCTGGATGCAAACCTGCCAGTTCACATTGGAGAGGCGTTTGTGCACATTCTGCTCTGGCTTGTGGAAACGGTCTTTCATCAAATAAGTGGCATTGATTTTGTGGAGCCTGAGCCTTTGTTGCTGTATGTATATTGATTTTGTCCATCTTTGACATGTCAGGCAGGGGGTGAGCAGTAATGTGAAAAATGACCCCCCTCTCTGCCAGGGAGCCAATGAGGCAGCAGGGAACCCTGCCATTAAAGCAATGCCCTCTGCCCAGCCACATTACAGTCTATTATTTTAAAACTGGGGTCTCTAGATGCAATTGGCACTCACAAAAAAAGGATGCAGCAACTGCTACTCCCATTTTTCTAAACACCCTTTATAGCTCAGGTCCAAAACACACAAACACACACGCATGCGAACACACCAAAAGCCATCTGAGTGTATGAGTGTAATCTAGTCCTCACCCTGAGTCTCCTGTGGGTGTCTGTGGTTTGCTGTGCCAGTGAAATGAAAGCAGGCCTCTCTAATAACAGCGAATTTAATACCAGCACTAGTCCCTTAATGAGAGTGCCCTGTGTTTGCTCTAGGCTCATATCCGCAGCACCAGTGGGAGAGGAGGCGAGGAAGGGAGGAAGGAGGGAAATGTAGTTAAAATCTCCCATTAGCATCACCTCCAGGGCAAGCAAGCGGGCTCCCCAGGCGGTGGTGGGGGCGGCGGTCTGCGTGTTTTGAGCATGGGGTGGCACGGCGGGCCACAAGATGCCCATCCTTGCCTCTGCACAGCATGAGCTCCTCGGATGGCGGTGTACGCCGCCATTAATAACACACAGAAATTACTATGGTGCTTATTAGAAAACAGCATGACACTGGAGATCGGATGAGAAACAATCTGCTACAATAGGGGAGAGTACGGACGGGAATGATAAATGATGTAAAACAGGGAAATAGATGATAAATTCAGTGTTCCTCCGTATCATCAGATGGCGGGTGAGGACCCGAGAATAAAAGATCAAAGAAGGAAGGGTGTGGGAGTGTGAAATAATTTAGAGACGTGCACATTTGGTGGGTGTATGTAATATTACATTACATGCAAACACGAGAGAGGTTATAAACAAGAGGAAACTTGCAGATGCATTACCCTCAGTCAGGTGATGGAAATATACCCACGATGGTCAAACAATTAACTAGCAATCCTTTAGCAATTAGCATGTCGGCCATATCATGAAACAAAACTAAACAAAAACAAACCATTGCAATCATCTCTCCTTTAATAGTCTTGGTGAGGTCCCCTGAGTGTTTACTAAACAGAGTGATTGCAGTGGAGATTTGAATATTTAATAACAGGAAGAGATTGGAGAGGAGCAGCGTCTGGGGAGAACAACAATCCGTTTGGACTCGGTGGGCAAATGAGGGAAACTAGGCTGAGCTCATTGAATCTATCCCTGTGGTATTAATGAATTTTAAATGAATTTTATGGAATGGCCATAAATACACTTCGAAAACAGTGAGCAGGGAGTGTTTCTCTCCTTCATATGGAGACAGAATATCTGTCTCTTTACAACGAAGGTGCCCTGAAACCACAGCGTTGGGTATTAGGGAGCAGACAGACAGATGTAAGGCTTATCAGGATTGGAGAACTCTCCCTGGTAGATTTGATAGAGACATTTATTCTCCACCAGCTACAGTAGAAAATGCTTCTCTCCTGGGACACGTGTATTTTCAACTCAATATATTTCTAAATCCAACACATCCATCATATTGTGCACTTACAGGGATCAAACTCACCGACACATGTAGATTGGGTTTGCATCTTCTGAAACATCCAAAAACAAAATATGTAGCTGCATGAGTTGAGTTTTGGAGTTCAAAGTTTGTCTCTGAACTCTTTTTAGCAGCAGACTCGCTGCACCTATTAAACATCAAAACACCCCCAGTGTATGACCTCAGCAATTGGAGGAGAACCGTGTATCCTCAACCTCAGTCCAGGGATGTGCATGTTACCATAGAAACTGTTTAGATATTTTCTAATTACATGCAACCGCAATCTAACACATACATAAACACACAAATCAACACAGCCAAACACCAACATTTTGAATCTTCAAATTAAAACTTCTCAACTTTTAATAAGACACTTTACAATAAAAACACATCAGTGTTTAGACTGTAACTGAAACAACTTTAAAGCATATGTGGTGTGTCATTCTTAGTGCTAAGTGGTGTTGTGTGTGAAATGGAGTTTGTATTGGCAGCAAATTCACAGCAAAAGAAGAAGTGAATGTAGTAAAGCAGATGCAAAGAAGAGTAGTGTTTTCATTCATTTATTTACCATAACCGCTTATCCTGTTGGGGATCGCGGGGGGGCTGGAGCGTATCCCAGCTGACACTGGGTGAGAGGCGGGGTACACCCTGGACAGGTCGCCAGACTATCACAGGGCTGACACATAGAGACAGACAACCATTCATACTCACACCTACAGACAATTTAGAGTCACCAATTAACCTGCATGTCTTTGGATTGTGGGAGGAAGCCGGAGTACCGGAGTTGCCTGACATGGGGAGAACATGCAAACTCTCCCACCCTGGGTTCGAATGAGGAACCCTCTTGCTGTGAGGCGACAGTGCTAACCGCCGTGCCACCCAAGACACCAAGCTTCGACACCAATTTTATTTAGTGGCCAGATGTGGAATTACAACTTCTGGGTAAAAGAAGAAGTGAATGTAGTAAAGCAGATGCAAAGAAGAGTAGTGTTGTTGTGGTAGTAGTAGTAGTGGGGGGGTATGTCATGTGATGCCACTGGACCTTTCCCTTAGAATTAGACCCTGATCACACAAAAAGAGTTGTAGCAGCTGGAGGCACCTTTTGTAATTGTTTTTAATGAGAATTAAGCTTTTTCTCACAGTTTTTGCATTGCAGTGTGCCTCCTGTTTCTGCAATCTAGGCGTCTGGCATGTTTGCCTGAGTACTCTGAACTCCTCAAGTTGAAAAAATGTCAACTCAGAGTGGAGAAGCACCCCATGTCATCTCTTTTTTCCATTGTCTGATCAGATGATTTAAGAGGCGGGCCTTCTGTGGTGGTCACGACAACAAGTTTACAGTTGGTAAATAATGGAGGAGAAATTGGTGGTAGCGGCTGCTGGATACCCAGAGCTATACGGCCCGAGGATAGGCAGCATGTTGTCACACTGCCCTTGAGTCATTCAAAATATGCCTGGAAACAGCCATCAGCGAGACAAAGCTCCTGGACCAACTGGTGGTACTCCCTGTGATCCACCCTCATTATTAGGGAATCATGTACCCACACAGATCACAGTTTCCCTTTACCTAACAAACTATGTGCTGACAGCCTCTCAGCCTTAACCAGAGCTAAAGCAAGTATCCTCTGCCTGTAGAAAATGGTAGATTTATTACACAGAGGGTTAGTGTTAGTGTAAGGACATGACGGGGTGGTAACAATAAAAAAGTACGTCAAGTTTTTTTTTTACCAGTGGCATTTAATTCTAAAAATGCAGTGCGGTGCACCTTGTGTTTTGCAACCTGCAAGACGCTTTCTGTGTGATTGGGGCCTTACATTGTGAAAGAGACATCTGTAAATCACTAATTTCACTTTCCTTTCCTGTCTGGATTTGATCCAATTAGTCTGATAACATTTTGAGAGTCTAGAGGAGCTGCACGATTAAACCCCCTTTTTTTAAAAAAAAATTTTTTATTCCCATTCTAGTTAGCAGAGGGCTAAGCCAGAAATTATCTGGTCAGCCACCATAAGTCTCTTGTCCACATACTCTGTGAGCCCCACGATAAGGAAGATATTGGTAATATCATACCGTGGAAGTTAAACTTTTTTGGCTTCATGTGCCACTGAGCAACTTTCAATGGTATAAACAGGGCCTCACCTCCAATGCTGTATCCAGATCTTATACATACATGCACATGCATACATCTACCTGCTTGCTAACTTGCCTGTTCTCATTATTGTTAATTAAGTGAAGTCTTAAAATGTCAAGACAGCTAGGATAGGTAACCTGAGGTCTTTCTGAGTGAAGACAAAAGGTATTTAGTACATATGCTCCTAAAAGACAATAGTAGAGAAGAGAGGCCTTGGAAAGTTCAGTCAATATTTTTGAATATGGGCCATTCTCTCCCAGAGCCAGAAACCATAGAAGTAATTCTCAAACTTGTGATG
>JAPZEB010000009.1:4775709-4790269 GCA_029783705.1 Chaetodon striatus | reverse complement strand
GCTGTGTAAAAGTTACACTTCCAAAACACTAGTCAGCGGCTGGGTTTCTGTGAATTGCTGTTAAGTTTAGTTGATTCAAAACACACCTTAAACACACATTAAACATGGTTTAATAGCTACAATTTTAAACACAAGTGCACTAATCAGCTTCATTTTGACTTGCAGCATTCACAGATAAAGCACTTGTCTCTTGCTAGACACATTTTCCTCACAAAAACAACATGCTAATGTTTTGCGCACAAGCCTATAGCATTTTACATTGTATAAATTAGCCTAGTGGCTAACAAATTTTCCTCTACTTCTATGAAGCCAGAGACAGCAGCAACATTTAACAAAGGTAACATTACAAAGTTCGGTTCCATTACAACTCACAGGGTTCACTGACAAAACACCTGTCTTATACCTTATACTTAACACGTTTTCCAAACAAATATAACATGCTAACATTATTAGGGCAACCACACATACCCTATGGCATTTTATATTGTATAAATTAGCGATTAATTTATATACTCTATTAATCCCGCAATTTCACCCGCATACACACACATGCACATGCACACACAGGACCTATACATGTATTAAATGGAGAGATATCAGGGTGAGGGGGCTGCCCATGGATGGGCGCCCCGAGCGGCTGGGGGAGTTCGGTGCCTTGCTCAAGGGCAACCTCGGCAGTGCCCAGGAGGTGAACTGGCACCTATCCAGCTACCAGTCCACGCTCCATATTTTTGGTCCGGGCTGGGACTTGACCCTCCGGTTCCCAAGCCAAGTCCCTATGGACTGAGCTACTGCCGCCCCATCAGAGATTAGAGATTTCCTCTACTTCTATGAAGCCAAGATAAATCACACAAAAGACTTAAAACGCTATTTTGTGGAGGCTTTATTGTCTTCACAATTCATTTTATCTTATCTGTGAAATTACAGTAGATAAAAGCTTAGTTTGCACTGACAAGAGGTCTGTATGGCCGCGACGTGTAGATACATTTCTGGGGAGGTGCATGTCAGGCTACAGCTCTAAAAAGTGCTGCTAGAGAACCTGTGAGTTAGTGAGTGGAGTGGAGCTGTGCATTGAGTGTGGATGCACACTGGTATGCATCATGTTAGGCAACTTGATCCTATATCGATATAAGCTGTGTTGTCTAAATGTATATATTACTTGAAAATATATTGCTATATCATACAGTCGTTATATCGCCCACCTCGAATAGACAGCCTAGTTCTAGAAAAAGACCATCTTCACAGCAGTAAAATACTTCTTTAACAAGGTGGGTCTGAATGAACTGACAAATTGGACAAAGGATAAAGTGACCGGTAACTCCACCATTTTCATTAAAATCACATTAATGCACACTCAACATACATATATCTACAACGGCTTAATTGATCTGTGATCCTTTAACTTGTCCTCTGAACCCTGCGAGCACAAAGCTCATCATCAGCTTTTTATAATGCATGGCTCGCCCTCCACTCTCCAACCAGCCAGAGTAAACAGGCTCGATGTCACAGACCCACTCTGCAGCTCTCTTTCTCCCTCTGCCTTTCTTATTCATCCTCTCCACCCACTTTTGGATGTTATTGCTCACGAAAATCAAAAACACTCAGAGCAATGACAGGATATTTCAGTCAGTAGACTCTGATACAGGATTCAGAGTTAGCCGCCCTCTGGCAGCTGCAAAAGGTGACTGAACTGATTAAAACTGAGAATAATAGCAGAATCTGATTTGTTCCCGACACCATTAAACAAACATAGCCCCAAATCCCAACGCTATTAAATAAAAGTCAAAAATAAACACTGCACTCACTATCCTGAAGACAATAGCTGGAACATTCTTTAATTACAGGCTATTTATTTTATCCAAGCTGGTTATAATTGTATTTCAAGCACCTTATTCAACCTATAAGACGCTTTTACAGTCTCTGTCCTAACAAGATACTGTTTGGTAGGTCTTTTCTTTGCAGCACAATATGTGACGTGCTTTGTATTTCTGGTTTTGTTTTTGAGAAAACAGAAGAAAAACTGGGCAGATAGCCTGAGCGGCGTCAGACGCCGAGCTGGAGGAGAAGAAGAAGAAGAAAAGAGCGCCACATCACAGAACATAACAAAAACCACAACAAAAACCACATAACACTCATAACAAATAAAAGACTAAAGACTGCAGATGTAAGAAGGAGAGGCATCCACAGTGAGCTGTTAGATGAGGAGCTGCAGGCTGCACACCTCCAACGACTCAGCAAGGTAACCAACTTTACTCTGTCCTGCTGTTTGTGTGGAAAACTACTCACGATTTGTGCAGTGTGAAATCAGATCACTGGTGCTCATGGTGTGATTGAAAAAAGGCTCATTGTTGACTGAGTAATCTTATTAAAACAATGTGAGTTTTTTGGTTGCATTGTAAACAGATACACCAGTTTCTTGTTGTTACCACTTGTAATCATGGGTAACATAAAATCAACCAGGATCTTATCTTACTGGAGGAGCTATTATGATATTCCATATTTTCTGTCATTAAAATAAAGTTACAATGTCCAGTGTTCATAGTAATCCTGGCCAAATTTTCAAATAATAAGATTATTGGTTCAAGATTCATCTTGGTTGGTGATGTTGTTCATATATCCCAGACTCTCGGATCATAATCCTGTCGGAATACTGTATATATCTAGTTGTAACGACCCGTCGCATTCCCAGGTCGTTCTTTTGCGTATCAATGTGTCGCACAGCTGAAACACACTGTACACCTGGTTAATATTGTGAAACAGTCACGATTAGATTCAGGCAATAACTTCAGTTAGGTTTAAAAAAAGGTCATGTTGGTTAAAAAAAGTACATTTGTTGTGTAATGTCATGTGATTTAAACAGGCGCTCAATGACACACTGACATAAATTGCGTGATGTAACGTTTTAAAAAAACACTGACTTTTGGTTTCACACAGGTAAAGAACCGTTGACTCCTGGACAAGAGCTTGGTTTTGTTTTGTTTTTTGACCCATCCACCTTGCCTCCCTCCCACCCTGTGCAGACTTTATTGCTCTTGTTACTCCGTCAGCTGCTCTCAGCATCAAGTAATTCCAGCATATGGGTTTACATTGTAGTCAGTTGAAAGCCCGGTGAGTCTCATATAGACGCCAAAGGTCTGGTCATCTGATGGTCTGGAAGCTACTCTTTGTGATTTTTCACCATAAAAAGTGCTTCTTTAGTCCATTATAGTCTTTGCCTGGCTGCAATGACTGAATGAGAAACTGAAAACCCAAAAATGCTGACCAGTCAGAGCAGACTAAGCTTTTTTGGGAGGGGGGCTTACAGAGACATGAGCTAAAACGCAGCCTTCTCAGACAGAGGGTGAATACAAGTGTTCCAGTACAGGCATTATGAGGAAAATAAAGTGATTTTTAAGATTACAACATCTAAACATGTTCTAGTAGAAACCCAAAATACAAGTATGAACCTCAAGAGCATAATCAGTCCACTTTAAACGACTTGCTGTGTTACAGTAGTTTTTTGCTGAGACCTGAAATCTTTAGCTGGACTGTCATGATTCTTTACTCAGTTTTAATCCTACATTATCACACCACTGTATACACCCATTCCTGTGTCAGAGCAGTCATTTCAGTTGGCTGTTTGCAGGGACCCAGCTGTGTCCATTTCAATGGCTCAGTCCACAGACAGGCGGGCCGGCCTGCCATTGACACAGAGGTATTTAGGTAAATCTGCACAGACAGAGGCATATTTCATGCATGGTTTGAAGTCAAGCTGCTGAACGAGTGTCGTGGCTGGCCAACCTTGTTCTTACACATACACACGCAGACACAGGCTTCCAGATATAGTTTCCACACACACACACAGAAAGACACACACACACACACACACACACACACTCAGTATCACCACTGGCAGTGAGCATGAGCCTCTGCATGCCGTCTGTGAGCACCAGCCATTTGGGTCTCTTTTTAAGTAGTTTTGTTTTCTCTGCTGGAAGATCACAGACAGTAAAGTGATAGCTTTGAGACTCTGAGGCCCGATCTAAAGTGCTTGAAGGAAATGTTTGGACAAAGAAAACAAATAAATAAGCAGGCAAAACTTGCCTGTTTGTTCAATTTCTGCCGTCTTTACTCTGGGAGAAGCAAAGGGCTTTTGATGGGATATAAAAGACCTGTTGATGTGTTGCTGGTGCAAAAGTGTTGCAAAGGCAGTATCAATTAAAGCATCCATTGTGGCTCAGAAATGGGTGCCAACAAGCTATCACAGTAAAAATCCCAGTGCAAGAAAAGGATCAAGCTTGCAGTCTGTTTGCTCATTCTCTTGCTATGTCACAGCATCTCAATCAGCATTTGTATTTCCATCTCTTTGATTAGGTCTCCAACCCCCTTTTCTAAATGATCAAAATCACCTTACCCTTTTCACTTTTGCTCCCACTTCTGCAAAAACAGAATATAAATACATGTTTACCTCATTTTCCAGAAATGAAAGATTGTTTTTGTCTTCCCCTTTTCACACAAACCCAAATCTCTCTGTGCATAGTTTCTCCCTCACCCCACTCCTCCCACCTCTGCCTCTTTATCCTGCTCCGAGAGCTGGTTATGTGTGTGTGTGTGTTGCTCAGTGTGCAGGGAGGGAGCAGCTGGAGCATCTGCAGTCGTCTCCTCTGACAGCAGCACGGCATATGGCAGGGCCCTGTGAAGGATGGGTGCTGTCACCCGGCAAAGTGCTTACCCACCGACAGAAGAGGCGAGCCGCACTAACACCATGAGGAAGAGGAGGAAACAGCTGAACATCAGCGCCCCACTCATTTATTCTCCCACCGCCACCTCGCCCCAGGAGAGAGGCGGTTGAAGAGCCTTAAAGGAAAGACCTCCAACCGGCAAGCAGTGGCCAAGGTGCTGGTTGAAATACATTTCAGTTAACTGCATCAAAGACTGTCTATTTGCAGAAGATAAACCTAGCGAGAGGAAAACAGTGGCCCGTCTCCAAGTTTACCCATGCAGGCGCTGATCCTCACATATGCATTCATCACTCTTTTGTGTGTCACACAGGGGTGCATAGGACTGGTTACCATGCAGCACATTAATGAACTAAAATAGTATGCATAGGCACAGCTTTTTGCCTCTTCTTCTGCCTCACATGTAATTATCATTGTGAATAAGGAGGTACCTTTTTCTAGCTCTAAACCTTTGTGCTTATGTCAACGGTTCAGTCATCTCTCAGTAAATATATGCCATTTTTAATACTTTAACATCATCTTCTTTTTTCTCTTCCTGTTAATCCATTCATTTTCATCTGCTTGTCCGGGGCTGGGTCATGGGGGCAGCAGGCCAAGCAAATCACCCCAGACGTCCCTTTCCCCAGCTACACTTTCTAGGTCCTCCTGGGGGACCCCAAGGCATTCCCAGGCCAGATGAGAAATGTAATCTCTCTTCCTGTTAATTGTTACATTATTTTTATGACTCATCTTGAACTCGAGAGGCATATACATACATGTATTCAATTAATTTTTTTCTGGGGCGACTAGCTAACCAACACATGAACCACCTTGACTGTCAGCTTGTCGGTCAAAGTAGCTAAAAGAGAGGATTTAAGCTATCAAAAACTGTGTTTACATTTCCAAAGAATGTGGTTAAATCTGTAGTTGGTAAGCTTTATTAAAAAAGATTACTAAACTACAGAAATTGTCACTATATCCACACAACACTGAAGGATAGAGATTATCTGTAAAAAAAAAAAAATAATAATAATAATACTGTTGCCTACTCTATTCCCTTGTAGAGCTTCTAATGGCATTACTGCATGTCTAACGCAGCTATCAGTCACTGCTCGTGAACTACTTTCAAGCTGAAACTTGGTCCACCTGGTGGGCGGTGCTTGGTACTTCAGCTGATTGTTTCCAACACAGCGGCCGGCAACTTTCTCATTTTACAGCTAAACAGTACACTAAAATATGCTTTTGAAAACATTTAATGCAAGAAATAGGCAATGCAGTAACAGAACCTTGATTCATACTTAACAGTGCTCCTTTATTTGAGAGTTTGACGGCAGTTTACGAGCCGTGATTGACATCACTGACAGACGTGTGGGTCTCACTGGTAGTTTTCAGTGCATGGTGGTAGACTCTAGCAGATGCCATGAGAAGCAGAAGGAGGAGGACGAGGGTCATGATTTTTTCAAAGACTATTTGTCTCATGTATTCCTTTCAGAATTTCAGCAGTCTAACAAAGAGTTATTTTCATAAAAGTTACAAAATGTAGCTTTAATATTTACCTCCTATAATTTGTGTGATCCTCTCCAGACTGAATATGCATTTACAGTACTAGAGAGGCACACCTCGCAGACACTTATACAAACAATATGCAAACCTGTTTAGGGCAGAATATGTCACACCTGCACCTGAAAAAACAGCGCAAAAGCCTTTGTAAATCTGGCCCTCTGTTCTTCCCTCTGTTGCACTTCACAGTGATGTTTGCTGAACCTGAAAAAGATAACTCCCTTCATCTCCCCACTTTTTAAGTCTGTATCAGACAACAGCCAAATAGTTGTCAACTTCACAAGAGACCGCAACTTGAACGGAAGGACAGTAAAATCAATCCAATATATAATAAAAGGCCAACGTCATTCTAAACTGGCAAAACAATGTGTCAGTATAAAAAAAGAATCACGGAAGAACCTTTTGGATCCGACAGCGATGTGACCCAAAACAAGTGATCCTGATGTACAGGTAGGTAATCGATTACCAAAAAATCAGTGTATCATAGTATATCAGTCTGTTTCTAGCTGAGATGAAGACACTTGGGGAGAAAGTACTTTGATCCGTTACATAAGTAAAAGTACGACTACCACATGATAAAAACATTTCACTTAAGTTAAAGTGCTGCATTAAAAACTTTACTTAAAGGTTTAGTGTGTACAATTTAGGGGAATATATTGGTAGAAATGGAATATAATATAATAAGTGTTTTCTTTAGTGTGAAATCACCTAGAAATAGGTGTCGTGTAGAGCTGTTTATATCTACACTAGGATTGGGTCATTCACTGCCATGTTTCTACAGTCGCCCAGAACGGACAAACTAACACTGGCTTAAGATAGGGTTGTTTGCATTTTTGCATTGGCCACCGTAGTTAGAGGCCCATCTGTGCTGTGCAGCGTCAGAAAAACACAGATTTGTAATGTGAAACTGCTTTAGTCAGTGTTTTTACAGGTTTAAATCAAAGGGTCGGCTTGTTTTGGAGAGGGAAAAAACCTCTGCGGATAATTCAGCTCCTGGTAAAAACCTCCTGAATGTCTGGATCTTAAATTATCAGAGTAAAAAGAGAAGCACACATTAGCATGTGGTGGGCGAGCTGCCTGTCTCTGTCATGCCAAACAGCATCAGAGAAACTCTGATACATAATATGAAACTGCTTTATTCAGTGCTTTTACCTGTTTTAATCACCAGGTCCGTTTGTTTTGGAGAGGAAAAGACCTCTGCGGATAATCCAGCTTCTGGTAAAACCACCTGAACAAAGAACATTTGAGGGAATTCTAACCAGGTAACCAGGAGAAGTTTCAGCTGGTTGCAATCTGCAATCCTCACTGCCATATGCCACTAAATCCCATATGCCACAAAATAATATGTAAATATTATTAGAAAAATTAACTTACAGTACCAAAAGTAAAAGTACTTATTGTGCAGTAAAATGTTCCCTGATCAGTGTTTTACCTTTACATGTGAGGCTCTTAGAGTAAAACTGCTCATACATGAAACTGCTCACAACAAGGACGAGGTTGAGTTTTTCCAATGTACCCTTTTTTTATTGCTCTTGTTATTTAGAGTTGTGTTAATTTGCACTCTTTCATTCACTGTTGGATAGTTTAATCTACAGCGATGTATCATGCATCACAGTTCATTATATGTTTTTACTGTTTTATACGTTCTACTGTCTGTAGACAAGAAGGGTATAAAAAAATGTGATTTGAAAAGTAAGTAAGGTTGTTAGACAAATGTAATGGACTGGAAACTACAGTACTTGCCTATAAGGTTGCATAAAATGGAAATACACAAGTAAATTACAAATAAATCAAATCTTTACTTGTTGTAGAAGTTGAGAAAATTGATGTATTTACATTCTACTACTGAAGACAGAACATAGACTGTATAAAAATAATGGACGTAGCTACCATGACATCACCCATTGGTTTGTGGACTGCCGTTTTGAATCCTCAAGTTTGGCATTTCAGCCATTGCCATCTTATTTTTTTGGAGACAGAGGTGGCCATACTGGGACAAGAGGCTGGAGCTGTGGATGAACGAGGGGTGGATCTGACTCATACAGTACAGCGACGCCTCGAAGGCAGCCTGTCACTCAAGCGTCCCCACCCTTACATATGTGTAACTTTGGGCCTCAAAGAAAATGTAAACAGGTGAGTTATAAAACAATTCATCCCTGTACAGTTGTGATGTATGTTGAAATTGGCCATAAAGAGTAAAACTGTTTTTGTACTAGGCTGTAAAGTTGTTTATTTCTGCTGTAAAGTTGAGCATTTTAACATGGGGGTATATGTGGATTGACTCACTTTTGAAGCCAGCCTCAAGTAGTCATTCGATGAACTGCAGTTTTTAGCACTTACACATTGGCTCCTTTTATCAGCCTCGGAGGTTGCCGCTTAAGACAGATATGCAGCCTATCAATGGAGTATGAGAGAAATAGCTGATACACTATGCTGTGTCTGCATGGTGGAAACATGTCAGGGTTTATCCTCCATGTTGCCACAGCTGACTGGGGAGGAAGAAACGGTCTCTTCTGTGAAATAAATGTGTCCGGCAGCAGTAGCTCCCCGACTGCACTTCTGGCTGACTAAAGGTGGACCAGCGTATTCCTCCACTTTTCAGCAGCCAATTTAACATGACTGACAGATAAGTTTCAGCATAAACTTCTCCCTTCCAAAAACAACCCCTTCTTTTCCCTTTAGTCAGTCAAAACAGACTTCCAGAGTAGTAACCCTTACAGTGTCAGTCAACACGACTCTGCCTGCAGGCAAATCACGACAGCACAAAGTTGTTGAGATTTTCTGGGAGCCGTAGGACCCCGCATGTGCATCTGGAATTACTCCAAAAACTGTGAGAGCATCTGCATTATCTATAGCATGAACAGTTAGATAGCAATGGTCTGACCTTACAGCGAGAGGTTACCTGTGCTGCTGACAGGGAAGGAGAGAAGATTTAACCTCTTTTACCTCTGCGTCTCATTAGAGGAGGAATGAGAAAAGAATGTAAAAGCATGTCTCGTCCACATGAAAACATTCTCTCTAAGCAAAATCCAATTCAAACCATGTTAGCCTTTTGGGTTTTGTTTTATCCTGTATCATCTTTTATTTTTCCTCTTTTGTCTGTTCCCCACCACCAGTGGCTCGATGCCTCCCAGTGTGTCCACTTTTCATGAGAGAAGGCCTTTCCTTCAATCTCTTCTCACTATGCCTCCTTCCCCTCCTCCTTTATCTCCCTTTCAGTCCCTCTTGCTCTCTTTTGACAGCTAACGCAGCACCTTTAATGGGAGCTATCCCCTCATTAAATACCTGCAGGTGTCTGCAGCGCTTTGGCAGGGACGAAGAGAGAAAGAGAGATGGAGACAAAGAGGAAGACAAAAAGTGAGAGAACAGCGCCTGATGTTGTTCAGGCCCTTTCCAACATGACATACAGTCAGATTCCCTGTGCCAAATTTGAATTACTAATGTCTCTGGAGGCAAATGAACCACGCACAGGGACCAAGGGTCAGGAGAAAAGGTTGAGCCAGTATTCCCCTCCAACAGTGATCTGGCCTCTCCTCATAGCCTTTTCGCCTCTTTGACACTCTACTACACAGAATAAAAGAGGAAGAAAGACGGGAGCTGAAGGAGGGCAAAGAGGGAGGAAGGAAAAGTAGGAAGGCTGAGCAGAGGGGGGGAGACGAGAGACACGAGGGAGTGGAGAAGGTAGAGTGAGAGGGGAAAAAGTAAGAAACTGTGATGCTCATAGTGGGAGGCAGCCAGAGATGAAAGGAAAAGGGAAAAGAGGAGGAGGAGGAGATTGGGTTTGAATGAGAGATAAGATGGAGGGGAAAAAGAGGAAGTGGATGAGAGAAGAGAGAAGAGGGAGAGAGAGCTGGGCTCTGGGGCGATGGGGCTCTCTCAGATGCAGGACGAGACCATCTGGACGAAAGCGGAGCCAGGTCTCTGACGGTAAACACTGGGCTTCACTTTCACATGGAAAAAGACCAGGAAAAGAGATTCAAACACCCGTTCTGCACTTTCCTACCAACATCCACCCAAACCCCAACTCCGCCAACCGTCCTGCCCACGTGTTGGTGGAAAACGCTACCAGACCTCACTATTGGCAATCTCATCGTTTACTGCACACAACATCCCACTAGCAGAGTGCCTTTTTTTCTATAACACACACATGTTTTAGAATTGATTTTAAAAACACTGCTGCCTGTCTATATATCATTTCTCTGACTTGCTTTAAAAATACAAACTCAGTGACCTCTCGGGTCATCAGGGGATGTTCTGCTGAATGTTTCCCCGGGTTAAAAATGGTAAAGTCGAAGTTTTTATGCAACACACACTTGTAGAAAACTTCTACAGCACCTGGGAGTACTTTTAAATCTTTAAAAAAAAACATATAGAAAATGTTCTCTGCCTTCTTAATTTATATACGTTCTCCTCCCATTTAAGTTTTTTCTGTTGTACACAGTTTTTACATTAACCACACTGATTTTTCTTTGTGCATAGAATATGTTATATAAATTAGATTTTGCCTTGCCTTGCTTGTTCATCAGCAGAGCTGGCTAATTGCCACAGTACAACAGATAGTTACGGGGGAGGAAGTGGCCACGGAGGACTTGAACCAGCAACCCCACCTCCTCCCCTTCAAGAGAGTGGATGCATTCAGTAAGAGAGGACTCTTCAAGGTAACTAATCCCTCTCTCCTGCAGCTCATTCTCTCCAGCAAACAGTCTCATCCTCAGAATTACGTCCCAACGAGACACGCCTGCACAAACACACACACAATATATGCATAAAATACTCCTACACACACACACAGACACACACAGATACACAGACACACAGACACACGCACGACTCTACCCCCCTATCCCACATGGCTCTGCAGAAGCAGCACTGCCCCTCCTACCCCTCTGTCAATAAGCCCAGTTTGGAAACACTTTAAACAGACTTGCACATTGCTCCGCTACAAAAAGGGAAAACTTCAAGACATGCTCTCCTCCATACCCGCAGGGTTAATTAGAATTGTTTTAAACAGCCACTGCCATGCTTTTTAAACATTTATGGGTGCATGCATTACAACTAAGGCATTAACATATCCAGAAAGTTTAACCTCTTCTCTGCTCCCTGGCTCCGTTATGAGGAGCAGAGGGGAACGAGAGAGAGGGAGGACAGTTGACCTCTGCTGCCCCCTGTGTTACAGCTGAAAAACAACAAGGGAATTTTCAATGAGGAGCAGCTGCCGGCTTCGGATCAGAGGAATCGGAGCCAAGCCACCATGCCGGCTGAATGACAATCAGCTTGTATGTTAGTGATGAGAGAGAGATCTAAACCCAGAGGCTATGTAGTACCAATAAAAACATACATCATTCACTAACTGGGACATACAATGAGCTGTAGTGTTGAATAAAAAGATGAAGACAGGAATTACAGTTGTGATCACTCCGAGGCAAAAGCACCAATAAAAACAATGAATTAAGATATTTCAACAGTATTTTTAGATTCTATTAAAATTATATATTTTGGGGGAATCTCAAGTGTGCACACAATTCAGCATCAGTATGATTCAACATCACAATTTTGGTTTTAAAAGTCAATCATAGAAGCCTTTGTTTGTCTGCAATGTTGAAATATGAATTATAATTTTTATCTGGCAATATAATCAGGATTATCATTTTTGAGTGTGCAGCCTCTACTGTGAATTTCTTTGGGAAAGATTCTGAGCATAAAATGAAGAGAGTGTGAACTCTAACCTGAGTTCAGGTGATCTTTGTCAACCTTTACCTCACAGAAAAGTGTCAATTTGTCATCGGGCAGCAGACCATTGGCCTCATCCAGCAGGAAGTCCCTCCTTATGAACTTTTTGAAACCCCAGTCCTTCCCCTGGACAAAACGGTACGCTCTCTGGCTCTCTGAAAAAGAAAACACACGAACAAACAAGGAGAAACAAGATTATTTGGGAGACTTTCGCAACGTGATTAAGCCCTGCGTGTGAGAATGTGTGTGCGAAAGAGAAAGTTTGTTATGAGTCATGGCCATAAGCAGCGGAGAAACAATGGCGAAAGAGGCTGGGTGCAGGAAGTATTGCCTGCAGGGAGCTTTTAACACTTCAGAAGAAAACAGAATCTCTCCCTCTCCCTCTTTCACTCTCTGTATCCTCTCGCTGCCACATAAAGACTAGTGGTAAACATGAGACAGAACTGCTGTGCCTCTTTGGCCAAGAAGTGAGAAATTGCAGGGATCAAAGCAGTCCAATTATCATGTGTTTATGGAGTGCCAATTATCTCTGACAGTGGCAGGAAGGATTCTGTTACACTCAGTTGCACTACAAAGACACAGGAAAGGTGCTGGAGTTCTTGTGTGTACAATAGTCACACTGTGGGGGCGGTCACAGCTATCTACAGTCACCTAACAGTCACAAATGCTCACATACAAGGTCAAAAGATAATGACTATGGACTATGACTGCTGCAGAGATCACAGCAAATTAAAGCTAATTGCCGATAGAAAGGAAGCAAGGCACTCACACATAAATTCTGCAAGTAACTGGAGCTCTGTTGGAGGGATGTAACACCATTCTTTGGAGAAATTACATCACTCGCCATTTTGTTAATGAGTCGAAAATGCTTCCTCGGGCACTGCTCTGGGATTTCTGAATGTGTTCAGCCGAGACAAGCTTCAGACCCTTTCTGAGTATAGAGACGTCTTTGTCCATTCCTATCAGCGTAGACACGCCTTGCCACACGGTGAGCGTAATAACTTAAGGCTGTCTATGTCTGTTATTATCTAGACTGCCCTATAAAGGCTTAAATGGCATCAAACGATGCAGGAAAACCAATTCAGTATTCAAGTAAGTGAGTGCGATAGTAACATTTTATTTATAGAGCACCTTCGAAACCTAACTTACAAAGTGCTGCACAAAAGGGGAGGTTAAAAGAATAAAGTATGAGTGCAACAATACCATTTCAGGAAAAAATAGCCAAAACCAGAAAAAAAAACAAAACAAAACAATTAGCAGCATCACAGCTTAAAATAGAGTATGTGCAGTCTTTATATGGACCTACTTTTGCATCTGAAATAAAGATTTAATAAATAAATAAGTATAAAAATACTGCAAAAAGATAGGTCTTCAGCTGTGACTTTAAACCTTTAAGAGAGTTTGCAGACATGACCCCCCCTGTGGGAGACTGCTCCACAGCCTGGGGCCAAGGACAGCAAACGCACAGTCCCCTCATGTTTTCAGTCTTGAGCGGGGTACACCAAGCAAGCCCTGTTTAGAGCACCTGAGGGGCCTAGCAGGGGTATACAGCATTAGTAATTCACTAATATACTCTGGAGCAAGATTATTCAAAGCCTTACAGGTGAGGAGAAACATCTTGAATCCTAAATTTGATCGGCAGCCAATGAAACAACATCAGAACCACAGTGATGTGAGAATGATACGAGGTCTTAGTGAGTAGTAGTGAGCAGTTTTTGACTAACTGTAACCATGTAGCAGCGTTGTGGCTTAGGCAGGAGTGAAGAGCAAGTCCAAATGAGAGGACACAAAAGCATGGATAACCATTTCTAACTGCTGGAAGAATAACAGTGGACATATGTTTGCAATATTTCTAAGGTGAAAGCAGCAGGACTTAATAATTGTCTTGATATGTGTATTACATTTCAGCTCATAGTCAAAAGTGACTCCTACATTTTTAAGAAAAGATTTTCTACTTGTGACCAATGACCCAAGGTGCTGGACGATGTTACTAGAGACCTGATCTGATGTAAAAACCAGAAATTCCGTTTCACTTTGATTGAACTGAGGAAAATGTTGAGACATTTAGTTAACGTGGCAAGACACTTCTGGTGAATAGGTGATGTGAGAGGCCACCAGGAAACAGAAAGGTAAAGTTGTGTATCATCAGCATAGCAATGATAGAACCAAATTGATGGATTAAGTGCCTTTGAGGGAGCATATATAATAGAAAATCAAGTATTTTCATTTTTTTGACACACATGATGTATCTGGATGATTGTGATGGGAAAAGCAGAAACATAATCCAGGAGCAAATTCATTACTATGCATTTAATCACCACAGGAGGTTCTCCGATACTCATTTGGCCAGACTAGCACAGTGTAGTAGTGATGTATCCCCAGTCTCCATACATCATATCAACTCCATACCATAGCTAAATAAGCAATTTGTGCTTGAATCAAATCAGAAAGCTCACATGCAAACCCAACAGGAAGCTCCTGGAGGGGGACAAAAGTATTAAGAGGGTAGTGAGGTGCCTAACAGGCTGGGCTTTGCAAGAGATGTTTGATTTCAACATGTACATGGGGATTAT
>JAPZEB010000009.1:4744787-4757377 GCA_029783705.1 Chaetodon striatus | reverse complement strand
TCTGCATGTCTTTGGACTGTGGGAGGAAGCCGGAGTACCCGGAGAGAACCCACGCTAACACGGGGAGAACATGCAAACTCCACACAGAAAGGCTCCCGCACCTGGGACTCGTGACTCGTAGTGTGAGGCGACAGTGCTAACCACCACACCACCGTGCCGCCCTTCTTCCATAATGTGATCAATATAATAAAAAAGGCGACAATTCTTTATTACTTTGGCATTAAACTGAGAGAGTAATTGGTGACATCATTCTATAATATTTTTAAAGATCAATATTTCTGATCTGCACTGAGTAGTGTGGCTATACAGAGCCAATTTATTCTGTTATAAAACAAGTCCAACAGTCTGGTGTTTAAGATACATACCACAACGAACTAAGCACAATGCCCCATTTCAATTCCAGACAGGAACCTTTGTTGCATCATGCTCCTTTCTCTTCTAATCTTTCCTGTCTGATCTCTACCATCAATATCACATAATGGCAACGTTCAAAAACACAAGTTCTGTATGTTTACTATCCCTAAAAATAAAAAGTCACTGTAACGAGTCCTCTCTTTGAGGCATATGCAGGCCCTTGTTTTACCCTGAAAAGTTACATAAAATTAGATTTTTTTTATATAATTATGAATTCAAAATGCACATGAGATAACTTCACAGTACATTTTCACTGTTAAGCTGCAGACACAGTATAGCTGCTGGAAATGGTGGAGGAAGTACTCAGATCTTTTATTAAAGGTTCAGTGTGTAAGATTTAGTGGCATCTAGTGGTGCAGTTGCAGAACTGAAACTTCTCCCGTGTGCCAAACAACTAGGAGAACCATGGTTGTTGACAAGAAAACACAAAAACATGAATGGCCCCATCTAGAGCCAGTGATGGATTTGTCCGTTCTGGGCTTCTGTAGAACAACATGGCAAACATAGTTCTGAATATCATAACGGCTGTGGCTAAGGAGGACGAGAGGGTTGTCCACTAACTGGAAGATCTTCCAGTCCGCATGTTGAAGTGTCTTTGGCCGAGATACTGAACTCCACATTGCTCCTGATGGCTGTTCAATCAGTGTATGAGTGCGTGTGAATGGTTGCTGAGTAGCAGGTGGCACCTTATATGGTAGCCTTGGCCACCGGTGTGTGAATGGATGAACGTGACTCATAGTGCTTTGAGTGGTCGGAAGACTAGAAAAACAATAAACAAGTGCAGATATACAAGTGCGGCACATATTCTATTTCTGCCAAGATACAACCTTAAATTCAACACAGTGGACCTTTATGTACAACATCCACTGTGTAGGAATACTCCGTTACAAGTCATAAGTCAGTGAGTAAGTATCAAAAGTAAAAGTGCTGACTATGCAGAATGGCCCATGTAAGAATAAGGAATATTACATTATAGGATTATCATTACTGATGCATTAACGTGTCCTGCCTGGAGGATCCATAACATTTTATTTCATTTCAGCCTATAATAATACATCATAATTAACCTAAATCCTCAAAGAAACCAGTAACTACAATCCCTAAATAAACGAAGTGGAGTAAGAAGTATAATATGCTGACTTGTAATGGAGTAGAAGTAGAAAGTAGCAGAAAATGGAAATGCTCAAAATTGTAATTGAGTGCAGTGCATGAGTGAATGTACATATTTACTTACTGGCTGCTGGTGATGATGAGAAGCCCTTCAGATGCAGTTTTATCAATGGATTTGTATGAAATAGTTAAGTTTATCCCAAACATCCTTTAGCATGGCCATATGGCAGGGACTTCAGGCGACCAGGCCTGCTGTGAAATAGGAGGTGAAGAGTGACAGAAGAGAGAGATGGAAAGCCTTCTGGAATTCATTACAGCTATTGCTGAGACTCTCAAAAAGGAGAAAATAAATTCATTATAAAAAAGAAAAAAAACAGACACACATTCGTACATGTGAGCACACAAGCACTTTCAAACACACGCACTCACACACACAACACAACACAACATGTCACCATCTAAATTCCCTTTAACTTGCAAAATGAAAGGGAAACATCAAATACAGAGGACTTCCCACAAGCCTCTCCCTCAGGGACCCTATTCCTGCTGGGGTGGAGAAGAAAATGGGTGGCACGGTGCAGAGACACCACCACCAGGTGGACAGGGGGTGGAGCTGTGTGATTTGGCTGCTGCAGAAAAGGAAGCGATCACAGCAGGGATCCTGGAGTGTTTAGAGGGTCACCTTGTGCGACAATAGGCAGCGAGCAAAACAGTGAGAAACAGAGACGGGCTGCAGAGTTTAGAGGGACAGACTACAAAGACTGAAAACATGCCAAAAAGCTGAGGCTAAGTGACAGAGTGTTGCAGCTTTGAGCGTATGCGTGACGCATTTCTGAACGTAAATCAAACGCCCACATGCTAGCTCACTTTTCCACAGCTTAGAGTCAACCCTGTGCTTTTTTAACAACCCCCCCCCCAACCATCACCAGCCTCTTCCCTCGAGCTCTGGTGAGAAATCTGACAGAGGGTTAATGAAGCCTGTTCATTATAAGGTCAGACAGCATTAAAAGTGGACGGGAGCTCCAATGAAAGCTTAAAGGGAGCATGTGCAGACGCATCCGGGGGATCAGCAAGATTGATCAAGTGAAGTAGCTGACTCCCATTTCTAAAAAATCATACACAGCTGGCTGGAGGCACACTTCCTGTCAAATAAGCACACACACAGGGATCATATGACGGAAGTAATTCCAACTCTCCGTTATTAGAGATTCAGGAGTTTTGGCAGCAGACATGAGAGAGGAAAGTAGTGCCGAGGTGTCTCTGACATTAATGGCAAGAAAATCTAGACTACATGAGGAGCTGCCGCAGGTTAGACTGGCAAGCAAAATAGGCAGAGGGAAGGAGAATTTCCCTTCTCAGGGGTGAGCGAAAGACACACATGTGTGAACAAAGATGGGTGTGGAGCATGTATGAAAACATGTCTGCCATAAAACAGTGTCTGTCCATCTTGCCCGAGGCATTGCTGATAGCCCTGACACTCACTCAGAGAGCGAAAAAGAGGGTGAAAACAGGGATAAGAGAACGCCAGGAACAGTGGGCACACATGCATGACAGGGCTGAGCATGAACTCGGCGGCGGGTTGGGGAGACACTGGAGTGTGTCGGATCCAGGGCCGCAGGAGGTGTGATGGATTAAGAGGCGCTGGCAGAGACAGAGGCCCTCCCATCGCGGAGCAAACCCCAGTGAAACAACATCAGCATATCTCTCCATATCACTGATGGTCTCCTCTCTCAATTTTTTTTTCTCCGCTTTCCTATTTCTCCCCCTCTTTAAACCATCACCTAAACTCCCACATTTTCTCTGCCTCCCTTCAATCCAGTCACGATTGCCATAAAACCACGCAACCATGCAAGCGCCACACTTCTTCCTTGTTGCTTTAGTTCCTCGTTTTGATCACATTTCCTACTTTAGAAGATAAAAAAATGAGAAAAGTATTAATTTGTGCAGCTAAGATAACAAAAATTACCATAAGTAGTCTTACATTGAGAAAGTGAGATAGCTTGGCTCAAATTATTAATGTTAATATCCTAACTGCACTTCACAGCATTAAGTATACATATCACTACTATGGTTGGTGATATTAATTAACTGAATTCTGGTGTCACTTCTACAGATAAGCAGTTGTTGCATTGATGTTTTGTTCTACATTTCTAACAGACAGTGTTGCTTGTACTTTGATGTAAGACTGACAGCAGCTCCCAAAATTCATATAGACTATTAAGGTGGCACAAGTATAATCATGTAAAATACAATCATAGCATTATAGCATGGGGGTGAACAGTTAAATCATAACAATTTGTTTACTCTATACCTTTCAATTATTTAAACTAAGCTTGGGCGGTATCAAGGTCTTATAGTATACCAGGGTATTAAGAAATATTGGAGGTATAATTTTAATACCATCCTCTTCTTACCACACTGAATCAGAGATGCTGTTTTGAGGCAATTCAGTGCACAGCATGCGCCACCAGAGGTCAGTGAGTACTGACCGAACAGACAGCTCAGCTGAGAAAAATGACAACTCTGAGTGGTGGGGATAACGTTACACAACTAGTAAAAAGCCAGCCGGCAAAGCCAGAGAGAGACCACAGGACAAACCAGCATATTT
This sequence comes from Chaetodon striatus, assembly GCA_029783705.1. Classification (NCBI taxonomy): domain Eukaryota; kingdom Metazoa; phylum Chordata; class Actinopteri; order Chaetodontiformes; family Chaetodontidae; genus Chaetodon; species Chaetodon striatus. The sequence continues at coordinate 4,753,245 of JAPZEB010000009.1, read as the reverse complement.
TCACATCTAAATCTGTTACTTAAGGGTTTCTTTTGACTAAACCAGAGTTAGTAATTGTTGGAACAATGGAAAGACTAACTAAGACCATTTTAACGAGTTTTGTTTTGTTTCTGTGGAGTTTGGATGAAGCGTGTTTTACAATGAGTTAGAAAGGCAAGGCTAGTCTTAGTTTAGTGAAAGAATGAAATTTGAATTCAGAAGATGTACAGCTGTACTCTTTTTTGGTAATAAGAAAAATAGGTGTAAAAATACGCCAATCAACCAAAGTATCAAAGCCACTAGCAGGTGACATGAATAACATTTAACATCTTGTTACAGTGCAATGTTTTGCGTGAAAACCGTTAGTCCTGCATTTCTGTGGATGCCACTTGACATGCTCCACCCACCCAAACACCGTTGCAGATCAAGTACACCTCCAATGGCAATGGCACTCACTGATGGCAGCAGTACCCGCAGCAGGACAATGCACCATGCCACATTGCAAAAATAGCTCAAGAGTGGCCTGAGGAGCATGACAAGAAGTTCAGGGCATCCACATAGCCTCCAAATTCCCCAGATCCCAATCTGATTAAGCATCTGTGGGACGTGCAGGTACCCCACCTCACAACCCACAGGACTCAAAGAATCCTCCACTAGCACCCGCCCTTTCCCATCACTCCATTTTCCCTGGTGCCAGACACCACAGGATAACCCCCCAGAGGTCTTGTGTCTATGCCTGGACAGGTCAGAGCCAAGTCCAATCCAAGGAAGCTACATCGTGGATTGGGAGTACCTCCGAGTACCAGCACGTCCCATGAATGCTCAATCAGATTGGAGAATTTGGAGGCCAGGTCAATGCCTTGAGCTCTTTGTCACATTCCTCTGGCTATTCCTGAATGGCGATGTAGTTTAGTGCATTGTTCTGCTGGGAGGGGCAGTGTTATTGTCATGAGAGGGGGGTATTTGGTCTGCACTGGTGTTTGGGTGGTGGAGCGTGTCAGGTGGCATCCACATAAATGCCAGGACCCAAAGTTTTCCACGCAGAACATTGCATTGTGACAAGATCAGTGTCCTTCACTTCACTGGTTTCAATATTTTGGCTGATCAGTGTATGTATTGCCTTTCTTGACATTGACTTTTATCACATGTAGCTCAGTTTTTGCTTTTTTAACACAAATATCATCATAAACCGTATACACGCTGAAATGTCAGGATGGTATGAAGGCATGAAAAAATGCCCAATAAGCTAAATTCAAACATGCATGCCACATAGGGAACAGTGCAATGGTTAAACCTTGGCTACATAAAAGGAAAAATCTCAGCTCTTAATGCTACTTCATCATTCATCATTTGATACAATCAATGGCCTACACTGGCTAGACACTGTCTTTTAACCCAATGTAATTGTAAGGCTGAAAAAGACAGAGAGAGTATTTTGTCAGCACTGGGCCCTTGCCATAATCCTTTCTTCTTCTTCCCCATCGCTCCATCTTCCCGAAACCCTTATCTTTGCTCTGTTGCTGCAGAGCTGACCGGCTGCTGTGTGATTCGGTGTCTCAGTATAAAAGGTCCAATCCTAAATCTAAACACAAACATAAAGGCAGTTTTAACAAAATATCCACCGACGCATTTTAACAGAAATGCCTTCCATACTGCCTAAAATGCAGGACCGAGTATTGGCAAATACACAGATCTATGCACCGATCCGATACCATGTAATTTCTTGATAAATTTTAAAGTAGTTTTACACCAAAAATTAAAATTGATAGCAATCATTTCACATCCATACAGGGTTAAGAGTATACAGCTGTTAAAATGTTTCTTAAATAAATGGTATTGGATCGGTACTCAGCATTGGCCAATACGCAAGTTCACCAGTTAGAATCAGGAAGGAAAAATTGTTTTGGAACACATCTACATTTAAATCATCTTCACAAGTTATTTACTTTAACTTCAATCAAAGTGTTGGTCTCAGTAAAGTCCCCGTGTATAGCCACAAAGCTGCAATCTATATCTGCATGAATGTCTCAGAACTACATAGTTTGGTGTACTTCATTACACACACAAATACCTTTATCCAAATGACTTTCAGTCTCATCACATTACACATGCTAATCAGTCTATCTGCATACTCTCCTCTCAGTTTTTTGCACACTCAGCTTGAAACATTTGAAATTACATATTCAATAAGACCGACCTGCAAGAAAGATAAAGGTCTCATTTGACAAACACAATCCTCTAAAAAAAGCCCTGCCCAGCTGCTGTACTCACTTGGCAGTGGTGTGTGTGTGTGCATAAACATAATGCCATCCTGTGAAAAAAAAGCCAGACTGAAGCTTCAAGTCCCACATCTAAAGCCTTTCAGTCTGCGCTCTTGCAATTTGTCCTTACACACTCCTCCAATGTGATCAATTAGCCCTCTCATGTGACAAAACATACCAACACTTGTACACAAGTGCAGATACACACACACAAACACGCACACAGCAGACAGCACAAAATCCACTGTGAAAATTTGAGACTTGAAAAAATAAAAATGATATACTCTGAGGCAGACATCAAACCACAGTGGGCCCATATAGCCAAGATAACAACAGAAAAGTGCTTTCTAAATGACAAAATGATACTGGCTGCAGCAAGTCCACAGCTCGCTCTCACTCTGTGTATTCTTCTCCAACACAGACTCCCAGTGAAACAGAGCAAAGTCTGTCTGCACATCAAAATGAAAATCTTTTTTGACAATATATCTCTTCCATTCCCTGAACAAAGCTGCTAGAAAACAATATCTGCTCAACAAACGTTTGCATGCACCCACTGAGGTACAGAGCTTCTTTCACCTTCATCCTCACGACCACTGGATGTGCTCTTACGTATTACCCTGCCTGTTTATTTCCTGCCCTGCAGAGGCGGCTCTGCATGAAGTTTGATTCTCATGAAGTGAGCCGAGCCTAGAGCAAAAGGGAGGAGTGAATGGAGGGAGAGGGAGTTTGTTTTGTTACCGCACCCAGTGCAATGATGCAATTTATAATTAAAATGCAAATAAAGCGACAGGGAGTCTCTCTTCACCTTGTTTTCACTTTACTCCAACATTCTCAGGGGAGGCCCATCTCTGCCTGGGATCAATGTATCCAAGCCAGTAAATCAATATTCATATGAAGCGCTGGAATCAATTTCAGATTTAGGCTAGAAGTACAAGCGACTGCATTGCTGAGAGAAAACTTGAGATGCATGGACAGACACATCCAGCCTGTGGCTATAAAACATTTTTATACTTTGCTATGATGATGTGTGAAGGATCTTTAAAAGCTCACATCCCTAAACTGAAGGCTAAAAGCAATTATTTTGGCAACAAGAAAACACAGGCCCGTCTGACACATCCGCCAATGGCCCGTCTCTGTTTTGACTATAGCTTATCACAATAGGTGGCTCAAACATCCCCTAAGCTTCAATCTCAACAAACAACAAAGACAAACGCAGTGGAATGAATCATTTGGGGGAGTTTTATTTCAAAAGTGTGCCTGACAGAGAAAACAGGGGGGAAGTGGAGAGGAGGCCTTTTTTAGTGGTTGTCCTTCAGCGTGACTTTGTCATGTAACACATTTCCAGCTCAATTATCTGCATCCAGTGGATTTCAAACACATTTAGCAAGGACCAGAGAGCTTGGTAATTAGCAGGAGCCCTGGCTCATAAGGGGGCCAAAAACAAAGCCTGTCTTTAGCTCTATCTTTATCCCCTCCACTTGTCTAATCTCTTCTGATCCTTCTCTTATCACAGATTGTGTTGGACATCATGCATGCACTCAGTCAACGCCTTTATAGGCCAACAGGTTTCAGCTTCTCTAGACCAAAGCATGGTGTAAAATGAGATATTTGATTCAGAAGAAAAGAAAACAAGGGAATCTGACTGTGGGTTATTAGTAGGGCTATCTTTTGAAAACTTACGATACAAGTACCCTTAAAGTGATACTATACCTATAGGGTACTTCATCACACACCTTTTTTTTCGACTTCATTCTATATCCAATATGTGAATGGAGTTGGGTGTGTAGTATAGCCATACTTTCGAACGTTTTGGTGGCATCTCAACAAACTGAACTGCCAACTCTGTCAAATACGTTGTGTTCAACTTCACCACACCACAGACAATAGTGGTTATGGCTGCTGCAGTAGTGGGCCAATCACACGGTGCATTAAATTGAAGAGCCCTTACAGTGACTGGCTATGAGCACATCATAACAAAGTCACACACACAGTCATTTTTTTTTCCAGATTTGGGTACAAAAAGGATTGAATGCAGTTATTGTTTGACTGGAGAAGTTTCAATACCACTTGGTATTGGGTTTTTTTGGTCAATACCATAATGGTATCGAGTACCAATTACCAGCGCTAGTTATTTATGACGACACTGTGCGCAACATAAAATATATTTACTTAGATATCAGTTATTTCTGAAATACTGAGCAAAGTGTGACAACCAGGAATGGTTTCTTATATCCCAAAAAAAGTACAAATATAGTATGTATACTCACAGAGCATTATCATCGAGGATCCTAACTAATCTTTGGTGAGTCCAGAAACCTTTGCTATTCCTGAGAGTGCTTAATAAACCACCAATGACTATCACACACTCTGAATCCAACCTGATATTTTTCTGATTACCCATGAAATCAGAACTTGTAGTTGTGATGACATTTCCCACAGAAATACAGTGCACTGAGCAAAAAATCGATTCAATGTTCAGAGTCATGACATGATTAGAATTTCAAATATAAAGGTTAAGACCATGTCAGACCTTGGGCACCAACCTCCTACTTGTGTTGTTTCCATTTTAATTATGGTTTGAAATCATGTCAGCTTGCTATGGCACAAGAATGTCGCCTAAGGTAAAACAGTTTCATTCTATCCCCAGATACATATAGAGGCTCATTTCAGTGTGGGACAATTGCACCCTTCCCCCCGCTCCTCACTCCAGCGCTTTGTCCAGAATTTCTCCCTATTCGCTATCAAGTGTTGTATACTTACATTCAGCCATTTCACTTGAGAGTCTGAATTCTATATCTAACATTTATGTATTATGAAGCCATAAAAAAATCCTCGGAGGAACACACAATGTAGAACTGAATGGTTCACTGCTGCCCCTAAGATGACAATGGTGACATAAAATAATGATGCATGATAACTGTCTTAAGTTTTATAATAGAGTAAACCATTGCGCATTCAATATGTTTAATATGTAATGAATAACGGAGGAGTAAATAAGGAAGGGATTACAGACACAGTGAGGTTTTACTCCCTTTTTGTCCCTCCATTTTCCTCTCACCATTTCCTACCTTCTTTCCAACAGTTATAATGATAACCTGTGTGTGCAGCTTGGGTTGAGCAACATGGCGTTATATTACGTGTGACGGTAGAAATGTGTCTATCGGAAGAGATTTGGCAATACTGTTTCTACCATGAAAATGGGCTCTGTAGTCCAGCAAACTTCCTGGGGTTGATTCAAGCAAGCTATATGGCAAATTAAGGCTGGATTCTCAAGTGATCACATGATTTACACATGATCTCGTGTTTCTTACTTGATCTTGTGAACCCAGCTGCCTTGCAAGGTAATGTGATTTGGGCAGACATGGAGAGGGAAAGTAAAGTTGTAAATACAGAAACTAATAACACTTGACATTATTGTTCTCAGGCACCTGTACCTTTCATTTTTAAAGAACTTTAGTTTAACTGTTTTGAGTTTTTTTGTTTTGAACTCAAGTGCTGTCTCATTTGAGGCAGCCGTTTATTGAAAGGAACCCATAACCTAGCCTTGGATAAGCAGATGACGTTGGATGGATGGATGGCTGGATGGATGGATGGATGGATGGATGGACTGATGGATGGACAGATGAACGGACAGACGGACGGATGGATGGATATATGAAATAATAAAAGAAAATAAACAAATGTGATACAGTTTGGTATAGTTCCTTTAATCTATTTCTTAATTGAATTCACAGATCACTTTGCTGTGTTATGGTAATGTATAATTACATATACTGTTAAAAAAAATTTTGGCCATATCGCCCGCCCCTAACAGAAATAAAAGAAACAAAGGAGTGGTGTGGATCTCCATTAAAGTTCAGGGTTTTTGAAGGGAAAAAGGAACAAAGGGAGACATAAAATAAATATATCCTCAAATACAGAGGGCACAATTGACATAAAAGTGTACCAGGTTTTGTATCCTGTTTCAAAGCACCATCAATGAACCGAATGTCAATTAAACACCTTTTTATTAAGTAGATGTGTCCCCACTGTTGGTCTATCCATCAGCATACGGGACTTCAAACCCAAGTGGACCCACACACACACACACACACAGACTGAAGAGGAGCCAATTAAGATCAACTGTTCACTTAACTTGTCATACTGTCATATTGCTGTGCTCAAATATGGGGATCAAGGGCAATCTAATGCCATTGGGGGAGAGGCGGGTCAAAACTGGCATTTTTTCACACAACAGCCTATCTTCACCTCAGGGGATAATATTCCTGCTTCTTACCAGATGTCATATCTAATCTTTTTCCCACATTTGAGACCGATCAGCGGTAACCGCTAAAAAAGGGAGGCCCGGTACAGAGTCATTGGAAGCGGGGGTCCTGGATGATCCTTTGTTGAGACTGCCCCTGATGACTGAATCATTTGTTTCAGCGAGAAAACCAAAACAACATTATGCTAACGTTTAAGTGACAAAGCTCTCTAGAGGCCATGGATTATGACTGTTGACCATCAGGAGCAAAGGAAAAATTTAAGTGATTTTATTGCACAGAAACAAAGGCGGAGTCAGGAGGAGGTCAGGGTGGGTGGATGGGTCATCAAAACATGATCTCCACTTTTACCACTGTCTGCAATCTCTAACAAACAGTAAAGATAGGGTTCTTTTTAACCATGACAATGATACTCTTCTACCAAAGTGTTTATTGTGGCCATGACGCCAAAGGTCACCTAACCTTAATGAGGTAGTAATTTGAACCCAAACCATGATATTTCCTTAGCTGTAACTAGGCACTATTTTCAGCCAAAACCCTGTTTTTCCCCTTTTTGTGCCTGAGCCTAACCAAACCAACCACCGCGCTGTCATATCATAAAAACAGATTTATTATTATTACATACTGCATATATATTGGGACCTTTCTATGTGTGGCTCTAAAATAAATGTAGTGTTTGTTAGAAGTAAAAATATAAATATATCACTGTAGAGATTCATCAACAACAAAAGGCATGAAGTCTTCAGTAACTCAGAAATACAAGGCAAGATGTTACTCTTTTTGCTGCTTACTAATAGGAGGCTGTATTTCATAACACCCAAAGATGGAAACAAAGACATGCACTAAGCAATAATGTAATTCACTACCTCTTTTTATTATTGGTCTTTGTAAACATGGTCCATACACAAAAAACGTTAATCTCAAAATGACATGATTTATGGCAGATTTATATTAGCAAATTTCCATCTGGGCAGGTACAAACAGAACAATTACCCACTGACACTAAAAATATTCATTTACATGCAATACCATTACATAGTATCTATCACACTAACAATTAAACAAACAAATCTACAGGCACAAATCAACATATGAACAGCAGCACATTAATCCAGTAAAACTATGAAATTACGCTTCATTACAGTTAATGAACGCGTCTGAATCACAGTCAAATTAATGTCAACATGACTAGTTGCTCAATATTCTTTTTTTTGCAGCGTGGGAAAACAAATGAAAGTCTGTGGACGTTAACAGCTCAGCTGGAAGCATATTTCAGTGTTTCACAGCTGTAAAACAAAAAGCAGATTGTGCCACAGCAGTCCAGTGTGGTGGAATGTTTAAGAGCAGAGGGAAAAAAAGGACTTTAATGGTTAATAAGTAGTATTATAAATAATCTTGAATGCCAATCAAACTTCTAAAAAAAGACAAAAGATTTCGTACCAAAAACTTTCAAAGAGGAGCTATTATACTCATTTTCGGCCCTTTGTATTTGATTTTTGGACTCCTATAGAGCAGCTACACACAATGACCCGCACAGAAAGCTTTGTAGATCTTTGGGATGCTGTGCCTCTCACTGCATCGCTTCCTTGAATTTCCTGCATCCCACGAAAACGGTCTGTGTAATTTACTCCACCCCCCTGGCCCACCTCCATGTATGCCTCCCGCCGAGCCCACTCTGCTGTGATTGGTCACACTCCCGAGTACTTCCGAAGGGCTGGCGAGCGCTGGCAAGCGCTGGCAAGCGCTGGCAAGCGCTGGCGAGCGCTGCCAAGCCCCACCTCCTTATTTTGCCGGTGCGGAAGTTGAGAGAATTTCCCTTTTGAAAATGTCAGCTTTTGAAATACAGCCGTATGTGTTGGATCCCAAATCCGATCCTTAAGTAGAGACTGGACAGCCTGAAGTTTCTCAAGTACAGAGGTTACTTCAAGACGTCTCTGAATGGTAAGTAACGTTAGC
>JAPZEB010000009.1:4729164-4740419 GCA_029783705.1 Chaetodon striatus | reverse complement strand
TCAGAGTTAACTATGACATTAATGCGATTAATCGCGATTAAATATTTTAATCGCTTGACAGCACTACTTAAAACCATATTTAGAGTGAAACTTATCTATGTTCTCTTCAAAGCCAGACTCCAATAATAAGGCATTTTCTTTTAACAAAAATATATGTGATGGCAAAGCACTAAGTATACGACTGGATAAATGTGACTTGGATTATACTACACGAGCTGTGTGAGATGTTTTGATATAATTTTGCTGTTAAATTTGGTCCAAATCAATCAATAAATCAATGTGTTCACCATTTTCCATTGAGGCATGCGAGAAAAACAAAGTTTCCTTCACTAATTCAAGGTAACACAGCATGAATCATTGATTTACAAATCACTTCGTGGGTAAAGTATTCCGTCACGGCTGACAAATACTAAACAATTCTAAATTGATAACTTGTGACACAGAACTGTTTGTGCATTTTTAAAAATACAAATATGATGACGAATAGAGGGAGATTTTCCTGTGTACAATAAGTTGTTTTCACTTCAGGCAACACTGTGGAAGTCGGCACAGAAAAGCTTTCAGGGATGCAGCTGCCGTAGAAAAAAAAGAACTAAATGTTATGACAAATTGAATCTTCTGTTGTACATTTGAGTTCAAGTAATTTGTGCTCAGTTGCTTTAAGTGAGCGCAGACACTGAAACAATGTGATTTGTAATAAATCAGGGCAGAGACTAAAACAGCAGTGTTTCAGCAAACGTCTAAATCAGCACTGAGCATTACATTTAAAATATAGTGAGTGGAGAATAAGCATATGGTGGCATTGTAAAGAAGTTACTGGATATTAGTGAAACGTTTGATATTATGCATCCTTTATAGTGGGTAAGCTTCAAATGTGTGGATTTTTACTGATGAACCAACAGTCTGGCTAAACTCCATTTAAACTTGATGTGCATAAAAGCAAACAATCAGACAAGGCACACTGAGCAAACTAATTTGCCTCCAAGTTTGGCATTGGATAAGCAGTGACGGTCCACCTAGTGTCCTTGAGTGACCACAATTTACTGCACGACTGACAGCTAACAGTGGCAGTCTGCAGTGTCATGAGAAAAACAAGAAAGCACAAAGACAGACTGCAACAAAACAAGAAACGGAAGAAAAATAAAGGCAAGGAGAAAGCAAACAAGTAAGCAAGACAGACATGATGAGTGGTCCCATCGAAAGGAACCCTATCCCAGGAAAAATATAAATACAACACAATCATTGACCAGCTCTGCCACACTTAACAAGGAGCTCAGAGAGAAGGGGAAGGAGGAATAAGTGGAGGGAGCCGCAGGGTTGCCGCGGCAACTGAAATTAGAACCTGGGATAACAAGAGAAATGAAAATGTGTGGGACGACCCAGGTGAGACACACAGCGAGGGGAATTAGAGAGAGGATTCAAGAGAGGACTCATGGAGGAAAAAAACAGAGTTGCTTTCATTCCTGTGAGCAGCGCTTATACAACAGCGTGATAAATACGCACGTCAAATCTTAAAAAGAGATGACAGCAGCCTTTTCAATGTAATACATGAAGAAGCCATAAATGTGCTCTCCTGCGGTGTGACATCATCTAAATAAAAAAAAAAACACACTTGCACACTGCAGTAGGATTACTGGAGCCGTGTGAAAATTGCAGCCAAGATTAGATAATTATAGATACAGTGTTTGAAATAATTCAACTTCCACTTCTAGTTATTAATTAAGTCAATTTTATTTGTATAGCCCCCAATCACAGTGAGTCTCAAAGGGATTCTAAACGCCTACACTATAAAAATAAATGAAATCGACGCCTTCCAACCTAAAAACCTCACAGAAAATGAGGAAAAACTCCCACAGAAGCTCCATTAAGAAAAAATAAAAGAAACCTTTGACACAGCTACTTATCAGTAAACAACAGACAATGATTTTTACAACACTGTGATAAATTTGAAAGCACCCATCTCACCACAACTGACAGAAATGAATTTAGCTGTGAGCACTTATCAAGCACCTTTCTCGGTCTGCTTGGAGGTTGCCAAGAGACAGATAATGCCAACTGGAGGCTGGCAGTTTGTACGGTCTGAGTGTTAAGACCTAAAATGTCAATATTGGTCCCGAGGGAAGAAATAATTAAGGCGTAAAGATCTAAAAGGCTTGTCACATATGGCTGGCCAGCTGTCACATCTGTCTGTTCATATTCACGCCGGTAACAACTGGGCCTATACTAAAGCAGCAGCAGCAGAGTACGTAATGGCTGAGCATTAAATGTCAGCTGACTGAGCTACAACTAAAGGCTCGCACACCAAATGAGGAGAAGCCTGGCATTTAAAACAATACACAAGCTCCACTTCTCATTTTAGACGCTCAGTCCCGAGTGGGTTGTCTCAAAAAGATCTACTCCCTGTGGTTCTACTTCACACGTCCCTGGTGTTCAGTGTTAAGGGAGGCAGCATTACAGAACCAACACAGGAGCACAGTCTCTAAGAAGAAAGTATACCTCTCTGTAAAATTCCTGCAGGATGTCAGAGAAAAGTTTCCTCTTTTAATTGCAACAAGGTGACAACAACTGGAGGACCTTTAGGTGCTCGTTGTCAGCAAACGTCTGCCCTGCTGATGTGTCTTTGAGCAAGGCACTAAGCCACTGGCATGCTTCAGGAGAACAGTGAAATTGTCCTCATGAGAAGAATTACAGCATTGCTTGTTTGTTCCACGGTATCACTATTCTGGCCTTTGCAAACCTTACTCAGCTTGTTTTGGTCCAAATCAGAGGACAAGTAGTTGCTTTGTTGCATTCATGCATTGGCTGCTTTTATGATAACCATACACAATTTTCAACTCAGCCGTAATCTATCAACCAAAGCCATGCGGCAGGCAAATTAGTCCAAACAAATCCAATTGCAGTCCGTGTCGTTTTAGCTCACAGCTTTGTGGACTTGCAGTCTTGGCTCTTTGTTTGCACTGAGCTTTAACACTTCTTGTCTGCTCTTTTGCAGAGTTTAGAAATGTATTGAAAAAGCATTTCACTGCATCTTGAGTGCAAGTTTGCCCTTGGCTCATTTTGTTTTGCTTGGCTTTTCAAGCATGAGTAAGTACCGGCTATCAGGTGACAACATTCGTCTCCTTATAGCCATAAAACTACATTTCAGGGTCACTTCTTGTAGGTGCAGGTCTAACTTCTGACAAACTGCCTTGCAGTTCATTGGAGGTCCACAAGTTAAGATGTCTCTGTGCAGTTATTATTTTAGTTTAAAAGCAAACCCTCTCACCTGCCTAAATGAAAGAAAGCACAAGCTCGACGGTTCAAATACACTCCTTAAAAACTGACTGGTGCAAATACACCCTGGCTAAGACCAGAACTGGGATGGATCTAGTGAGGCGGGTTTGGGTGGGTGTATGCTGAGCCTCTCCTTCTAGGATCCCTGCTGTGTTTAAATGCAAAAGAGGACGATGTGTGAGGCAGGCAGCTGGCAGTAGTGAGTGACAGGTCAGGTGAGCGCCGTGGTCTGCTCAGGCGTGCAGATCCAGCTCCTCTGACTGATCTGAAGTGGCTTCAATTAACTGGAGCAGCCAAGTGTAAGGGAGGGGACTGGGGGGGACGGGCCCCAGACAAGCCTCTTGACAGATTTTGAGGGGGGTAAGATGAGTGGGGAGGCTCTGACAGGTCCTCTAATGCCCAACCAACTCCAACCTTTCTCCATCTCCTCTTAGCTAATTACTAAGTATCCATATGGAGACACTTGTCACTGTGATCACAGCAAATTGGCTGTAACTGCAGGGTCAGCAAGGACTGTCTTTCACTTGCGTCCACAGGCATTCGCACACACATCTAGTCAAAACACACACAATAATTTTTATAATTTTCAGTTTCCTGAGATAACAGAAATTAAGACACGACCAGGAAATCCAATATCACAGGCACTGCCTCACGTACATCTGCAAAACCATATTCATGTTGAATCTGCAGGATGCTCTGTATGTATGATAATATAGAAAGGAGGTGATTAAAATATCCTGCATTTCTCAACAAATCCCACACACAGATTTAATTTTCATGGATATATACAACAACGCTGATGTTAGAAGACACTGCCAAGTGAAATGCTAGTTTCACTCTGAATATGTAAAGGTAAATCACACTCCAAACATGTGGGAACGTGGAGAATAGATTTGAACTGTGTCCTGGAATTTATCATGTCTCCACATTTGCCTTTCAAACCACAAAGAAAGATTCACTTTGTGACATGTTAGGTGAAACAATGAAACTGCAGGCAAACCTGTACATGCCAGCAGGCCAGTATGTCACACCAGTAATGAAAAATAATTTAATATTTTCTACTCTCAGCACACACACAAAAAAAAGTGTGTCTTATGGCCTCTAACTGAATAGAGTGTGCTATTTTACACTGTCTTTTCATCTAGCTTTTGCTCCTGCTTTCTTGCTGTCTTGCTGTTCTTGCTAGTTTTACGTTACCTAATTAACATGGAAAAGTTTTTGGGGGAGGCATGAAACACACAGGCCCACATAATTTCCCCTGAAGGATTTATTTTATTGTTCTTTTTTTTTTTTGGCCTCTTATGTTAGCACATCCTCCATGCCTCCGCCCTCATTTCCCCTTCTAAAAACCTACTCTCCTTCCTTTTTTCTTACTTTTTAGTCTTTTATTAGAACAAGGTGCAATTTTCACTTTAAAATGACGGCTGAATGCTACCTGAAACTTCTTACCCGGCTGCCATTTATATGATCAAGTGTCTCCTGCATCCTCTGTTCTCCTGCTACTTGGTATTCCTCTACTGGTAGGCTTTAGATCTTCTGTCACCTTCATTCTTTTTGAAGGTTTGTGTTTTTCTATTCAAACCATCTACCTCATTTCTCATTCTGGACCATCAATTTCCTCTTACCCACTATTTGGTTCAACGCGAGCCATCTGAGAATAGGTGTACACATCTCAAAAAGCAAAACAAAATGTAGTTTGCTCAAGAGGAACTACTGAACTACAACTTAGTAGCTTATTATTTTCCATGACATGTCTGCAAAGTAGACTATCAAAGACAGCTTTAGTGCCATGTACAATTGAAAAGCATGTCAAACAAATGAGCATGTAAATTAAATTAACTAAAGACCTGTTACAACATTGGTCTGCATGCCTGGGTTGACAAATCAGTGCTGAACACAGCACAAGGGAGAAATAAGTATATGATGGGGTAGTTACAAGCTAGTTTAGGACTTAAAACACCTAAAAACAAGGCCTTGAGTTTAAAACATTTTAAGACTTTTCCAGGACCACTTTAATTCAAGTGTGTTCATGTTCGCCGCTCTAACATCCCCCTTCTTAAGCACCCCCCCTTCTTCACAGTACATGCCATTTCCAAATATTGGTACAGACCAACACCCCGCTTCCCTCCCCCAGAACCTCACCCCATTTGGTACTCACCTAGATCAAAGTCCCTCGCACATCTGTTCCGCTTGCTGCTGCCACAACTCGCCAGCTGGACTCTGTCCGTCAGGTCTCTCAGTCTGTAGGTGTGTCAGTACTGCATGTCTGTCCAAAGCCTGAGCTTCTTGGCAAGCTGCAAGCTGCAAACGCAAACAGCGGAAAGAATCAACAAGACTGTAGTTGTGAGAGCGAGCGTGGGTGTGAGCCAGTGCCTTATCATATTCTTGCAAGAGACTCCTTGTCAAGTTGACTGTTTGTGTGCGCATCTGTTATGTAGGAGACTTGAATGCAGAACATTTTCAAGATAGAGTGTGTGTGCTTTAGCGTTTGTGTGTGTGTCTGTGTGACAAGATATTACAAAGACACATGTTTTACGAAGAGGTAGTGAGGTTTACACAGCGAGGCGGAACAAAGTGGAACAGGGGCCCTCCTTACGTAATTACACCCGGCATTAAAACACTAATCCAAACACAAACTGTATCTGGACTGTATCCAAACAGCAAACTAAGCTAAGCCACAGGTGTAAACAGAGCCATGAAGGACTGAAATCTCATTTCCACAAATCAAACGACGGTGCTTATAGCAATAAGATATAAAGCAGGCTTAATGCCTCTTTAATACTTCTAAGGGCATATTTACACTGACCCATAAATATGGATAAAAATCTTGGATATACAGTAATTTAGATGTACACGCTGCATGTTAATGTGATATATCAAGGCCCCGCAGAGACCCCAATAACAGTACAACCATCTGACAGAACAGACCCACAGTGGCGCTCAACTCCAGCATAGAGGTATGCTTTGGCAGTCTCATTAAAATCCTCCGACTCTAATTCACTTTCAAATACCACCTCTACCTAAATAAACATGACCGCCGCTTACTCATACTCCACATGCCTGCCAACCACAGACCAGCAGGATTTCACAGAGCTGACTGGTTGTATGTGGCAAACCATTATTCTAGAAAAGTCTGCAGTTTTATAGTAAAATGACAAAAGCTAAAAGAGCCGCAGTGATGCTCGTTGGGCTCACAATACAGCCAATTCATAAAGATGCCTGACATTTAAGACATTTAAAGTTGAAATAGCTGGCTGATTTGAGTCAATTTTCTTTTACACCCAGCTCATAAAGTAAAAAGCTGCATTTTAAATCAGGCATGAATGACTTGAAATTATGGCAATAGCTACAGAAAAGTGAGTCGCAGGTTGCCTCAGTAGTTAAATAAATTCTGACACAAACTAAAACACTACTTGGCTCAGATTTACTGAACAAAGAATAGGTTACTTTTTACTGCTTAGTAAAACAGTACCTGCGTTTTACACTTAGGCTTTTTGTATTCATGACCACTATTCAAATTGCCTGTGGTCTTTTACCTCAGAGAGGGAGAGGAGATGATCTACATGAAGGAATGAAATATCTTAAGATCCACATGTTTACACATACATACCAAGGAAATGTCAATCAGATGCAAAATACAGAGGTTGAGTCCTGAGAGAAATGTCAAAAAGGTAGCCTGTCTCTGTGATGTGTGTGTGTGTGTCTGTGTCTTGTGTGTACGTGCATGGGCCACACACTGTCTGATCAATAGCTCACCTGAAATGAATTTGTGATCACTGACTCGACAAAGCAGGCATTCACTCCGAACTTGACAACAAAATAGACGCATCCTGGATCAATAAGCCCCATTTTAAAAATCAATTTAATAACAAGCTAGTTTTATAAGACATTTTCCACTGACAAAGTGGAGACTGACCATCCTGCTTAATATAAAACACCTTCAGTATTGCTTTTGATTTGTGACATTCAGCAGCCGAAGTTAAGATTGTGACTTCAGTAATTCTTCTTTCTCATTTCTTTCCAGCTTTCACCATTACAGAGCGCAGTGTGTAGCTTATTTTACCATGGTTAGAGAAGGTACTGGATATTTTCACATAGCTGCACAGCTTTGGCACACAGCTCTCTATATTAATACCTGCAAACCAACTCGTTTGAGCTTACAGAAGAGCTTCTCAAAGTTTTGATGACTGAGTGCCAGTTTAGAAAGACAGCATATGACTGAGGGCCACACAGGGAAAAATGCAGCACTAAGTTGTCCACCAAAATCACTAATTTTAACTAAAAGCACTAGCATTGATAACAGTGCACAACTCCCACGACACTCCCGAGGTGCCACTGGCTGCCATGTCACTTTCGACAAGTGATCATTCCTAACCTGACAGACACTTGGTAGCAGGGATTGGCATAATAAGTGATTTAACTGTTTTACATATTCAAATACTCACATTACATCATTATAGAATACTCAAGCACTTGCAAAAAAAAAAAAAAAATCTAACATACGATTGTTAATAGTATTAGAATGTAAATTGCCCATCAACGCAAAAAAAAAGTGCAATTCGAAACTCATTTCTTAAATAATCAGGCTTCAGTTAGTCTAGAAAAATCAGCAAACTTTCTGTTGCTGCTGTTACATAGCTTAGACACAGCACTGAAGGACCACCTCTGGAGCTGCTCTCCTCTAGTGGACTTACTCAAGTACATATGCCCATGCCCTACTTGTTAGGGGGTGCAGTATGACGAAGTAGCCAATTAGTAAATAAACGTAAGCTATTGAAAATTAAAGTATTTTAATGGACCGTGGATGCTGAAAATATAGTGCAGGCATTTCATGTCTTTCTCAGGGGCCACACAAAATGCTTCTGAGGGCTGTCAATGGCCCACAGGCTGTGCTTTGAGCAACTATGGCTTATGGTTACCTCTATTTGTTGCAGTAAGATGTCGACAATGATGAAACTAGTGGTGAAACACTTAGTCTAGTGACTGATTAGTCACAAACAGAACAGATCGTTTAATGTATCACTTCAAAGATTCCAAACTGCTAAAAAAAAGACGTCACCTTCAAAAAGAGTGGGAACTTTTGATTGTCATTTTTTCACTATTTCTTTCAGATATTATAGTCTTAACAATTATATAATAAAAACAATCATAAGTTTCAGCCAAGAGACAGAGCTGAAAGTTTTGCCAGAAACTCAGATCACTTGGAACAAGTTCTAAATTAAGATACAGAATATATTCTTTCTTTAAAGTGGCTGTAATGTGTAATAATAATAATAATATGTTTATACATATATTTACAATAGATGACATGACAACTTGTATAAGAAAAGTTTACATTTTTTGAGTCTAAAACTTAACTGTCTCAGTTCACTCTCACCCCGCTCATAACATAATTTTCAGCTCTAAAAAAAAATGCACAAACAACTGCACACTACCTGTGGTGCACCTAATGGGAGACAGACAAAGTTAGCTACCAGCAGGTGAACATAATGGAATATCTGGAGGCTAAAGAATCTGATATTTCCCTCAGGGTTGTTGGAGAAACTATGAAAATAAGTCAGTTTTGTGTTCACAGCTTGTTTGTGCTGCCCCCAAGTGGGTAAAAAGTCAGTTATTGCAGGGGAGATAATATTCTGAACTATCACTTCTTCTTGCTATAATAATATCATGATAGAACGATCACCACATAAATAACAATGTCCTCAACTTGACCATCTTTTTCCTTCCTCACTGTTGTTTTGGAACTAAAAATGGTCATTGTTTTCATGGCCTATACTTTCTGTGTCCAATATACACACCGGTCAGAGGTGTGACACTGGGTTGTGACCACAGAAAATGAGGTATGACCTGGAGCTTGTAACAACCCTATCAACAGTTTAGATAAGCAGGATGGGATGCGGCCTTCATGCCCTTTCTGTCTTTTCTGTCCTGTGCCGTTTGCCCTCCTGCGACTCTGGCAGTCTCAAGTGGTCAGTTAAGACAAGGATGGCTGACAATAGACAATCCAACCAGTCATGCCACCAAGGCCTGACTGGTTGACCCCAGCAATGTCCAAGCATCATGGACAGCACAGTTTGTATGAGGAGGATGGAGCTGGCAGACAAGAAGGTGGGAAACAAAAATACAAGAACAGGGAAAATAGAAAGCAGAAAAATGAAGAGCCGACAAGACGCAGAGGGGGGAGAAGCAAGATGAAAGATAGGTCGATGTACAACAGGCTGATGAAATAGAGCGAGAAAGACAGAGGGAGAAAGGAGTGGAACAGCAGCTCAAACAATAGTCAAGAAACAGAGGAACACAAAAAAAGGAGACACACTAAAGGGATAGGAGACAAATTAAGCAGAGGGCAGAGAGGGACATGAAGAGATGGGGGTAGCCCAAAAAATAAAATAAAAAGTCAGACTCAATTCTCCTCTAAAAAGAGGGGAGGAAGAAAGGTTGGCTCCTCTACGTCTCACTGCTCCTAAAACCTGCACAGATTTAAAAAAGACCAATATGTAGACAGGAACAAAACACCAGGGGGGTTACATCAAGCGCTTCACTACATTCAAAAAGAGCCACAGAGGAAGAATAACTGACACAATTAAGAGCATAACTGTCATCACAGCCAATCAACCCAGTGCCGCCCACACACGGGCACCGAGCAATAGACACATCATGAAGAGGGATGAAGAGATGCTAATTCCCTCTAGCAATGCAGCACTGACTACTAATAGTGAACAGCAGATACCTTAAAGGCCTAAAGGCTACAGCATTCTAATGCAACAGACACACAAGACACATGTACAAATCTGCTCCATCACAACACGTCCCTAGCTCCTTTGCATCCTGAGAGAAAAGCTGACATTTAAATATAATCCTGCTGACATGCAAATCAAGTGTAGCCGATTCCATAACCCACATGCGCATCAGGAAAAAAAAAGATGTGTGAATCTAAAGCCAATCACAGGTGGATGCACACCCTCACTCAATAAAATACAAACTAAATTTAATAAGCTCTCAAGCTCCTCCACGGTGACATTTCCTCTTCCATTTCTCCATCTTTTACAACTATCATTCACCCTACCTCCATTTCTCTTCCCCCGCCCCACTCCACCTCAACTCGCTCAGTTTTTCATTCTAAATCCACTTCTCTGCCTCCATCTTTTTCTCTCTCCATCCAAAACAACAGCCATTCCAGAAAGAGGGCCATCAATCTTCTTCAATGAGACCAGAGTGCGAGGGAGTGCCAAGGCTAGAGCAGATTACTATCTCTCCTTACCACCACTCAACACTGGATAACATATAGAAGGAGAGGATGGGCAGACGCAGAGGCAGGGAGGGTCGAGAGCGAGTCAAAGAAACAATCTCAGATAGCAGGCGGACACATTAGATCTTAAAAGCCTCAAACAAACTTCCACCCCTGTCAACAGTGGAGGCCTGTCAAGTAAAGAAGCACAGCCGCTGAATTTAAAAAACTCTAATCCTAACTGGCAACTCCAAACCTGACCCTTGATTTATTTCCACAGAGAGCTCCGCTAATGGAAAGACATGAGCTACACTGCAGCTTTCATCTCCGGTAAACAGCTGGCTTTGGTGGAGGACTGGAATACATTGGTCATTATTATATTTTTAAAAAATATGATGAAAAAAAAAAAAAAAAACATCACCATCTCCCAAAGCCCAAGGTGACCTCTTAAAATTGCATTTGAGAAACAGGCAGATTTTTGCTTGATAAAATGACAATAAATGGCCAAATGTTTGTGTTTATGTTTTCCAGCATTTTATAAAATTTAAATTGAATATCAAATTAAATCAATCTGTTTGACGTTTAGCTTTAAAATGACTGAAACTGAAGCAACTGTATTCACCTTTTATTGGCAGAGAAGGCAGAAACACTATTTTTAGTGGTAGACTAATTAATATTCACAACCTGCAGCTACAGCTTGAAAATGACATGAATATAAATGTTGATTAAACGTATATGACACACTGAAGTAACA
>JAPZEB010000009.1:4682068-4702049 GCA_029783705.1 Chaetodon striatus | reverse complement strand
GTTTTTGTGGTCATTTTGAGTCTCTGTCTGGGAAGTGCATGATAAATTGAGTGAAATTTTGCAGATGAAGGCCAAGGGGCCCCATGACACTTTGGGCTCCTGGGCCTGTGCCCATTCAGTAATCCATCCACGGTCATTTAAGGGGTTAAGTATTCTTTTGAATTGTTTTACATGTTAAGCATCAAAGGGCATTAAAGTTGCTATGATCAATATTTCTTATATTAACTATGGATTATATAGCTGCTTGTATGTGGAAGGCGTTACTCATACTGAGAACTGTCATCACAAAGTTAATCACAGACAGTTAGCAACTAGCTGGTGAGCGTTGTAAAGCATTTCACTGCTTAAGAGGCAGATTTCTTTTCAAGGGTTGGTGGAGACCAAAAAGAGCTAAAAGGAGAGTGAATATGCCGCCTGTTCTCACTCCCAACTTGTCAATGATTTTTGTGTCAGATACTAATGTACAGAGGTATCTTTCACGGCAGTATGATATGCACCAGATGACGGCTATTTCTGAAGCCAGTGGCAACAGCCGAACTCGTCAAATACCACTGCTTTGTCTGTGGATCTCAGTGTCAGACACCAATGTATTGAGACACTCTTTGTGTTCCCAGCTTTGTTTTTGCTGCTCCCAAATGGTCAAAATATTATCATTGTTATTACAGGTTTAAGTTGATATTAAAATCCATTCAAAATGACAAGAAGGAGAAACTTAATGAATGATTGAAGAATTAAGTAAAAAAGAAGTGGGGAAAAAAGGTTTATATCTAGATTTAAATGAGCCTGGTGCAGTGTTCAGCAAAAACATGCCACAAATAAAAGAGCCTCAATTATATTTTTAACATAAACACTTGCAGTTTGTTTTTTTCTGTCTATTTAAATGAGTTGGATCCAGCCTCACATCCTCAGACATTTGCTCCAGATATGTGGTACGTCCTTAAAAAGCTGCTTCCCCATGTTTTTTATGGTTCCTCGCAACAGTAAGCAAACCAGCACCAGACAACCTGAGATGTCTGGAGGGGTTGTATTACAGAAGCAGGTCACAGATGAATATTTTGGCCCTAAATCTCTCAGTGCTTACAAACAAGAACTACCAGTATTTTAAAAGCAGTCCTTTGACATACAGGTAGCCTGTGCAGAGTGCAGTGATCTGAGAACTGTATTGTGCTTTGCTCTGAGTAAATACTCTTGCCCCAGCTGTCTGGGTGCTTTTTTAGAGAGACTCGCAGACACCATTATACTTGCCTAGCCAACGGAAAATACAACCCTGGGTGGAAGTTTCCTAAGTTTTTCTTTTCTTTGGTTGGATTTGGTTATAAAAATTTGGGTTTGAATCTATTACTACTCCAAGCTTTACGACTTGTTTTTAAAGCTACTTAGTTTTATTATGTGGTCCAGATAAGTTGTATCTTTTTTGAAAAAAGTGTGTTTGTGTCAGAGACACATAAGTAAGAGGCAAAGAAAAAAAAAATTCAGGACAAAAATGCATGACCTGGATCGCCAACTTCAGATTCCCAAAGCACCAAAGTCTTTGAATCCTTCCTCTGATTTCCTCTGTAGAGGAATCATCCAGAGAGGGGGGGTGATGTTGGAGGACCTTCACTCACCTCACACATGGGGCAGGTCACAGTGACCTCAAATATCTGCAGATAAAGTTCTGAACAGCACCGAGGCTACCACGGTGTAGTCACAAGACTGACCTCCTTATCACCAGCTGGCACAAGATACCATATCTAATGCTACATCCAAAAGATGTTAGAAAGTCAGAAAGTCCAACTTTCTACATTGGGTTGTGGGAGAGAGCTACTGCAAGGAAGTCCAAGTCAGTAACTAGGTTTGGTTCACTGTGAGATTTCCAGGATGCAATTATCTGATATCATGTCAGCCTGCCAGTGTATTATGTATATATATACCTTTTATATGATTAGAATCCCCACAATTTCCTTTTATTTTTTAGCAGGTGCCTAATTCAGAAAATACCTTTCCTTGTAGATACAGTCTTGTTTATGTTCACACTTAACACATGCTATCAATCCAATTTATGGTGACTAATTTAGTCTACATTACACTGTCAGTTTCAAACACACTGGTATTAAACAAAGTCTTGTGGTTATTATGGGAGTGACAGTACACAGAGGTCATTGTTCAGTTCATACCCTGGTTTCGGAGTCAAGGCCAAAACTGCTTTCTGCACCGTTTGACGAGCTTGGTGTGCTGCGAAATACCCACGTGGCCAATAGAAATGAAGCAGCCAGCCAGCCAGCAAGGTAAACCGGAGGAAAAACTGTACAACTCAAGTTTGCAGTTGTATCGAGGAAAAGGGGAGGAAAACGGTCTCTTGGAAACCCATTTCCAACCAAGTAAGCTTTGGATGTGTGTTTTAAGAAGTAACTTGTAGGTAGGCAATATATGTAGCCTATATGAAAAACATTAGGCTTTTAACATTAAGCTTAGGTTTGTTCTTGGCAACAACAAAGTGACATAGTCCTGCTAGAAGTTTTGAAAACTCTGCCTATTTTGGCTCACAATAAATAAAAAACAACAGCAAAACACTTGGTCAAATGTGTGCTAAGCCCAGCAGCGAGTGCAGTTAAAATCATACTGAGTCTGAAAGGAATATTAGCATGTGTGTTTCCATTCACATAACCTGCAATGGTGGGGCAACACCAACACAGCTCTCTGTAGCTGTTGCAGCTGGCCAGGAACCCATGGGCTGGTGTTCCAGCTCCATTTTTTTGCACATTTACGCTCAACATATTGTAATGTGACACCAATCCACTTGTTGTGCTAACAGTGTATGGCTTTAAAATTTCCAGGCAAAATTTGTGCAGGTGAACTTTGTTCCTACAGTACGTGCATAAATCTGCATACCTTTTATTCTGCATGTTGCTTCATGCACCTCACTACGACGGTTCCCAAACCATTTCAGTCCTGGTGGTTATTAATGTTTTTTAATTTTGTTTTTAGTGGAAGTCACAAAATTCTAAATAATCACAACCAAACAACCTGAAATTCACAACAGTTTTCATTATCAGATTTGTGTCTGACCTTCTTGCCCATTCTACAGTGTCAATTCAGACGTAGAGCTGAGTATGACAAAAGAACCAGGACACATAACATCCTTTGCTCTTGGGGGCTAAGCTACACAAAGCCACAAAGCAACAATTGTGAAATTAATATTAATGTAAACAAACTTTTAGTGCTTTAAATCCTACTGAACAACCAGTTTGCAGCTCTCTGCAGCTTTCAGTGTCTTTCAGCTCTTTGTTGTGGTTTACTGGTCTGTCTGGTGGTGTCATTCCAGCTCTTACTGACCATCCATGGCTGCTCAGTGACACTGTATGTGCTCCCCCTTAGCAAAAAATGGCTGAGAGACTAAGCTGAATGGCCAGTTACAAAGCTGGATGTATGATGTTTTCTTGTGCAGTTTGCAGTCCAATCCAGGGCTAAAATTCAAATGAATACCGGACTTAAAGTTGACACGAAAAGTTTTAACAAGAAATTCCAATGAGATGCCCATGTTGCTGTGCATGTGCTGAATGTGTAAGTGAGTATTAAGTAGAGAGTCGTTCTTCATGCACATTGATTGCACAAATATGGGTTGCATATTTTTGAATGGTACAGGAGAAAGTGTTTGATGGTACAAGCTCCGAATCTTGGTCATGACTTTTGACCCCTACAACTCATTAAAAGAACTGTTTTCCTTGCAGTATACAGTATGTAAATCGATTTACAGTGCTTTGATTAACACACTCTGATACTCTCTTTGAACCTTAAAAGCATAAAAAGTAAGTCAAGCTTGTGTTTTGCTCTCATATATTTGGAGAAAGAGTAAGGAGTTTATTCTCTTCCTGAACACATTGTGCTGCTCCACTAATCAAAGACCTTGAGTGCGGTCCAGGACATTATCTTCAACCAATTGCATAAAGGCAGGAGAAAGAAGGTAATGGGGTTGGCAATATAAATCAGTGCACAAGAAACTCTATTATTGGTAAAGTAATAGGGACCGACGTTGTTTGTAAGCTTCAGCTGTTTGCTTAATTGCAGATTTACGAGCAACACTGGCTCTCATTTACATATGTAAATTCTAAGCAGGCCAACAGAGCTGTTCTTGGCAATGCTTCTGTTTGCCTGCAGGAGGAGGAAAAAAAAGGGGGCTGTGTGGCAAGAGAAAGAGGGAGAGAGATAAACAAACAGATGGAAACTAAAATAGAAAACAGAGATGGAAGGGATTGTTTAAGAAGTGATGAGCAGAAACGGAGGCAGAGCTCTGGGGTGAAGCAACGGTCTAGCGGAGGTGGCGGCTGGATGACGAGGGGGGGGTTTTGTCAACACGAGGAGCTCAACACTACACCTGAGCACACAGCGACTGTCTCCACTTTCCCCCACATATGGCAGCAGTCAGGACAAGTAAATAAAAAGGGCATGTTGCTCTTTCCTGTAGGTTAAACCAGAGAGCGCCCCCACAGGTTGTCTGACAGTTGCGAGAGTCCTTAGGGCAAATTCCCCGCTAAGTTCAAGGACTCTCAGACTCACACTGATGTAGTCAGATGTGCACAGATGTTGCGGTGCCTGAGACTGTGATCTGCTAGCATTAGTGGCACTGTGTGTTACTAATTCATATAGACAGCTGGGGACAGTGGGAGCAAGTCCCCAGTGCTTTACCTGCTTCCAGACAGCATGCCATCAGCTAATATCGCCAGGGCAAGTGTGTGTACTAGTGTGTGTGTGTGTGTGTGTTTGTAAAGGAGAAAGTAGGGCCAGGTAATAGTACAACAGAGGAAGACGGCACTTCTCACAGTCCATAAATGAGAGAGCAAAGAATTTATCAGCCAGACTTTGATCCTCATTGTTCCAGTGGGACATCAGTAAACAGTGAAAGCAAGCCAACATGGGAACATGCAGAGAGAAAAGAGTTCAAGGTTCAAACTCAGCCATCTGAGAGAAAAAATAAGCTTTGTCTAAAGGAAAATTTGGCAACATGTCACAGAAATAAATAAATACTTGTTTTTTTCTCTCCTCATCCCTGATTATGAGTAGCAATCTCTACGCCTGATTATATCAATCAGCGATAGAGATGATATAACATAAAAGTGAGTCAACCTATTCCCAGTTCATGAATATACATTAACTCCGCCAATCATGTGCCGTTTGATTAGGGAAAAAACGCAAGGAGTTTATGCCTTTTACATTTACTGTACAACTCGATGGGTAGAGTACTGACCACAGTATCTGACTAATAAGTCATTACCACCAATAAAGGAAACAAAATTTTAGAAACAAATATAAAGCATATATGTTGTTTAAAAAAGTAACCGTTTGAAACTACAGTCGGTGACTTTCATGAGAATAACTTGCTGCAACTGTCACTACATGGTTCCTCGCAACAGACTCCTCCTCTCCCCTTACTGCCTCTGATGGCATTCGCTAGATCAGACCACAGCACGGTCAGCAAGAACCAATCAGAGCCGAGGAGTCTGTAACGCAGCAATCATTTCAGTCGCTTCATGAACTTTGGTCAAACTGTCAAACTAGGCAGCGCTGATCAAATACGAATAAAGACTCTGTCACTGTATTGCCTATTTCTCACCTCAAATGTTTTCAGAAACATATTTTAGTGTACAGTTTAGCTGTGAAATGAGAAAGTTGGTCCAGCTGGTGAGCAGTGCTTGGTACTCTGTTCAAGGGTATCCAACATGGTGGAATGTAAAAATGACTCTCTTGTTGGATTATTTGATCTGGCCAGGTTTCGCTCTCCGCTTTAACAGTGGCACAGCGCTTAAACAAAGTGTGACGATAGACCTGGCTATGGGAGACTAGCCCTAAGTGGACCAGTGAGACAGCACTATGCATCAAGATGGCTAATGGCGATCTTAGAGGAAAGATCAGAAAGTTTCAGTCTAACGTCCGATTCCCACTGGACATGGAAGCGTCACAAAGCACGCCAACTTTCCATGGAGTGCTGCCCGCTTGCTTTCGGCACCCATGTTAATAAATTGGGCTGTTCACACTGGACGCGGCACTGCGCCGAGCACCCTGCAGCGATTTTTTTGGCGTCTGGTCTATTTCTTCCACGAATCTGGCAAGAACACACTGAAAATCTAGTTTGAACAATATAAAAGATACATTAGATACAGTATGATAAAGATGATCTGACCATGATAAATGACAGAGTATACATCCCATTCATCCATATATTTGTCAGTTGTGTCTAAACAGAGAGTGAGAGAGATGAGCAGACACACACACACACACAATCACACACCGATACAGGCAGACTGAGACAGCACTGTATTTGATTTAAACAGAGCAGAGAGCAGAGTCGCTTGCTGACCGGTGTGGAGAAATGCGGTTCTGGTGTGAACGGCCAGGTGACTGCCGGTGGGCACAACAATTTGTGAACCCAGCATAAGGTTCCATTTCCACTGGGGAAGGAGGGCGGGGTTATGTCACCACTAAAATCTTGCTTGATACACTACTTTTTGGCCAGCCATCAGATTCTATCTAAGGATGTGAACTGAGCTGCTGATTTTTCTCTAAATACTCAAGCAAACCTAGTCTTTCTAGATTTTGTTTTGGTAACCATCGTCCCTAAATGTACGTAGAAATGCAGAAAATGGGATTCAAAATCGTTCTTTTTTTTTTCTCTGGGAAGACCCCAAGACCCCCCATTTTTTGTGTCCCCTCCACTTCTCTAACCAAAGTTATGCCTTTTGATTTGGCCATTTGACCCTCAGTCAGCCCCAAACTCAGACCAGGAGCTGTATTCACAAACATTCTGAGAATACTCTGAGAGAGATCGTAACTTAACCGAAAGGTTTTTAGTAAGGATTCCTAGCTTAGGAGTGGTTTAGGAAAGTTCTCAGAGCAACTCTTAGCAAGCAAGAGATAGAAACTGAAACTTCTGCCTTACCGAGGAGGTGTGGTTGAGTCCATTGCTAGGTATGACACATTCTTTTAACAGGTGTGATTAGCTTCGTGAGCCTGCAAGGTGTGGACACCCAGCGGAAATGAACTGCTGACTGTGAAAGTGTTAAGATTGCTAATGTGATCACTCTGCTGATAAAAGGTTGACACAGACCAAAGTCGTCACTGCTGCATTGCTGCATTTTTCTAGTTTTCCAAATAGTGCTGTGATCGTTTTATTTCTGGTGTTAAAGTCATGGGTGGGAAATGTGTGCGTATCCCCAATGACATCAACCACACATATTATTCCTGCACAATCTAATTTGTAGCATTTCATTTACTCACATCCTGTATTTGGAGAATATTTTTCCAACCTCTTTGTCTTTTCACCATTTTCTCCTCTCCTTAAGAAACTTTTTTAAGTGTAAGATGCCCCGTGAATAGCTTTTATTTACTTTTATTACAAGTATTAGTATTAACTTTAAGCAAAAATTGAGTTTTCTTAGAATTTTGTCACGACGAGCAACTCTTAGCATAAGGAAGCTTTGTGAATACAGCCCCAGGAGTCTGTTGTGCACCAAATTCTGCAACTAGCAGATGTATCCTAATGGTAAGTGTAGTTAGCATCTTTTATTTGTTAATGTTGTTCACTAGCTTGTAACTGGCAGTGGCTGACACAGCATTGGTCTTTGTGAAACATATAGTAATATCTGCTACAATGTTACAGTGTGTTCACATTGCTCTGGTTTACATAAAAAAAACTGCACACTCTACCATGTTAGCAGTCAAAACTTTCCCTATGCTAATGCTAACTCTGCTCTCTATACTGGCAAGTCCATTCTGCAATGGAGATTTCAGGTTTTTTTGCCCGTGTTGTGTCAAAATCTCCTGTCAATATGCGTTTCCCTTTTTTAAATCAATTGCCTTTCTTATCGGTGACATACCTAATGTAGTTTGCCTGGCACACATATGAATCTCAGATTTTCTCCCCCAGAGAAATGTGAAAACACCTCTCTGGTGACAAACTTTGCACAGATACAAGTCAGTGTAGCCAAGGTCAGACATTTTAGGAGACATAAATAAAAGAAAAACATTTTTGAGTGGAGGTGGTCTTTCAATAAAGTCAGTTAAAGCTGGTAAACATGAGCTGAAACCATATTAACCTCAAAGACAGAAACCATTGGATGTCTCTCTCAGAGCCCTTTCTGAAATAATCATCATGTTACTTGAAGCGGCATCAAGATGTGCTGCAGATCGGAGGAATGAAAGCCAGTTACTGATATACAATTAATGTGACTTGGCAGCAGGGCAGGCTGGTGTCTCTGGTCAATCTCTCTCACTCTTTCCCTCTTTCACACATGCATGCACACACACACACACAGACACAAAAGGCAGGAAAAATATCGATAAAATTCATTGTCAGGACGCCACGTATTCTCTCTCTGCTCTCCTCCTGTTGACAGACTCCTCCTCTCTCCCTCTGCTGATCTTCAGGCTGTCCTAATTTATAGATCCTCCTGAGGAACCATCAAAGTGCCTCCTGTATTATTATCTTTCTCCTGCTTTACCCGTTCATTTTACCCCTTTGTGCACGCTTTTACACATTTGGTGCAAGGAATGCCCATAATAGTGGAGGTTGAGTAACAGTCCAGAAATTAATCCTACTCCCAGATGGTGAAGCTTATAGTGTGTGTTTGTGTTTATTTAAGTGTGTGTATGTGTGTGTTTGTGTCTTTTTTAATTTCTCACCATCTCTTCTTGTCAACATGGCTAAAGCTTGTTTTGTCTGACATGTTTAAAGCTGCAATGAAGGGGCTTCACTACATGTTTGTTAAAGGGGAACTCCACCAATTTTACATATTACAATTTGTTTAGAGGTCTTGGGGAGCACTGCTGCATATGTGAAACAAGTTGTATTAAGCCTTTTATGGCTCCAGAAGGAGCTAATCTGGTAAAATGTCTCAAGTGATGACTTTAGTCAGTGTCAGCTGGAGTTAAAGACTACATGTTTGAAAATGAAAAAAACCTGAAAGAGTTTAATTTAGAAAGAAGTCAGGTTACGAGACCTCTGAAGCTGCTCCTTATGTCTGCTTGAGGCAAATGGCTCGAGGCTAAATTAGCTGCTACAACACACCCAAATCTCAGACTGAACTGTCAGCAGTCAAGATGGATTGTGGGCAATGTAGGCATAAGGGCTCGACAAGAAAGAAGAATGCGTGGAATAAAAAAGACCATGTCTCTGGTTCTGCTGCATCAATTTTTAACCTTTATTCTTTAAACTGTCCATCTTGAGTCTGACATCATACAGTGCAATGTTAAATTGGCAGAGCACTCTTTCAAGGCTTGAGCTAAAACATGTTTTCTTCTTGCTGTTTTCAATCTGACATGGAAATATAAGATTCAGCACCACGGACAGCTCCAGTCTGGAAATTGTCATATGCCAGCATACAAAGAGAATTTGTGCATTTTATTAGTTCACAGTTAGGCTACAATGAGCGTGTTAGGCTTCTACAGACACACGTTGCTCTTTGAACGCCTACAAAAACACATTCCCTCTTCAAATCAATAATCCAATATGTTCAGACAGAGATAACAGATGATCAGAAGATAGGTACTACGTGGTGCCAGGAAGCGCCTCCACATCATGCCTGGCTCACACATTTCAAGTGAAGACAGAGCCCGCCAAAAAGCCTCTCCAGGGGCTGCCAATCACCTCCAGTAATGATAATATCGGAGACAAATGAAGGCAATAACTAGCAATGGGATTAGACCTCTTATAAAAGTGTGAAAGAGGGAGATTTGGGACATTTGTCTCCTCCAGTACAGTACAAATATGGCAGTGCAGTGCAGTGACAGTGAGTGTGAGAGACTGTTTTTGGGTCAGATTTAGCTGACAATATCATGGTACATTCTTAGTGTGTATGCCTACTAAACTTGTATTCAGCAAACTTAAACCAGACTGAAAATGCTAGATTTTCAGCTTTCGAGCTGGAGGGAGTCTTTTGGTAAACGATAAAAATCTATTACTGTCTATAGGATGTCTTTCTAAGACTTAAATAACATCCAGTTATAAAGTGGAATTTGATGTTTATTCACTCTAAAGGGACAGTTCAACCCAATATCAAATTTTTTTTTTTCTCTTATTTGTGGTGCTGTTTATCAGTCTAGATTATTTTGATGTGAGTTGTAGAGTGTTGGAGATATCAGCCGTAGAGGTGTCTGCCTTCCCCTGAATATAACAGGACTAGATGGCACTCAGCTTGTGGTGCTTAAATAACCAAACAATATATAAACATATATACATTTGAATCGTGAACAGCAATGTGTCTTTTTAGAAATCATGACCCAAGAAAGCAGTTTCATGTGGGAACCATTTTCTTTCTACTGAACTTCACCCGCCAACCATATTAACACGCAGAAGGAAGTGTGACAGTGCAAGATGTAAACATCAACTGCATCCTCTTCAGCTGCAACATGCTCTCTCTCCCAACTCGTCACATATCGCCACTTGCTCAGTGGACTTTTGACATCTACGTATGGCATCAAAGGTATCCTGGGTGCATCTGTTGTTGATGTGCTGGGACACCATGTCCATTCACGCCTGTTACATGCATTGGCGGCACTGTGGTGCAGTGGTTAGCATTGTCGCCTCACAGCAAGAGGGTTTTCAGTTCCAGGGTGGAGAGTTTGTATGTTCTCCCTGTGTCAGCGTGGGTTTTCTCAGGGTACTCCAGCTTCCTCCCACAGTCCAGAGACATACAGGTTAGGTTAATTGGTGACTCTAAATTGACCATAGGTGCGAATGTGAGCGTAATTCTTTGTCTGTCTCTATGTGTTAGCCCTGCACCCTGTCTGGCGACCTGTCCAGGGTGTACCCCACGTCCTGCACAATGTCGGCTGGGATAGGCTCCATCGGTACCTGTTGCTGAAATCTGGCCAAGTGGTGGTATATAAGGACTTCTGAATGAGAACTGGTTTTCAGCTGATCTGTAATGTTACCTAGCTCAGTGTTGCTAGGTGAGCTGGCATTAGGTGCACACTTAGCAGTGACAGTTAACAGGTGTAGTACAGTAGAAAGAAAATAGTTCCTGCATGAAATGGCTAGCAACAAGATCTGTGGATTATCTTACGTAATCGGGTTATGATTCCTGGAAAGAGACACTGCTGTTGAGTTTTCAAGTGTATTTTTTCTTGGTGCTTTGAGCACCACAAGCCAAGTGCCATTTAGTTTTATTATATTCAAGAGTAGGCAGGCATCTCTACAGCTGATATCGCCAACATTTGGAAACTCATACCAAAACATTGTAGACTGATAAATGGCTCTACAGGTAAAAGGAAAAATATGCATTTTTGATTTTGAGGTGAAATGTCCCTTTAAGGTGTAATATTTCATCTTTCACCCAAAACTTTTACCTAAACTGAAACAAGAATTGTCCGTATGAGCCTCCAGGTTTTATTTGCATTTTTGGAGACATCAGCTATTGTCTCACAGTGGAACCTAGGTATATTACATATCTGTCAAATCTGCAATGCTCTCAGGTTTTGGAAGCAAACCTTCCCTTCTAATAGTCAGCCTATTTTCACTTCATGTAATTTGTTCTTTCTGTGCTTGCTGTTACCTGCAGGAGAGATCAGATGCTTCAGAGCATCTATAATAGTACTGTGTGCTCACAGAGGTGTGTTATCACACCTTGAAATACCTATTTCCACTTCATTTAACTTCCACTGATTTCAGGATGCTGGAGCCTGTCACATATCATTTATTACCGCAGAGAACATTATCCAAGGTTTCTCAAAGCCCTGCTGTTAATTGTAAGAGTGAACAAAATAATAAGAATGTTTGTGAGCCATTGATTTCTAACTGATACATGCAATTTAGTACATTGTATTACTTGTCACACATGGTATATATTTACTTTCCCCTTTTCCCACTTTTGTAGCTGTAAATATGGTTTAGAAGTCTAATCACACTAAACTGCAATGAAAGGCACTGTAATGAGCAATAGGGAATTTATAAATAGATTCTATTATATGAGGACTGCATATTAATATACACCTTCTGGTGCTCCTGCGTGGGCTTCGAGTCATCATAGAAGGAAACCATGTTAATGCATTTCATAAAAGAACGTATCAAGGCTTTGTCAACAAACAACCTGGGTCATCAAACAGAACCCAACTGCACATCTATTAAGGCTAATCATTGTGAATAGATGGACATTGGGGCTCACAGAGAGCTAAGATTAAACCCAGCAGGCGGTGGAGCCAAACAATACGTGGCACTGGAGCTAATATGCAGACAAAAAGAAAACAGAAGCAACATTATTTTGCACTGATCACTCGTTCGTCTCTTTACGTGACCGGTGATGTTTTCAGATGATGAGCTTACATTTGCAAAGATAAGCTGTTTATATGACCGGCACAAATGACAAAGTACACTATGTCTTGACTTCAAATAACAAAGTTAACCATGTATCAACAATTCTCTCCCCCCCCCTTTTAATTTCCAGTTGCGTTGTGGAAGTACGTTTGCATTTCACATGAAAGCGATATATAGGACGCCATTTGCATGTTATTTTTGGGTAAGCCATCCACCAACTGCTGTTCCTTTTAAAACTCATTCAAAGATTACATGAAATATGGAGCAAGCTTTTAAATTGGACTCCCCTTCTTTTGAAGGGAACTCAAGGGATGATACCAGAAAAGTAGTGATAAAGACTATAAACAAAAGAAGTAGAATATATTGAAGAGGAAAATGTTATGAGGACTGTCGGCTCAGCAATAATAAGATTTCAACCAGAATGATATGGCTGGTGCAGTGTAGATGCTGTTTTGTTTAGGTCTGTTTTAAAATGTCAAGGCATGCTGTGTGAGTGGTGTAACCAACAAAATTCAATTCAGTTAATCTCCTGTTTCACTTTGGACCTTTAAACCTCATATAAGTCAATACTGTTTGTCTGTTTATTGCAGAGCTCTGAAAGAGAAAGAAATATAGTTGCTCAATGTGCCAAGATGCAGTTATATTTCTCCGCTACACCCCAGCCATTTCATATTAGTTCATAAACCAGTGGCTACATCAACATTAAGTAACAGTTTTAGGCCTGTATGCGCTGTGAGACGTCAAACAGCACCCCCAAATATGATGGTCGCTAAAATTATAGATCTGCAAGCTGCATTTTGCCCTTTTGGTTTTATTGTTTGTCTGCTCTTTAAAAGAACGTTAAATCTGACGTGAATCTGATTAAATGTTACAGTGTGGGTATAATTATGTTATGGGACAGACGAAAAGCTCTCCAGTAGGCTAATGTGCCTGCGGTTTCTGCCCGCTCGTCTTCAGATAGGAGCCAGTAGGCCTAATTGGCTACATACAGCCTAATCAGACTTGCTGGATTGTCTTGCTTAACATTTTATCCCCATCCTTGTATCAATTTTCAACTAAATTAGCCCGGTCCACCAGAGATGTAGCAGAATTAGGCAGGGGAAGAGGAGGGGCTGCTATCACAGCACTTTACTTCAGTATCACGGTGTTCGCAGTCTACCACAGTGAAGGCTGCACAGTGTGCTTCATGTCATTGAAGAGCAAAAGAGTAAACACGGATGTGTTGGCATCATGTATTACCTCTTGATAATGTGTCAAAAGTGTACTGTGGTCCTTTATTATTTAAGTGACACATTCAGAGAGGTTATACCGCCACCTGTAGGCCAGCATATTGTGATATATAGTACATTCCTGGGCCGGGACTAGAGTTTTGAAGGCCCTGGGTAGCATTATGCTTTGTGGACCCCTCTTCAAATCATGTATGCGCGGGATGGCATTTATCAAGCTCTAAAGTGAAGAATGCAGGGACATTTTAAATTGCCATGTTAGCAAAAGCAGGGAAATTTGTTAATTTTACAATAACCACATTGATCAGTATTGTGCTCTTGTGTTTCTAATGTTTCTAATATTTTATCAGCTAGTTCAGATATTTTGCAAAGGGCTTCACAGTTTCCAAACTATCTCTTTTCAGAGTATTGGACAAGGGAAGAATATGCTAAATCATGACAGAGAGGGATTTTCATTTCCACCACCACCACGGTTCAATGTTAATGTTTGTTTTTTATTTCTTTTTTTTTTTTTCAACCGGTAGGGCAAGTAAGTTACAAATCTACTTGCCCAAAGCCCTTATATGTATCAAATAACAACAAAGACTAAAATGAATTGTCATTTTTAATCCGAATTTAAGTTAATGAATCAGAACAAGGGCACAATGTGTCATAGATGGAAAGCAACAGTCAAAATTGGTAAGACAATCCCCCCTCCCTCTCCCCAAAGATGGATGCGTTCCATGCTCGCAGGCATCCTCTAACGCCACCCAACTAAAACTTGTTTCCAGAATAACTGACATGCTCATTTGCTCTTCAGCTCATTAACTTTGTCTTTGCCTGCCGCCATTTTCTTGTGAGTGCCCAAACAGTATACTGCAAATGTGCATCTCTTAACAGAGGAGAAGGAAGTCAGATGGCTCACACCTTTGGGTACTTCCATCATCTGCTCTGGAAAAAAACAAAGTGTTTAATTCTTTTTTTTACTACCTGCCTAATTGGACAAGTGAGTTGCTACATTTACTAGCCCAACGTGGCATTTTATTTGCCCCGTTATTAATGTTGAGCCCTTACCACACTCAAAAATCAATTATCCACAAAATTAGCCCTGAGTGTGGATAAAAGGATAGAAATTGTTTTTGTTTTTTTAACAAAATCTGGAAAACATACATTACATTACATTTATTTAGTTGAGGCTTTTACCCAAAGTGACTCACAATAAGTGCAATCAACCATATTAAAAGCAAAAAGTGTAGGAATCACGTAAGTACATCAGCTTTGTTAAATATGCGGATCTACCTCCAATTCTGCAGCCATAGATGAAAACCAGCTTCAAGAAAGATCCCAATACATCGTTGTTTATGAGCCCACAGTCTATTCCACGATGCAGCCCTGACACATCTGTGTGAACTCTACTGGTCAGATTCCTCTGTGTCTCTCTTTACTAAACACAGTTCAGGTATATCTTGCTTCTTAACTTGAAGCCCTTCTTCACAGTTCACATCTCTGTTGCCTCAAAGCATAAAAATCCTTTCCTAATTTCTCTTTTGTTTACATCCCTCTGCGGGCCCCCCCTTGCTCCATTTTTGCTGTCATTGATTTAGTATTGAATTGTGCAAGTGTAGACTGAAGACAGCAGCAGCAGCAGAACAATAGAGGCAGTAGAGTAAAATCTTTGATCAGAATAGCGTAGAAATGTGTTGAAACTCAAGTACTCCTCATTTTGCTGTTTCACACTATACAAGTGCCTAAGAGAAGTGTAGAAGGTGGACGGATGAAGGAGGAAAAAAAGGCTGAGAGGAAAGGAATAGAGGCTGGAAGCTGTCTGATCAGTGATGATGAGGAGAAAGGAAAGTTGCCTTGGCTGTGGGCAGATGCTGGTTGCAGTGCCAGCTGGTGGGGGGTGGGCCCACCTGTCTCTGGCTCTCCCCGTGTCCCTCTTCTCTACTGCAGAGAAAGCGACAGATGGAGTCCGAAGGTTCTGCTCCGGTCCCAGCACTGCGTCTTCAGTCTGTCCAGCTCTTTCCCGCCCCGGCCTGAGGGCACGGTGCCAGGGGAACATGGGGACGGCGCCCGGCACCAGGCCCTCCACCGCCACAAGGGTCAACCGCTTACAGAGAGGGATCGCCCCTTTGCCTCTTTCTCCCACAAACACTGTGCTGCCTCCCCGTGGACGTAAGCAACAACTGCATCTTTGCTTTGAAGTGCTGGCTGAGTGGAGGCATTTCTTTATTCAGACAAAACATGCCCTCTCAAGGTCTCTCGGCAATGCCAGCTTTGAAATTATCAAGACTGGAGGCTTCATGTAAGCGGCTCGTTTTTCAATGAGATAGAGAGGGAGAGGTGCCAAATTGGATATGTCGTACATATTGATGTGAAGCTGTATTATCCTTAAGGAGTGCTTCAGATACATAGTGATGCATGTGGACTGTGTGACAGCATGATAAGGAGAGCATCTCGACGCATGGTGGAGGTCAAAAGGTCGTGTCAAAACCCCAAAGTACTGAAGTCCGTCACAGGGTGGCTTGGTGACCTTTATGTGGCTGGTTTTGTGATAAATCAATGCATGAAGTCTCTGAAGAAGCGCAGACAGCTCATTAGGGATCCCTTAAGAAGTGAGCCACCCACACCAGTTGTTCTACTGGACCTCCTATTAACCTCCCGCTCATTTGTTTGTAACGATGCACACAGCTCTCGTTAAAAGGAGGTGGTCCAATTGAAAGAGTAAGGAGAAAAAAATGCCGTCAATACAGGAGCTCCTTCAGACCTCTTACCTGTTTCCTATTATCTCTGTGCAAATTAATAAATTCTTCCCTGTTTGAGTTTGACCAGAATGAGCCTTGATATTTGTGAGCGTCTGATTCATTAACAGAAGAGCTGAGTTATGACTAAGGTCCTCTCTCCAAAAGCTGCACAACTGGGCTGTTTCTCTTCCCAGCAGCCCGCTCTGCTCCCGGAGGTGCCTTTAGAGCACATTAATGGATTCTCTGCCATTCAGGAAGAAAGTTATGGTTGTAGCAAAAGCTTCCTTTCAGCGATAAACAAATCAGACCAAATCCCAAGGTAGTTATTGATATTTAAATAACAGGCCTCTGAGATGTGGTGTTTTACTGTAAATGAGTGACAGTGGCCTCCTTCAGGCTGTTGCTCTTAAGAGTGACAGAGTGACGATTACAAGACAACCCAGAGCCCAAAGTGAGGTACAAAATTCCTCAACAGCTCTCTGATGAGCTGCAGGGTATCATGGGAGGCGGGTCTTTACTCACAGGAGGGTATAGACTTAGAGTTTTCTCGCATTGGCTTTTAGGTTTCTTTCAAAGCCTTGCGGTATTGTAATACATTGATTTAATGGAAATTATCTGGAGATTTTTCCCACCACACAAAAAAATGAAATGAGTTTTCCACTGGCCTAAAGAATTGACTGAGGGATGTGTAAAGGCAGTCAGTCCAATGGTTTGGTATTATCCAGACCGACAAAGCTTCTCAATTATCACCGAACATGAAATGAATCTAAAGAGACCAATTTTCGCCAAATAATCAAGCCATTATCATTCATGACTCAATCACAGTGGAAATTACCAAGTCTATGCTTGTGCCCAGCAGTGGGGAAGAAAAAAGAACAGACATGAGAGGAAACAAAAGGATGATAATGGAGCTCGAAACCAGTTTGTAGCTCCAGTGGGACCAGTGTTCATGTGCGTCACTGGGGTTTGGCGAGATATGGGCGCTCTGCCATACCTAAGCCTGATTGAGTGCAAATTAAATCTTGTTTCATCATTTGAATGGAAGGCAAAGAATGTGCGAAAATGGCCAACAATCTATTTGAAGGCAATATCTGTACAAAAAAAAAATCATATCAAAGGAGCATTCAGGGACCATGTTTCCTCTGAGCTGAGAGTGTTTGGTGAGTTACATCTAATATTTGATCACAGCGACAAAACAGGGACATCTTGCAAGTCTGTCATTGTTCTGCTATGTCCCTAATATAAAGCTGATAAAGGTTCATTTGGTGAGGACAGATGTTTTTGGGAACTGCTGCCCCTAAAAGTGACATTTGGAAAGAATATAAGGGTGACATGGATCATGTTATGTGAACTGGTCAAGGACATAGTGGTTATGGTGGTCAGTGAACAGAGAGGGAAGACCAAAATATGAAAAAGTTCCTGCATGTGCTTCCACTCTGATGTTTTTAGGCCCAGAAACATTAAACCAACATTAAACACGTAGTGGCAACAAAGGTAAACTGGTTCACCTCCTTATATTGCCTGTGTCTCTGCAAAAACGTCGCACTTAACGCACTGCAAAGACTACAGCCAGCGTCAGCTAGCACGTACGTTCTGCGCCTGTGTGAAAGGAAATAACTCTGACAGGACTGATAGGACTGACTCAAGTCGCTAGTTAGCCAGTTATCACATTGACAACACAACCTGATGTTGAAAAAACAACATAGCAAACAATAACACAAACAATCATGAGCTGTATCTGCAAAAGAGCACAATAATCTTACTTAATATGACAAGTTTGTTTTGATCTCACACCCTCTTGACTTTAGCCTTTCCTTTGCTAGCCCATGCTCATTCCCAAGTCATCAAATACCACTGCTTTGTCATTGGCGGCATCAGTTTATAATGATAGCAGTAGCAACATCAGTATGATACACCGCTGGGCGGAGTCAGCTTATAACACCGCCAGACGACAATGTAACAAAAGGGGCTGGAAAGTCTCTATAAAGTGGGCATAAGGGGCGGTGAATAGGTCTAATAAACCCTGGATTTCCACCTGGGAGCCTGCTGTTACTTTATCTTTTAAATGTTGAGCAAAACCATGTTGTGATTTTCTAAATCTAATCATGTGCTTTTGTTGCACAAGGAAATGAATGTAAATACGAGGTGTTGTACAGACATTGTCAGTTTATCTTTGAAAAAGACTGTATGCATCTAACAAGCAGAAACTGTACATTTCCTGTGAAAACAGAAGTGTATTTTGAAAAGACACAATGCATGTAACAAGTGCATGTTGACACAGCATCGCAGTATCAGCAACAGATGCAGGAGAATACCTTGCGTGTCATATGTAGATGTGAAAGTCCACAGACATAATGGAGATATTTGACAAGTTGAGATGAGAGCACACTGTCAGTTCCATTTCTTTTCTTGTGAACTGAGCTGAACTGCCAGTCAGAGTGATCTCATTCACTGACAGGTTGTGCTGTCTCATGCTGAACACACTGAACAGGCCGAAAAAAAAGCCAGCAAGGGCCGACTACAGCGACAGACGCCCACCAACAGCTCAACATTGACCAACGGCCAACCAACGGCCTGGTGCGTCAAGGCCCAGTCAGCCAGTTTTCAGGAGACAAGGAGTTTGGTTTCCCAAAATGTCAAGTCTTCATTTTGGGAAATACACTTATTTGCTTTTTTTAGCCAAGTTAGATAAGACAAATAATAACATTCTCATTCTGTGTTTGTGAAATACACCATTTAGCTTAGCTTGGTTGAAACACAGAAAGAGAAAAGCAGCAAACCCTGGGGTTAGGGTTGGGTTCAAAGTAAGGTGGTGTAGATCCTGAGTGTGTAGTTCGTGGTGCACAGGCACAGGTAAAATTATGTGGACTCCTTTAAATATTAACCGCTATAAAAATCCTAGAACAAGATATTGAAAAGGGGGGTTACGGTTGGGTGAGGGTTGGAGTTGGGGTTGGATGTAGGGTTATGGGTACAGGTAAGAAGGAGAGGAAGAGGACAGACTACTTATTGGCCCAAAGCAGAGACTTTCGGAAGTCTTGTTATCACTGTGAGGTTGCAAAGACTTCAGAGGGGACTAATCAAGAAATGGTCATACACCCCTGTAAAACATGCCAGTTGTACACTTTGCTTTTTATATGGACCTAAGAAATGAGATAAAACGTGCTAATTAGTGAGCTTTTGAGATGCTGCTAAGTGAATTGTTTTACCTTTATATAGAGCCAGCAGAGCTGTTGTCAGTCTTTGTGCTAAGCTAATTGATCTTCTGATTTAACTCAAGTTTAAACGTTGACTCTTATAGTCCATTAAAAGTTTGTTTTTGTGTCAGGGTTACAAGTGTCCGACCGCTTTCTTTACTGTTGCCCAGCATGAACATAGAAGCTTTTGGCTGTGGGACAGTTTTGGCTTAACTAGTTTACCTATTTATCCTTTCGGAAACCCTTTGTGTCTGTCAGACAAATAAAGCCACAACAAGAAGACATTACAATTAAAGACAGACATTTAACAACAATGTGCTCCACGGCAACATCACCAACAAACAAAAGTTAAATACAACAAAATGCAAGCAATGCATACCTCATATTAACCTGTTTTGTTTAATAGAGCTGTAGTGGAGGGTATGAAGGATCCCCAGGCACAGGAAGGTGGTACCCTGTAGCTCCATTTAGGTGGTAACTCATCACTAAGGATTTCCTGCCCTTTCCTCACCACTTGGGACTCACAAAGCAGTGTCACACTGTGTTGCTAGA
>JAPZEB010000009.1:4662795-4679893 GCA_029783705.1 Chaetodon striatus | reverse complement strand
TGAGTGAGAGCATACGGGTCGGCCAGTCTGGTCCCGTTGGGCAGTGTTTATTTATTCAAGTAAACACTCGCAGTCCCGGAGAGTGAGTGACCTGACACGGTGGGCTCGTAAATTCAGTCTGAGTATCCATGCTAAAATGAGAGTGCTATTGGTCGAAGAAACGGAGTCCAGTTTGTGCCAGAGTGCACCCCAGCACTCGGAATGAGTATTTCTGAATGCACCTCTCATATTGTCCTCCTCTATTGTTGAAAACAAACCAACAGAACTAATGTCTGTAGAGAACTGTTTTGCCTCCAGCTAAGCCCCGCCCACCAAAAACATCATATTGTTTACTAACAGCAAAAGGGTATATACAAGACAATATGTGGATGTTGTGCTTGTAGTTTGTTGTGCTGCCCCCATGTGGGCAAAAAATCTATAAATTCAGCAGCAAAACTTCAGCACATCTAAGAATAAAGTCAGTAATATCACTTCTGTAGGAAAAGGAAAAAGTTTGCAAGAAAAAAAAAAGAAAAACTGTAGGTTATTTTGTTGGCAGTAATGGTTTCATAAATGATAAAAAGCAGTTATTCCAGCGAGCTAAATGTCATCCGTATTTGTGCATAATCTTCACAGCTCAACTTTCCTGATCACAGTGATAAAATTAGAATACGCAAGATAAAAATACTTGAAAAGATAGCACAGGAGTCGAGCTGCCGCTGTCAGACTGTACTCGGCCAGCTTTGCATAAGCTCTATGTGCACTTCATTACATTGAAATAAAACTTAAAACTGCCCTTTTATGGACGGCAGTGACAGTAAAACACTTAAAATGCATAGTAAATAATATGTGAACAATATTACTAAGCACCAAGACCTCTGTGCATGGATGTGAGTGTAAGTTGATGTTGATGTTGATGTTTATCACTACTCTCGCACACACTTTGAAACTCACACGGAGATGCTTTTGTAAGGACTTTGTTTAGTATGAATGGTGCAGGATTCTCTGCACACCCCCTGTTTCTGGACTCCCTAACCTTTGGCATGACCTTTAGAAGACAATTTGCAGCAGCAATCGCCCTGCGCCTCGCTTCACATTATTTTCCCTCATTATTTTTTCAATGTTACCTTTGCAGTGTGTGGCAGAAAAGGGCTGGCTTCAACAGAGGGGTCAGGGTTCAGGAGGAGGAGGGTAAAGATACAGGTCAGACTGGCTCTACAGTTGTGTTCAGCCAGTGTCCTCAGAGGATTCAGCGCCACGAAGCCATTTGAACTCTGAACCCTCCAGCTGTCTGTCAAAAGCTGACCCTCTGTGTTGACTGTTGTCTGGTTTGACGATAAGGAAAGCACCTCAGCCAGCAGTAATGGAGGACAGCGGCTTCAGAGCTTTTAATGTCGGGCAACAAAACATTAAACATGTGCAAGGATAATCTATTCTCTCTGTAATGTGTTATAATCCTGAATCAACATATAAAAACAAGATGGTGATCTTTATGACTCTATGCAGCGTTGATGGGCCACGACTGTGGCTCAGACTATACATGTGAAAAACGATTAAACTAGATGGATTGACACAAAATTTTCTGCAGACATTCATTAACCCCAGAGGATGAATCCTACTGACTCTGGTGATCCCCTTACTTTTCCTTTTGTGCCACCATACATTGACATGTGTGGTTTTGGATCAAATGTCTTGAAAACTACTGGATGGATTGCTGTAGAATCTGGGACAAACATTACATCCACTCTTGGTGACCCTTAAACTTTCCATTTAGTGCCAATGCCTTTGGTTTCTGACTTAATACCAGAGTTAGGACCAAGTCATTGTTTTGTAAGTCACAAGTAAGTCTAAAGCCTTTGTACTCAAGTCCCAAGTCAAGACAGGCAAGTCCCAAGTCTTAAACTTTGAGTTTTGAGTACTAAACAAGTCAAGACGTGGACTTCACCAAGTGTAGTGCCATTTTAAGAAATCAATAATATCTTAAATTTACAAAAATCATGGATGCTTTTTAAAATTTGTATTTATTTATTAAAACAGGTTTGTTGAAATGTTGCTTAGCTGTCAATGTAATGTTACAAAAATATTAGCCTCAACTTAATTTTTTTTTTGTGCAACTCAAAAAAGTCGTACCAAGTTGTTGCGTCTCTGTAATTTTCAACCTGTGCATTTTGCATACTTGTTTGTTTTTTGTTGACCACTGCGTAGTTGTTGTAATGTAGTTCTTCATGGTTTTCTCCTGCAGCCTGACAGGATGCTGTCTGATTGGTTCAAACAAAGTGGATGTGGGGAATTAGTCAAGAGCCTCAAGTCCAAGTGAAGTCATGATTCACTGGTGTTGAAGTCCAAGTCGAGTGTAAGTCTTTTTTGATTTTCTCAAGACGTGTCTAAAGTCATCAAATTTGTGACTTGAGTCTGACTCGTGTCCAGGTCATGTGATTGGAATCCACACCTCTGTAAAATATTTGCTAAAATAAAGGCATTCCCATCAGGCTCATGCTAAAATGTGTAACTACAATTGTTAACTAAGATAAGCATTGTAAAGGTATACCTTCTAATCATCATGTTAGCATGGTGACGTTCTGAAGTACAGCATCATGTGGCTGTAGAGTCTTGATGATTTTAAACAGTCATGACATCAAAAACTCATTTTAAGGCATTTTATTGTTCAATTGTAGCAATATTGATTTATAAAATCACAGATGCAAAACATGTAAACATTATGAAAGGTTTAGAAAGTATATCAAATGCCCTGTACAGTCCCTGAATGCCAAACTTTGGGTTGTATCAAGCGGTTATTGATTTTTAATGAACTAAATTTGAGAAACATGAAGATTAACTTTTTGACATTTTAAGATGGAATTACTCTGCTTAGTTAATTAAAATATTTCATGTCACACAAAGACAAGTCTACAAACTCATAACCCTGTGGCTGCAGCATGAAATAAGGCAGAAAACTTTTTTTTTTTTTTTGTCCGAGAATGATTCATTAATTCTAAGTGTTGATTTTTCATCCTTGACCATTCAGCCACAGCATGTCACTTGCTTTGATTTTGCTTCCATTAAAATGAAAACCACAGGTTAAATCAACAAGTAAATGAGCCCAGGAAAATAAAGCATTTGTGTTATTTCAGTAGCTACTGAACTTATTTTTTAAACAAGGGGAACATGCTGAAACAATTTAAAATGTTCCGAAATGAAGCACGGGTACATGCCGTGCCAGAAGTTAATTTTCATTTCCCCAGGTGAAGAAAAACAGATATGTGTGCACGGCACTCCAGCCGTGGAGAGGGTGGGTGAAGATTTAGACGTGGGTTTCTATTCAAATATGAAGGTCTCCTTGACATTTTCTTCTCTGCGTTGGCTGCTCATCCTTGTCGCAGTTTCCCCGAGCTGCATATGGGACGGCGCGACCTGTTGACATTTACAAACTCATCTGGCTGAGAGCGATGGCATTCTATAAGAAGAAACACCTCCACATGTCCCATCACTGTTTCCACCGCTAAGAGTGTTTCACATGAACATGTTATTGCTTTAAAGCAAACAGAAGTCAACCTTTGCAGGGAGAGAGTCATGTTGTCTCACTCTTCCCTTTAAAGTCTGTAATTACAGTATCTTCTGAAAGCTTGGAAACTTCTGCAGCAGAAGCACTGGGCAGCTGGCAGGCGTCATAAACTGGACTAAACGCTGATGAGGTTTCATCACCACATCGTCTGGACTGCCACAGCTGCCACCAGAGGGAGCCCACTGCACAAATGTGACCAGGTTAAAGTCTGCCCCCGACATACCGATAAGGCTCTGGATAGCAGCCAAGAACAGTGTGGCACATAACTCACCAGCAGCTGGGTTAAAGCAGGACAAGGTGAAATGAGATGACATAACAGGCCATATAGTAACAGCAGAGCATGACAAGACTGTAAACAGAGTGGAGGGTGGTCTGGGTGGTAGTGTAAATATGTATATGTAATATGCTGTAAAAATATAAATAAAAACATGACCCTGGATCAACGACATGGACTGCAAAGCGCCCAAAAATAGAATTGCAATCAATGAAACATGATCTTTTCTCTGTATGGAGGAGAAAAGACTCCTTCACTTTATTGATGAACATTGAAAATGAGAAATAATAGACAATGTTTTAAAAAGCCAACAGGATGCAATGAGAAAACTTAAATATGAATCATTGTGCGGCTTAAGCCTCT
This sequence comes from Chaetodon striatus, assembly GCA_029783705.1. Taxonomy (NCBI): domain Eukaryota; kingdom Metazoa; phylum Chordata; class Actinopteri; order Chaetodontiformes; family Chaetodontidae; genus Chaetodon; species Chaetodon striatus. Next base: position 4,675,715 of record JAPZEB010000009.1, on the reverse strand, counting down.
GCATCCCATAAGTTCCCAAACGAAGTTCAAACTGGGGCTGTGCGGATCAGCTCATCTTTGTGCTTTTGGTCCAGCAGATGTGATCTTTAGAAATCAGGGCCCTGCTTCTTCAGCTTGCTGTAGTCCAGGTTGACGGCGTAAAACTGAGAATACAAAACAAATCTTGGCTCAAGAGCGAACAAAGACATTTTACATACACATACCTTGATAGCAAAAAGTGACTTCAGGTGACTTAGTTTAAGTTTTTAGGGAGTGTGGTACAGCATAATACTATACTTCCTCCTACATGTTACAGCATTATTCATTTTCAAAAGGCGCCTTATAATAAAGTAAAATGCTTGTTTCTGAATACTTTAGCCTCCTTGTTGTCTTCTGGTAACTCCTACTGTTACTTTAAACAAAGTGTGTGCAGTTAATGACTTCATCAGATTTGTTACTACAAGTCAGTGTTAACCAGATTATGTAATTTAATTAATCCAACTAAAGGAATAATCCACGGCTTGGGAACATGTCTGGCAGAGATCCATACTATGATCCCTGATTATACCCCCCTACACTCTTCAGCACCGAGAATCAAGACTGTAACACGGCATGATTAGTAATATTTCCTGAGAGGTGACGGAGGCACACCTTGTACTGATCAGTTGGGCCAAGCTTGTTCCAGGGCTCTGGGTTGTTTTTGCGATCCCAGCTGCAGGAGGAATGAAGTACACGGTTACATAAACTGTCATTTATCTCATCTGCAAATCTCATTAGATGAAGATAACATGAACCCCCCGCCCATTTTCTAATTTTGGGAAACAGAGCTAATTAAAAAAGGTGGTAAAAGGTGGAGTAAAAAACACAAAGTTTCTTGTGTCATAATTGGAATTCTCACCAGACATCAGGGTTTCTCAAGGCCAGACGGGCGAGGTACAGCATGGACATGGCTGCCCCTCCACCGATGAAGAAGAAAAGGGGGATCAGCTGTAAGTGACAGACGAAAAACTTTCACCAACTTAAAGAGGAACAGTGACAGCTCACAGAAAAACTGTCAGCAATCACACAAAGTTCCACTGCTGACAGCTTGTGTAAACAGAAAACACTGCCCTGCATGTCTAGACAGTGCAAAACACCTTTAAACCTGACCTATGCATATAAGTTTGTTAATATTAACCATTCGCTCTTTTCACTGTGCCTTCAAGTATTTGCCCTTGTGGACTGCAGCTATCATGTGTTTACATAGGCTAGTTTAGCTATTTACTATGTTTATAAGTTTCTTTCAGTCACCACTTCTTGACCAAGTTAACGTACTCAAGCCGAATTACAAGGTGTATGGACATAACTTGGAAAGGTTGTCACAAGAATTCATCTAGAAGTTAATATTTGCTAACATTACCTAGCCAGCTAACACGCTAACTAGTAGCATCGGTTGCTATTTTCAGCACAGCAGACCCTCTCCCTGGCTAATGATAAGTCGCTATCGACGTGTGGGTGAAGCCGTGACCTAATATGACTCCCAGACATCAACTGCCTAAAGTCGTAAAACTTCCAGCACTGGGACAACGTGTATTCATCCATAATAGCTACTGATTATAAAAAACACCAAAGCATCTTTTCATATTTAGCAGAAGGTCTCAAAGTCAGTGCGGTCAAAGTCAGAGTACTAGCTTGCTAACGCTAACTAGTTTAGCTAAGCTAAGTTAGCAACCCAAATTCACAGATGACGATGGTTAAGTTTGAAATAAAACCTCTCACATTAATCTTTATCGGATATAATCGGTCTGTACTTACAGCAGGGTGACCCCTGAGCTGCTTGCGAACTGTGGCTAACATTTTGACGCTTTCTGAGGCCGACTCTGTACAGAAATAACCGGATTACTGAGTCTTGCCAAAACGGTGCGCAATATAATCACCGAGATCTGGCGGAAGAAAGGCCGACGAAAACACAAATGGGGTGCTAGACGTAGTGCCTGACTGACAGTGCCGAAAAACACATGATTATTAATTATTATTTGTATCATGTAGACCATTTATGTCATTATGTGTGTTGTAAATAAGGAGTAATTTTGTAGTGTTTGATTAACTTACTGCTGTGTCGCTTCAGTCTTTATTTCCAAACAGAATTGTATTCTGGCAAAATCGAGGCGGTTTAAATGTTGCTGCAATCTTCAGATTTCAACCCAAAAACAAAACCACTCTATACACCTGTAATTGAACGCTGATATTCTTATAATAAACGAGCTTCAATCACACCCTAAATGAGCTGTAATACTGAACATGATGCATGATTTAATTATTTTTTTTAGATTTAGCTACAAAGTGTTAGCTTTTTGTATCATACACAGACTGTTTAACAAACTGACACACAAACGCACACAAACACTTGATATATACACTATCTATTGTTTTCATTTGCTCCAGTCAATGTGATGTTTCAGTAGTGTCTGATTTCTATTTTCAGTTGTATGTGCATTGCTTTAGTCCATTTGCATTTGTGAATGTAAAATGTTCCATATAAAATAAAGAGGTTCAAAATAAACAGGGTTTTTTTGCAATGAATATCATTCTTAGCATAAAAAATATGGTGTTTTTTTATTACTCAGCCAGTGTCTTGAAGAAATATTCTAAATCTATACAAAATCATTTTATATGTATGTATTCATAAAATAAGTGATACATAATTTTCAATTCATAATAACAAACACATTTTCCATTAATATTATCTCTGAATCTTTAGAGCATCTGGTTTACAGGATAAATCAAATGTATAACTTTAAATGAGACTTCTCTGATTTTGTTGGTGACACAAAATTTCTCATTAAAATTCCAGACAGACTTCCATCTAATATTTCCAAATCTAGAGTTCCAAAATACCTCTGGCAAAAGCTCAGGAGATGATATTTACTACATTTTTGGTCTGTTATGCATATATCATCTAATATAAAGTATGGCTCTGTTTAATGTTTTGTCAGTGTGGCTAATTTGATCATTTTATCAAATTGTAGTATCATCTCAACCTCGTGCAACATTAGTTTTGATTCTCTTTTGCTAATTAAAATGCCATCATCAACATTTTATGAGAGGTAAATAACAAGTCGATTTAATTAATTAATATCAGGGACATGATGGAGATGTTTACTTCGAGCAGGTGAACTGTCTGTATCACAGTGTGACAGCAGGGGGAGCTGTTTCCAAGGGGGGTCAATCAGTTTAAATTCTCAGGGACAAGGAGCTGTCTCCTAAATTATTATCATTATTCCACCTGTTTTACACCAGTTTATTTCTCTTGGAAAAGATGGATTTTGAAGTGTCTCATATTCAAGACTGCTTTCTTTTCATTCTGTTGATAACTGAGGTGCTGGTTCCCTGCAATGTGTTATTTGGGCAAATATTACCTCCATAAATGTGTTTAAGTGCATCCCTACTAATGTGTATTTACAGGGGAACACCACCTAAATTAAGAATTTCAATGTTATTTCCATGGCCTAGGAAAGTTCAATCGATATTTGTGAACACTCTTTCAAAGACAGAAATCAGAGAAGTAAGTGTCAAACTTTTGATGCCATCAAATATAAAATCTGGAGCTACTTCACAGACAGTGAATATGAGACTGATTTTGTGAACTTGCAGAATGTTCTTTGGTTTTACACCCAAATGAGCTTTATTTTATTGTAGTGTTCTTAGTTCTGAAGCATAAAATGTTCCCATATACTCAGAACATTCCCCTGGGGACTCTCAGTGTCATCTCTAACACCTTTCCCCATTCATCGTCAGTGGAGCAGCTTCAGACTTTATACCATATGACACCACAAATTTGAGTTATAGCACTCTAGGTTTTGAATTTAGGAGAGTTGATCTGTTAACTAATGTTTTTGGACTGTCTTAGACCATAGGAGTCACATGTATGAATTTTGGAAATAGGTGTAGTTCCCTTTTCAGCAGTCAATGCATATACGTCTTTTTGAAAGAGATTTTTAAAAATAAAATAATAAAAAAAAAATATTATAGCTGCATATTAGTTGCAGGGGTTTTTTTTGTTGGTGTTGTTTTTGTTCAAAAATACAATACGTTCTCAATATCAGCAGTCAAACTGTCTTAAGAGTTGAAGAATTGCTCAGATATCTTGCTTAAGTAGTAATAAGTGTAAAAAAAAAACAACAAAAAAAACAATTCATTTTGCATAACAACTTTTGTTACGCAACTTCATGTATTATGCAAAATGACTGATTTCACAATAGTATGCATTATAACTGTATAATAATGACTGATGCATTAATGTGTTCACATGTGTTCACTAAATTGTTGCAGCTGGTAAAACTGGAGCTAATTATAATCGCTTTCTATACTGCCAGGTAGCTCTGGTTAAAAATCCTAATCTATTTTTCATTATATTTTTATTAATCTGAATTTGCAAAGTAACTAAAAGTATTGGGGTTAAAAAAGTACAATATTTAGCAATGCCTCTGAAATGTTGTGGAGTCTAAGTGTGAAGGAGCAGAAACTGAAAATACTCGAGTAATGCACAACTACCCTAAAATTGTACAGTGCAGTACTTGAGTAAATGTATTTTCCACCACCAAATAAATTTATCATACACCTTTTAATTGGTTGGCTAACAGATACATAAGTTGCTGGTGGTAATGATTTTGCTTGCAGCATCAATAAATGTTTGCTGGTTATCTTACAGCCATTTCCAACAAGCAGCACCCAATCAGAGAGGAGCATTTCAACTGACTGATGTGAACTAATCAGGTGAAGTCTGTGCAATTAAAAAAAAAAGAAAATCACAGTGAAAATATCACAATTTCCCTTTTATGGCAAGTTATTTTCAACTTGTAGAAAATAAAAGTAAAAACAATTCAATAGTAAGACTGGACGTTTTATAAATGACATGATACTTGGCTGATTGTTTGCCAAGAGATACACTTTGTGTGTGACGATTACACATATTCAAGCAACAGTTTGTAAACCAAGCCTTATTTGGTGGCAAGTTCATGAGTAAAATGCTGGAAATGTATGTCTTAGGCCTTGCTTGGTTTCAATGTCCATCCAAGGGAGGTGAGCTGGTTTCAGAAACATAAAGATTTGTCTAAATACAATATTTTCCACCTGCGTCTTTCAGCCAGTCTGAATCCCTCCACAAAAGTGTGGTATCTTGGGTTTAAAAAAAAAAAAGAAAAAGAAAGAAAAAAAAAGACATTAATGCTTGTCACAGTTCATTCAGGACTTGATCCCATGTAAAACTCGTCTCTCCAATATATCAACAGTATACAACAGAAGCTGGACTCTCTTTTAAATACAGTTAAGTTAAAAATCTGACCATACTACAAATCATAGGCATATACAGTATGCCTGTACAGGACGTCCTATGAAAGTAAGATACTGGCTATAGTGTGTTTCCATTTGAATCTTCTTCTCAAAAGCTCCAGATGTTTTAGTGTGTCGTCTTCTTGGGGGCTTTGCCAAATTTAGCATCGAATCCGAGACCTAAAGAGAGAGAACCAAAGATGTTATTAAGGAGCAAAGGAAAGCCTCAGTAGCTAATCAGAAATTATTTTACACTCCAGATTTAACCAAGGCAAACATTTAAAAAAAAAAACAAAAAAAAAAACTTGAGCATTCAGCTTCCTCCCAAAATACTGTATGTCAGTGTTATACTTCCTGACTCCCCTTCAGCTATACTCTCAATGCATAATTTACCACTCAACCAAATAGTTTGCGTGGGAAGCCTAAGTATTCCCCAGTTGGACCTAATTGTTTGTTACAACAAACACATACAGTAGCTGTCTCAGGCTACAGTTGAAGGCTTCAACCATGTTTTTGAAAGCATTTAGTTGCATCACAGTCTGTTATTGATTTTACAGCGCTACACTGCATTAATCAGAAAAATCAAGCGGGGAGGAGCAGGAGAGACTGTGACAATAAATCGAGAGAGGGCACTAGAATGTTCAGCCAGAATTAACTCTCACCGAGGAACACCAGAATGGTGCCAACCCACTGCATCGAAGTCATGACATTGCCAAAGAGAATCACGGAGCCAAGGATGGTGAAGAACTTCCTCGTGGTGGTGACGATGGAGCAGGTCAGAGGCCCGAAATACACCACCGTCATAAAGATGAAGGTCTGGTAAAGCAATTATTTGAAAACACATTAAGGGATGGCATCTTGATATGAAGTTTCATCTGTGAGCATTCATTCAAGAACCTTTTATCAAAGGTAAAGATTTCTTCAACACTGCAACTCAACATTGCCCATCATCTCATACCAGTATGTATCCACCCACCTGGCCTAAAGCACTGGTCAGTCCAAACAGAAGAATATTGTAGATGATGCTCGGGTGGCGCTCAGTAAAACTCAGGAACTCCCATACCTCCCCTGTCCACAATATCGCTGAGAGCAGAGAGGAGGAAAATAACATTTATGTCATTTCAACAACATAATGTCACATATAGTTGTCTCTTGCTCGGCAGTGATGAGCTGAGAAAATCAGATCACAGTGTCAATAGTGTGGGCATAAGGCACCACCAAGTGGTGTAATACAGTAACAACAGTTTGATGAAGCCTTGGTGTGGGGGCGTCATGGATTTGTGAGAGTGGAGGTATAAGAATACCTTAGTATCTTGGGAAATATCAGCACTTCAAAGCTATCGACTTCTCATAAATGTAGCAGGAGTGTCTTTAGGTATGTAAAGAAACTACAACTGAAGACCTCTGAAGGCATTTTATGCAGCATGAAACTGAATTTATCACTTTGAAAAACAAATATAGCTTGTTTTAATATAATATGGCCTATGAAATTGGGAGGCAGCTGTGCAGGAGAGATGAACACTTACTAGGAGATAGCAGGCACTGCCAATTAGTTTAGTTATAAGAATGATAACAGTCTCTCGTTTCTCATACTGGCTTTGACCTCTTGATCTTTATCTTTCAGCCCATTACTGCCTAACCTTAGAAAGCCTCTCGTTATATTGTTTTATGTGCCTTACTCTTCAGCATATTGCGGCAACCTCCTCACTGAACTGACGGCTTTGAGGTGCAGCATTCCTTATCTATAAAGATAACACTGAAAACTTCGCCTTGAATGAATTAATGAGTTTTCGGCTCCTGAGAGAATAGTGTTCACCTTTTCGTAAAGAGCCTCTAATGAAGCTGTTATTGGTTTTTGTTTGGGTTTTTTTTACTCATTCAGACTGCCATTAACTACTGCACCACAGCAGCTTTTCACCCTGACTTTACTGTGACAATACAAATCAACAATGACAAAACATTTTACAGCATATCATAGCGACAGCGATGATATGATTCAGCTGAAGATACTAAAACACTTTCAAACAATATGACACAGAGCTGCTGTCTGATACACTTTTAAGAGGACAAGCAGCTCAAGGAGACCAGCACTGTAATAAAAGACCTCAATTTGTATTTAAAGCATGTTTATTAATCTTGACCTTCAGCTCAGATCATTTTAGACCTTCCCAGACTTTAAATGAGATGTTTTACAATACATATGCAGACCTGCAGAATACCCAAGTACTCCAAGACATACTATGCAGGCATAAAAAACAATGTATAGATTCATACAGAGGTTATCCCTCTCAATCATCACTTATGACCCAGCAGCAGTATGTGGTGGCATATTTACCTGCAGAGACTCTGCCCTCTCCCTAGATCTCTGCCTATATTTTCTTGTTTTCTTCTTATGTTCTGTGTTCGGAACGTTGATGGGTGTGTACTGCCATAGCGCTCAGGTGAGGTTGGGGCTTTAAAAAAGGTAGCGACCAGGCGCCAAACCTTTAGCGGCAGGCATCCAAGAGACACAGCACCCCAATAGTGATGCAAAACACCAAACAAGAGTGAATCTGGGGTTGGCTTTTACTTTCACTTACGCTGGCGAGTGTGTTTACAAACAGTAACCGACAATCCTGCACGGTATACCTTAGACACAATATATGACAATAATGGTTTGGTTGGAGCCACTAGTGTCTGACAGGTTGTGCACAATTTACTGCCGAGCTGAAGTTGACAACATGAGGGAGATCAAATTTCAGTAGAGGGAAACGGCAGCGCAGACTGTGTTTGTTTACTAACCAGTGTATGTGTCTTTGAGGTGACGAGAGGAGACATGGCAGTCAGTCTCCCAAGAAAACTGCACCAATATGAAGCCCTAAAAGAGGTGTCCTGACTGGCCACGAGCGACAGAGTGCATCGTTTTGAGCTGAACTTTTGTCAGACAACCTTATGTTCCACTCAAAACTTTTGGTATTTCAGTCCGATCCAGTGTTTGGTTTAACTGATTTGAACATTTTTACACCGGCCCAACTCTAGGGAAAATTACAAGTTTGAGCTCAAGAGCAAGCAACTATGTGCCACTGAGTGCCAGGATATAAATAAACACTATGAAAGTTTCACATTGAAACAATTTGCAAAATGTTTCTGGTTTTATAATTTTGTGCAGTGAAGTGTAAAATTAACATTACAGTGTTACAAAAAGCAATTAATGTGCCAAAACATATTTAAAGCTTTTTTTAGAGTTCTGCATAAGAATTATTCAGAGAAAGCTTTGCAACAGGACGGTCATTGCACCAGTGTTACTGCTTCAGTCTGCTACGTTTTGGCAGCACTGAACCATATCAAGGTGATTCTGCTCATTAGTTTCTCCTCTCTGGCTGCAGTTGCGCCAATCAGCCTGGTGTAGTTTGGTTGGATTAAAACCCTCCATGCTTCCTGGCACTTTGCAGCACATATTCCATCAGAAAAGAGTTTGGCAGAACACGGTGAACTCACCTAGTCCCAGCACCAGAGTGGACCACATGTTGATGTTCAGCATCATGTGGTTGGCACTCGTCTGAAAGCGAGCCCTCATGTGGTCCTGGGCCACGCCAGTCAAACCGTCCAATGTCAGAGAGACCAGCTATGACACAGCAAAACACACCACCAGGCAATGAGACAAATGTCACAGAAATGTCGATGTAGATCGTCAATATATAGCAATAAATATGATTATGTATGAAATGGATGGAATATAAAGCTGTAGAAACTCACCAATAGAATCTCTCCAAACCCAAAAACATGGTCATCTGCAACAGCTGAGCTCTTGTTAGGTTTGTAGAGGAACAGCGCTACACCACTCACAATAAGCAGCACACACAGATACTTAGCCAGCGGGTACTTCTTCCTCAGTATTGTCACACCGAGGATCATCACTGCAACAACACAACAACAGCATGATGGATGGTTTTTAGCCAAAGATACCAGGGTGACATGTCTGGTGCGTGAGTTAATCCTGCCCTGGATACAGTGTCAGGCCTTCACCCCTGAGAGTGGAAAATATGGATTGTGTAAGAGTGTGTGTGTTTCCATACATGTAACAGGAGATAACCAAGCTCTGAGCGGCAAGATTAACATTCATGTGCAAACAGAACATACTGTAACTGCCATGTGTGCTCTCAACTCCACATATGTGACAAGTATTTCCTTACTTATAGTGCCCTTAAACAGTTTAGAAAGATATCAGAAACTCTCATTTGTCAAGGACTGTATACACAAAGGGAAATGTGTACATCAGCATGTCAGTGCTCTTTCAGATTTTGTAGCATACAGTATATTACCAGGGTGTCTACAAATATCAGACAGTTACATTTGATGCTTTTTAAGGCCTTAGAAGATTATTTTAAAACCATATTTTTATTCAAGCATTGCAGGTAAGTATAAAGTGCTGATCAACAATCCTGCACAGTATACCTGTAAGGACCTGAGGACACCCTGATGAGCACAAATATTCAGGCATTGTCATTACATGTTAGCAACTACAAGGACTGGTTTTAACTATGATCATTTTCTTTTTGTAAAATGAAATGATGTATGTGATATGCAGGTATCTAGGTGATATGTAGGCAGAAAGCAGAAGGCTAACAGGGAGTGATATTATCAGATTTACCAGGTATGGGCTTGCAGGATTTCCCCAGAACCTATCAGGACAAAAACATAGCTTTAGGATACAACAGCAGAAATTATTAATAAACCCATAAGAATTATGTTAAGCAGCTTACTTTACTCCATCTAAAAAGGGCAGACTTACCTGTGTGGTGTAGTTGACATACTGAAGGGCGGAGTTACTGGACACCATGGCTCCAAGATAAGAGAGGGAACACAGCCCATAGAGCCAGCTCTTGGTGAGATCCGGCTTGGAGCCCTCAAAAAACTGGATCACTGGTGACAAAGAGGAAAATTTGGTTTCAGAAATATATTTTGGATGCTGTCTTATATTATTCATTTTTATTAGTTTTTGTGTCTCCTCTGCACACCACATACTCACAGATCTTAGCAAACAGAGAACTGACTATGCACTGTATGCAGACTAATGTCCGGGCAAATCTGAACTTCTCCTTTTGGTCCCCCTGGCCATAATCACCACGAGTGCTGGAGGAGTCAGAGAAAAGACAGTGTGTTAAGTGCAACGGATTGCAGACAATGTGAGCTTAGAGAAGGCTACAATGGCCTTCCTGGCAAGCGCATAGGTGGTGTGCTTTCATGAGTCTCCACGCTATGAAAAGGCCCCTCTGAGAGGTGACACCAAAATGCATTAAATTACATCTGACAGGGTCAGGTGGTAATGGAGATGGTGGAGGTGGTGACATTTTGTTAGGGGACCAAGAATCTTTAGCAGCAGTGTTTTTGCATGCTTGCTGGTGTCAGTACACAAGACTCACTAAGAACTCAATATTCTTAAATAACAATATAAAATGGAAGTCAGTCATTTAGGTTTACAGTATGAAAGTGCCTTGTGGGTGAGACACCAGTTTCAAGTCATCATTTTGAAACCAGATATAATCCTAGACAGCTCTAGTGATTTAGGCGTCAACATACCATCAGAGTCATGGCTCTGTATGTGATATGCAATAGAGGCTGAGCTTCCCTTACTTCATTAACTTTCTAAATAGCCACAAATAACGATAGCTATTGCATCTTTGATTTGTTACTTGACAATTAATCAAATTATGAAAGATAAAATGTGTTGGAGACACAAAAATCACTACCCCATTACTGAGATAATGACTCAATAGTTTTATTAAACTAGAAATGAAGACTCTCTGCTCAATGCTCCAGGAGCCAATACATCATATTTTCTAATATGACCATAATGTCACACCAAACTCCATTCAAAAATCTGACGATTTAATGTAAGATTTGCACGTAAGATTTTCGGCCAAAGCAACGCTGCACACCTCGCATGAGATTGTATAGCGAATAAACTGAAGGCACTAGCACATGCTGTACTTTGTTGCACACTACCTATGCGATGTTTAATGAAATAAAGCTTGTACTGATTTGGGAAATTTCGACATGCAAGCCAACATTTAATTAGCGGATTTTTGAATGGAGTTTGGCACAGGACAGAGACGGCATGTAATATAAAGCGGTCAGGTGTTACTCACATAGTCTCCTGTAATATTCCGTAGTAAAAGTAACAGACGAAGACTCCGAGGAAGCAAACGATGAAGCGTATCCGCATATTGTCCCACATCGAGGAGGGTTTGCCAGCTCCCTTTCCCGCAGCCATGCTATCGTCCACCAGCCCGGGTATGTTAACTGACACCGCTGCGCTCCCCGCGCCCCTCACTCCGACGTCCCGCTCCACTATAGCCGATGTCACGAGCCCGGAAATGGTGCTCGCGTTGTCACGTAAGGTGTGGGTTTCTGAGGCAGGTAAAGTTTTTCTCCTTCAAACCCTCTTGTGCACATTAACTGTTAATTTGCCAGAGCTTGCTAACGCTACCTTGACTTCTCTGGAGCTGCACAGACAGTCACATATCATGTCATCTGTTTGTTTTCTGTCATTTTGAAGGACCTATATTTCTCCTCCGGGACGGATGGAAAATCAAAAACATGCCATTCCCACTGGGGGATGTGAAACAGTGCTGTCAGCAGAGTACAGCTGGTGTTTTCATTGAGCAATTAAAACCTATATTTAGTGAAGAAAAGCGGTCGCGTCAGGGAAATGGGTTTTGAGGAAGGACATCATTGGTGTCGACAGCTAAGCCTGAACAATAAGATTTAGTTTAATTATATCTTGAGCACAAGTACATGATGATGTGTTTAGTGTAACTGCGTCGATCCAATGTTTTTAAAAAAAAAGTTTTAAAAAATGTAAATACAAAATTGTATTCAACAGAAGTAACGTTAAATGTAACAATAGTGATAAACGTACAGTGAAGGAAGCCTACATATCATGCCAGTGTCAGATTCATATAGCTTTACAATATATTATTGAATCATAGTTGGTGATTAGTTCATGTGCACATCACTTTAACTCTGCAGCTGGCAAAGGTGGGGATAAATTACTTTAGATAGTGCTGGGTGTCTTAATCTATGGTCATTTATATACATATCGTAAACCACGATAATACATCATACATCATCCACTTACAACAAGACAGCTTATTTGGACTATTTCCATCTCAGGTTAAATATATATTTTATTATTAATAATTACACATATATGCACATATCCATTATCCATATCCTTTATATTTATACTGTGTAACAGGCCTGTGCAGTTTCCTATTGTGCAATATTTCACCACTTACTGTACAATAAAATGTATAGGCTATATTTCTCCATCTCTGTAGTTAATATACTCATAACATGTGTGTATTTCAGTTATCCTGTGCATCTAGCAATCATAGGCATACAGTATCTGTATAAGTGAAAGGTGTATTTAGTGCATATAGATTGTATATTATTTTTAATCTGGTTTATTTATAGTCTTGTAATATATTTTTTAATCAATTTTTAGCACTCAACTTTTTCTCATGTTTTGCTTGCTTCTGACTCTTGAGCTGCTGTAGGTGTGAATTGATGAAGTGTTATCTTAAAATATAATAATGTATATTCTGTGTTGATAATTTAGATCCTAAAAGTCAATAACGGCTGTCAAG
>JAPZEB010000009.1:4621039-4644928 GCA_029783705.1 Chaetodon striatus | reverse complement strand
TTAAGGTGCTGCGTCCACCACAGCATTTTTTCCAAACTGACAGTGCCTCACATTCATCAGGAAATGCCAGTTTGGAGCACTGAGAGCGTTTTAGTGGCGTAGTATTTTTTTTTCAGCTCAGATGCTTTGGTTGCATCTGGTTGCTATGACACAGAATATCTGCAGAAATAAAAATGTTGGCACAAGGCAGAGTGCTTGCTCTGGCCCTTGCTCTGGATGATAGGAGGGCTGAACGACGTGGGGAGAGAGGATGGATCTAACCGTCTATATGGGTTCATGAGAGGAACCATATATTAAAGGATAACTTTGGCATTTTTTAACCTCGACCCTGTCTTCTTGTGTATATGTGTCTAAGAGACTGATGTGAATAAACATTTTTGAAACTGGTCCAGTTTTTAGCTAGAGGGCAGCAACTAGCAGCTGCACAGCAAGCTTCAATGTAAGCATATGGGGCAACTGAAGACCGTCACTGTTTCTCCATTAAAAGTGGTTGTTTTTTACATTGACCAGCTCAAATTGTTATCATAAGTTGCTGAAGTGTCTCCTTACCTTTCACTTGATCTTGGTCTGGTTATCATTGTCTCGATAAGCGGAAGTTTTGTTGTGAAATCTCACAAGATGTCATTTGTTGCAGGAAGCCAACACTGGAAATGTGTGAGATTATTGTAGAGAGCACAGTTACATAAAGATTTTGAATTTCATGGTTGATTATTCACCCGATTTCAACAATGTGGACAAGGCCTTTGAATTTGATCACCAGCTGTATTTATTTGAGCCAGAGTATATGCATGAAGAGCAGAGAGAAAGAGGGGGGACAACAGGCAGCTGAGGTTCTTATTTTAATGTTTACATATTCATTATTTCTTGCTCATGTGTCTTGTTATCAAACTATTCCCTTTCCTGCTGTGACACTGCAAGTGTCCCTGCTGTGGAATTGACAAATGATTATCTCAATAGAAAACACTGTGTATAGGGGCTCCTACAGTAACGAACTTCGCCATCGTCATTCTTGCCCATAGGTATCTCCTTGATATATAGGAAGGGCATATGTAGGCATTACATATAACATGACAAATTATAGGCCATATAACACTGAAGCATTAATGTATTTTTTTTCACTACATACACACAAGTCATATTTTGCAAGATTTCAGATCATGACTTACGCTTGATAAGACAATAACAACCAGACCAGATCAAGTGAAAGGTAAAGATACACTTCAGACACTTTTAATACCAATCTGAGCCTGTCTGTGTCAAAAACAACCACTTTTAATGGACATACAGTGACGGTGTTCGGTTGCCCCATATGCTTCCATTGCGGCTACTGTGCAGCTTCCCAGCTGCTGCTATCAAGCTCAATACTGGACCAATTTCAAAAACTGTTGTTTACATCAGTCACCTAGACACATATACATGGGAAAATAGGGTTATAGGTTGAAAAATGCCAAATTGATCCTTTAACATATATATATAGAGTACATTAAGACATCTCTCCTCCGTTGTTGTTGTTCAGTGCCTGCACATCAAAGATGTGACAGTTGGTCTTTGTGCTATATGTCCAGCCCCTCCTCCATTGTGATTGGATGGCTGGGTAAGAAGTGAAAATAATGAGCACAGCGTTTTACCCAAAGTTGAATATTTTTCTTCAGCTCTGGGTACTCAGAAACGTGCAGTGCTCAGTGCAGAATAGACACTCAGTGCTTCATCACGCTGCTGGCATTTGTAGCATAGCCTAAATACATGGCGTTCCCATTGCAAAGAATTTCTAAAAATACGCTGGCCTCGGGAAAAACCCTTTGGTGTACACAGCCCCTAAGACCTCTGCAGTCTGCAGTGTTTGTCTTCACCTGAAGTCAATGGCACTCAGTCCAATCAGCATGCCGGTAAGGACTTGGGCCTCCTCTCTCAGCATAATGGCTCCATCATCATAGAACCTCCTGTCAGGTGAAGAAGTGGTTATTATCCCTGAACCTCCAGATATAACACTGACACAACAGTGATTCTACCTGCATTTTATCGTATATTTGTTGTTAACAATCTGTAGCAGGAATGTACTTTCCTCTGGTGCAAAGAAATAATGTCTTTTACCTTGAAACTGAGTGATAAGGATGAGCAGACAAATGTGGCTAAAATGAGGAATATCAGATATGTGTCAATTGTCCCTTTAAATCATGAGTCTGACCTGGTTGTTCTTGTGTCCCTCAGCGCAGTGGACACATATTCAGACAGACGTTTCTCCATCAGCGCCACCCGAATCCACGCGCGCCCCTGTAGGACAACGTAAGAAGTGAGTAGGAGCAGAGGGCTTTCTTTGCTGCAATATCACACACACATACACACTCACATACACAATTCTGCATACACATATCCTTGCCTTGGCTCTTGATGTGCTGATATTCTCTATGTTTTCGATGCTGGCGATGCAGTTGTTCTGCACCTTGCTGCACGCCAGTCGGATATATTCCCAGAAACTGCGCTGTCCATCTGAGCTAAACCAGCTTCCTGAACCTGGTCCAAGATTAAAACAAGATTACTTCTGCTCTGACAACAGCCCACATTGCAAGCATGCAACCACGGCAACAGTACAGCGAACAATAATCATACAGGTTTTTACTCTTTGATGAAAACTTTGTTCCATGGTCAGTGTTATCTAGTTTTTTAAGTCTAAGTCATACATTCAATGCCATAGCAACCGGTTTGTCCATCTTTTCCTGTGCCATATGTTACCTGCAGTGTTACCTTTGAAGCGGTGGCTGAGGATGTGCTCTAAAATGGCGGCAAAGTTAATAAACTCCTCGGATGAGTCATCTATGGGCTCTGCTGTGTACTTTTCTAGGAGAGTCTTTACAGAGAATCTGAAATAGAAGCACACAGAGAAAGAGGAATTAGATAAACACAAGACAATTAATGGAAAAACATTCTACTTTCCATATGCGAAGAATTTGAACTTTCTGTTGGTTGTGTGCTGCTCAAGCTGCTGAAACGCAGCCGTGTACTGTAACCAAGCAGACAAATGTACTACTGTATTTGAACCCTGCAACAATAGCGGGGAGGAGGGCTTCTTTTTTTCTTTTTTGGGAACCACGCCATCTTATCATACTGAGGTCACCCCAATTGTCTTGTGTACTGCACAATGTACCCGTTCAGGGCTTTGGCAGTGTTATCATGAAAACAATACAATTAACCCCCTGTCTTTTCAGCCTTTGTGCACGCTGTGCTTCCAGGTCCCTTTGGGTCTCGTCTCTCTGAGGGACCGGCCAGCATCAAAGCATGATCAAATAATTCCCTCCCCCTCATCTTTACATGGTGGTCTGATCTATTTAGGGCAGCCGCTGCTGCAGCTTTAGTTTGGCTTTTGACCCCGCTGCACCACAGGCAGTTATGCAGCTTGCATGTTAGGAGCCGGCATCCAAGCACGGGCTCCGGCAGACTGCCTCTGCTTCGATGGGCAACACTAGCATCACCGAGGGCAAGACTGCCCTGGCAGTGGGAAACACCTCCATAGCCAGGGGAAAGACTACTGTAGCCATGGGCAAGTCCTCCATCTTCAGGGGAGTGACCACCACCTCCATGGGAGACTCCACCATCCAAAGGCAAAAGACAACTGTGGCTCTAGGACGGGCCAGCTTCAGCCGGGGAACTACAACCACCTCCTTCCGCAAAGCCTTGACGGGCAAACGCAGGAACACCTAGATGGAAAGGACCCCTGAAGCCAGGACTAAGACACCCAAAGCAGCCAAGCAGTCCAAAAAAGACTCTAACAATGAGTGGAAAACCACATTCTCATCAAGCAAGACCTCCTTCACAAAAGGCAGGGTTTCATTCCTGAGGACTAAGTACGCCATCTCCTGGGGTAAATCCTCGATCTCCTGGAGCAGAACCACCGTAACTTTGTGCAACATCAAGATAGCGGTGGGCGAAACCTCTGTCACACGAGGGGACACCACGACCTCTCTCATCACTGTGACCTTCACCCATGGGACCAAGTCTGTGTCAGTGGTCAAAACCACCCTCATCAGGGGCAAAGAGAGGCACAGCAACATCTACTGGGATTTTCACACATGATTCCTACACACATTTAAAAACCCAAGGATATTTCTATCTGGTCAGTTTTAGCAGGTCAGTAGTGTCAAGAGTTAATAAAACCGAGCTGCTACAGTATGTTTGTGATAAATGTGTGTGTACAGGTCAGTGTGGCACGGCATCATCCGTTACGTGTGTGCAAAAGGTGACTTCCCAAGCAACAAAATGCTAAGTGAGTTGCAGATCTGATGGGGTTTGCAATCATGAGTGAGAATTTCCAAAACCACGCTGAGCGCGTTATGTAAATGTGACAGCGATGAGATGGTGCTTTATGGTGTGTCTACTTGGCAGGGAGGGAAAAGTGTGAAACAGCCGAGTGGGATGTATGTGGAGACACAAGAGAGTGTGTGTGTTTTTCATCAGCACTGTTCTCCTGTATGTTGTGCATGTACAGCCGTCAACATGACGACATCTTTGGTACAAATGTGGTATTTTTGTGCATTCTGATAAGATGACTTGATTACCTGCATTTCCATAATTATGCTGCCACCAGAAAAACGCAGTTTTGGACTGTAAAATCTGGTTGATGTAACGATGCTTATAAAAGTAACATGTCTAAACATTGCTTGGCTTGATTGTTTTGTAAGTTAATCTGAGTTTTTGTGAGTTATTCTACCATCTAAAGACATAAATGGTAGAAATTAAAGACTCAAATGCTGTAAAGAATTGCAAACAGTTCAGCAAGGACATATATGGGTAGTAAACACCGACTGAAGGAACCACACCCAGATTTCACATGGAGGGGCAACACAAATACAGGAGGGGTGCAATCAAAGCCTCAACGACATGTGGAGAACATGAACACATTTATACTTTCTCTTATCAAATCTGACGCTGTGCAGCTCATTTCACATATGGTATATACAGTCGTACACAGAGGCTATGTCTTACAATCAGAGGCTATAGGGAACAATGGCTCAGAAGAAAGTGATGTCACCACAGATTGCCCCCTTTGCAACAATGTGTCCTTCAACCGTCCGGTGTCGTCGTGGAGATGGGACAATCGCTCCACTGTCCCTGTCCCCCCAGATAGGCTGTGGCCACCTACGGCTGCCTCTGTCCATTCACAGGGACACATGGGTGGTATGTGGCCTTCCAAAGCCCACGTCGATCATCTCAACGAAGGCATTATGCGACACGGGGGTCGCGCTATCCACGCTTAGCATTCTGGTCTGCTCTGGATTGTAGCTGATGTTACTATTACCCCCGAGGGGCAGAGCAGGACGTGCTGCATGAGTGTGCGATGCTTTGCGTCGAGTGAGCCCCGAACCCCACCATCGAATCTGGGTCAGGAAGACGAGCTTCTCCTCAATGGGCAACACCAGCTTCACCGAGGGGAAGACGGCCTTAACCCTGGGCAACACCACCATAAAGAGGGGAAAGTCCAAGCTTGCCATGGGGAACTCCTCCATCACCAGGGGCAGGAGCACGACATCGCTGGGCTCCTCCACCATCACCAGCGGAAAGACCAAGATCGCCCTGGGGGGCGCCTCCTTCAGCAGAGGCACCACCACCACGTCTTTTCGAAAAGCCATCTTCCCCAAACGCAAGACGCTCTAGATAGAGGGGACCTGATCGTGGGGTGGGGAGACTGCCACAAAATGTCACAAGAAAGAAGAAGAAAAAAGCACCATCACAGAGAACAGTTGGGCGCCGCAACAGCATCTGCACGGGGTCTGTTCCAACAGAGAGCCAAATCTGGATTAAATTTACTTTTGGACCTTTGACTTGTTTGTGGTCATGCCGGATTTATCAAGGAAACAGGTCAGTGGCATCTAAATTCTGTCTCATGTTATCTGCAAAGACCAAGTGGGTCAGTCAGGTTTTGAGGTATAACAGAGCTGCAGGGTGTTGTGTGCTCTACTTCACCATGACCCACAAACTCATAAAAATCCACTTGGCAGGTGATGCTAGTAAGCACATTTAACCTTCTTAAAGTGATCTGCTTTGGACCAAAGGCACCTCTTTGATATGACCTCAGGAAGTTTTGTTAGATATGATTTTGTAGAGAATTGTACTATTCTGTTTAAAACCTACGTTGAGAAGTATGTAGTGGAACATGTGGTCTAATCTGGTCATTTGTGCAGACTCCCAATGATACAGACATTTAGAAAATCAAGCAATACCTCATGATGCAAGAGTGCCAAGCCCTTGGAAAACCACCAAGTGCCCCCAGTGGTTCCCAGGGCCCAGTATGGGAACCACTGATTAATGGCTACCTCATTGTTGATGTGATAGAGTTTGAAATCATAACAGAAGAAAGTCAGCTGTTGCAAAAGGCCTCTCTGGGCTAATACAGTGGCAGCGTTATCTCAAAAGGAACATTACAGCAGATTATTTTAAATTAACTGAAATAATTTGATCTGAAGGGGGAAATTGCTGGCGTGCCTCAAATGCAAATGGATGGAGTGGAAAGCAGCATGCTCTTGGTACGATTTGACACTGAAAAACAACTGCAGAACCTTCTGACAAGCTTCTTTTGTGCCCCCTCTCACTCAGCCTGGATCGCCGCCAAGCCCACTCTCAGCTCTCTCTTTAAATGCCCTCTTGTTCTCCTTTCTCACCCCTCTACTGTACTTACACAAGTGTGTTTGATCCGCAGCACCACCTAGGAGAACCAAAACTACATTTATCAGCAGTGACACCTAATCTAAACACACACAAAGCGTCACATTAACTCTGTCTGCTTTCATTTTTTTCTTTTTTTTCCCCTGACTCCTTTCTCTTTCTTTCTCTCTCTTCCTCTTTCTGTCTCTCTCTTTAGTCTTGGCATAACCAGCAGGATCAGATGACACAGGCAGACTCCTCACAGGCCGCAGCATTGTGTAACACCAGCCAGTGCTGTTGTTTATCGTCCTGGACTGCCGAGGGAGGCATCCTGTCCTGTCCTGTATCTGCACAAACAGCCGAGAGAAAGAATTCCGTGCGCTTTGATAAATGTTGAGAAAAGAATGATCTGGGCCAAATCCAAATAGACTGAAAGATGTGAAAATGCAAATAGAGCAGGGCGTGTCTCTCTCTCACCGGCCCTGTCTGTGAGTAAGCGTCCAGGCAAAGTGTTTTGTGGTCAGAGGAGGTGTAGAGGGATCAGTGTGCAGGATGGACAGTAAGGATGTTGGGCTGAGAAGCATTGAGAGTGTAAAGCAGATGTTTGAACCTGACAGGGGGTAAAATGAAGAATAACAGGGTGTCACAGAGAAACTGGTAGTGGGAGAGTAGGCTGATCAGCACATGAGAGACTCCCAAATGTTTAGTCTGAACTACTGAAACTTCTGCTGTAATTTCACATTCTATGGTAAAAATACGTTTAGTTTGGAAATCAGGGAAACCGCAAAGAGGGAATTCCAGATATGCATGTTACTTCCATATTAATCCTTCAAAATGGAACTGAGAGGTGGAAAGTGGCATCCATTACGATTGTTCTGAATTTAAAAAAGCACAAAGAGCCACCCACTTGCAGAAGCATGTCCACAAGATATGAATATGTGATTGTGTTTACTACAGCACACACAGAACATTTTATTCTCGTCTCTGGAGCCACGCCCCGGAAGGGCTCAAACCTCAGCCAAAGATGCACCACATCTCCTTTTACTCCCTGTTCCTTTTGTTTACAGGACGCAGCTGAAGGGATGACACCTCACATCGGACCTGTCAAGTCTCACTCATCTTATCTATGTTTTCTTAGGTTCCCCATGTCCATGGCAACACTGTTCCTCCAGTCACGGACGACGGCATGAGAGCTCATAGCCAGACTAATGCATCAAAACAGTAAATTTTAAACATTACAGTGCAACATGTAGCCTTTAGACCAAATTGCCCTGTGACTGCTCAGATAAAAAAAAAAAACTGGACTCGTGAAAATTCCCCCTGACTGCAGAAAGCCTCAGCCCTGCCATGTTAAGATAAAACCTGTTGCTAGTGGCAACAGCACAGAGATACAGTAGATCATGATGACACTGCTGTCACTGTGGACACGATACATATCACAAAGTCTCTTCAAAGCCATTAAGTTTCTTTGCATTTCCTGATGCTTTCAGGTAAAAAACGTTGCAGCTAAAATCATAGTTATTTTCATTTATTACCTTCAGTCTGAAGGCTGATAAAAGCCTCTGCGGGAGGAGAACATTGGACAAGTTTTAGACTGGTGAAACCATTTGGATAAACACAAAAATGCCTTAATTTTCCTCTTTGTCGCCATCATGAAGCTGCAACTTTTTCACCCGACTGCAGCAATTTCTTTTATTATTTATTCTTTATTGTAGCACTCTCAAGTCTTTGACACGGGCCTCTTGCAGAAACTGTTCCCTGCGGTGGTGCAAATGTTTGATCAGGTTATCCTATATTATACCCAAATGTCTATTGCTGTACATATGTGTTTCTAATCCAAAAGGGCTCATTCTGTTATGTATGGCACTGTAAACAAGGCACTGAATCACTGAGCAGATGCCTGTGCTTGGTACTTGTGGCCCACATTATGCCAGATCACGTAAATACACTCTTAAAAAAAGACTGTGATGCCAGCTTGTCTTTGTTACGACCCCCGGTAAATGACAGTGAAACATGTGACAAGTGAATTTCTCGGGTCCAAACATGAACAGAAACAGCCCTCTTCTCTGAAGTCCCAAAAAAATGGCAAAACTTCATCAACTTGTTGGGAGTTTAAATTGTTAATCTCTGTGTGTGCTGATTGTATTTTGATGTGACAGTGAGGGAAAAGAGGTCAGACTTTATATATACACATACATGCATGTATTAGGGGAAAATAAAGGCTTGGCCTGGTGTTCTAATCTTGCACTAACGTCAGCTTAGTTACTGTAGCCAGGCAGCAGTTGAAGCTGTGGAAGTAGCTGTGTCTCAGCAGCTCGACAGAGCCTGGATCCTGTATCCTGCACCAACAACATGCCCAGCCTGCTTTAATGCACAGCCAGGGGCCCACTGCTGATTCACGATCTCTCTCCAATGAGACTGTACGAACACACTTGACTACTTGAATCAACTCTGACCAGAAAGGCATCAAGAAGAAAAACATTTAAGAAAGGGGTCAGAAACATCATGAATGAGGAGATGCAGATCTGACAGCGACACAGACGCGCCTGGAAGAAGTTGCCCTCCAACTGAACCTAATCAATGTCATGTTGTTCATTAGAAAATGAAACGAAACTGTGTAGTAAGCATTACTGATGGAAAGCTGTTTGAGATTTATTTCTGTCTCGTCCTGTGTGTTTGTCATTAAAATGCTCAAATGATTAAATCGGTCTTAGCAAGGTCAGGCCAGACTGAAAACAACAGTGTTTTGTTCCCTCGCTAATCTTTCTCTGTGTTGTGAGTCCTTTGTGAGAACTTTTCTTTATTTGCAGGCATGCTCTGTGTGATGTTGTGTGTTTTGCTTCACTGTACGTGTCACTAAAATGCAGACAGGACCTTGGACAGAAAGGTACTGGAATAAAAATGCTTGATTGTGTGTCTATTTGAGAGTCTGGACTTTGTCTTTTTAAATTATATATCTTTTTTTAAACATTTACTGTGAATGGGGCTAACACAAAGACCGTGTGACTTCCTAGAGAGTAAAACAGAAAAGAGTCAAGAGCAGGATGTGGAGGCATGACTTTGGCAGAACGCCTGCACACTCTACACAAATAATTATGTTCCTGTTTGCAATACCATTTATGACTAGAGTCGATTTGCAATTCAAGACCCATAGTAATGCTATAATAAATTTTACGAGAGCACTATAAAAGCATCAAAGTACATCAGTGATTTTACTACAAATCTCTGGTGTTAGCACGGAATACAAAAATACCATGAAGCAGGATAAGGTCACTAAAATAGCTCTATCAGCTTTTGGACTGTTGATTGCACAAAACAAGCTATTTGAAGATATTACCTCAGGCTCTATGAAGATGCATAGTTTTCAGTATTTTTTGACATTTTATAGACTAAAAAGTCAATCAGTTATTCAAGGAAATAAGCTGCAGTTTGACTGATAATGAAAATAATTGTTAGCTACAGTTCCAACATTAAAGATACACTTCAAGCCAGAGTAGGAGAATTGTAGGAATATGAATTTAAGACACTTCCAGCTACAACACCGAGACAGGAATGATAGATATGCAATTTCTTGAGTGCCAATAATGAATGTAGTTTATTTGCAGCTCAGTATCTATGGTAATCCTTTAGGCAATGCTAAAGTGATGACCTCAAAACATGAAACTGTAGGATTATCAAAGCAAAACAGTAATGTATGTAAATTTTATTAATTCTTGACTAAAATGCCATAAAACAGGAAGAGATCATTACAAATATTTTATTTTTAAGTCTTTCAGAGACGGTTTCATTCCAAAAAGAATATTTATGTGTTGTTTTTGATGTGTTTTACACTCAGATGTGCAAAGCAAATTCCCCTCTGGACAATAAAGGTTTCATTAATTTAAAGAAATACATAATCAACTATATATTAAACTTCAAACAAGCATTTAAGATCAGGGGTTCCCAACCTGAGGGGGTCAAAAAATAAATCTGAGGGTCACAAGCCAGGATGATCAAAAAGGAAGAATAAAAAAGACCTCATTCAAATAGAGGTAAAAAAAATTACTCTTTGGTCATAAGACTGACTATTCTTGCCCACACTACTGCCTCAAACTGCGACTCCAGGTTACAAGTAGACATTCCTTCACTGCTGACTTAGATCATACTGAGCCACTCAAGAGATGACTTAGAATGCCAATCTTGTGCATAAAAATGGCACCACTGTAAAAGAAACCTCATTACTCACCTAATAACATTTCAACACTAAATCCAAGACATGTAACTTACATGAGCAACTGGACATGCCATCAGGTCAGTCTCTGATGCACATGAGTTTACAACCCTCAGAGCACTGTGAGACAATGATTTATGACACGTCACATCACAGTCCATCAGCACTCCCCGTACCATGTAGGCTGAGGGACACTGATGGGGGAGGAGTCCTTGCACTGCTCCCAATGCCCTTGTCCCATTCAGGCACTCAACCTTACTGTGATGGAGGAGGAAACCTGCTAATGACTGTTGGGTTTTTCCCTCCACCTCTATTATAGACAATATTAGCCCACTAGTCTATTTGTTATCATTTCGAGCTGCATGTATCACCACAGTCAGGAATCAAGCAGGTGCCTCAACCTGTTAAAAATAAAACAGACTTTCTTGTGAGAGATTTCAAAGGGACCTTGAATAAATGCCATACCAGTATGATCTTTAAAGGAATGTTACAGCAAAGTGCATGCAGGAAATGCAAAGGAACCCGTTGGGAATATAATAGGTCTACGCGGGTGTGATGGCAGGGGTATGTGAAGGTGAAAACGCACCTGCCTCCTTACCATCCCCAGCATTTCTATAAATATGTCCATTATGCTGCATTATTTCTCATCCACTGAGTGTCCTGCTGCCCCCTGTTTCACCCCAGGAATAAATAAACATCCACTGTGGTCAGATGGTTAAAATAAACTGAGCAGCATGCAGGGGCTGGCACTTGCAGATGATGCTGTAAATGGACGGTGTCGTGATGTATACCTGCAAACCGTGATGAGGTTTTTTCGCTCCACACCGACGCTCCGAGCAGACGCCTTTTTCGATGTCAGACCCATAGCCATTGCTGTCTGAATGCAGCCCGACTCCATCCAGCGGCGGCCCCGGGGCCTCTT
Organism: Chaetodon striatus; assembly: GCA_029783705.1. NCBI lineage: Eukaryota > Metazoa > Chordata > Actinopteri > Chaetodontiformes > Chaetodontidae > Chaetodon > Chaetodon striatus. Next base: position 4,633,163 of record JAPZEB010000009.1, on the reverse strand, counting down.
CGGGATCCGTGCCCAGGCCAGGACCCCTCCCTCCGCGGGCCCTGTGTCCTACAAACACCCGCTGTCCTCTGCGGGGAGCCACGGATGGTGATGATGCTGCTGGAGGAGGAGGACAGGACAGAACAGTGGCTAACAGAGTCAGGTTAAAGATGACTAAATACACAGGTTCCGGTCAGTACTTTCGAAATAAAACCACTTTCACTTATTTAAGTGTCATTGTGCTGATTGTTGAATAATGGTACTTTTATTTCCACCTTTATTTCCGGTTTTATTCAGGGTACGTCATGCACTTGGCACAGCTGAGAGAAATGATGCCTTCACGTACTTTTGTATCCTCGTTTAAATAGCTTTCAAGATGTAAATACAACTTTAAAAACACCCTCAAATACAAAGGATAGGAAAATATCACAGCCTATTCCAAATTTAGGAGCAACAAAGTTTCTAATTTGAAACTTTTTTTCAATTCACGCGGACATTAATTTATTAATTAATGCATCTCTAACAATTGTGATGACAGAGAAGCAAGAAACAGCCAATATTCTGGTAATAGTGGAGCGCATTTTATCTTATGCTAAATCCGTGTTATTTTTTCCTCACGATTCTAGAGCTGATATGCATATGCAGATTTTTGTCTAATATCCCCTTATGTGGCACAATTTAAAAAAGTGTACAAATAAAGATTTAGGGCAAAAAGACCACGAAAAGAGACACTGTAAGCCTGCAGGAATACTCATTTTATTGACTTTCTTATCCCAATTGAAAGTGGTCTAAAGAGGGGGCACACATGGAAGGCACAAAGTACCTGTGTCAGCACATGGTTTCATACCACACAGGCAGAGGGAAAGCAATACAGCATTAAACAGTACACTTTAATAGAAAAGTTTCAAGGTACTAGCAGTCCTTGTCAATGAGAATCTTAAATCTCAACAATGTGCATTAAATATAAGTCAAAATAAGAATCATGCAAGTAAAAAATGAGGATCTAAGACATAAAGTAGTACAGAAGTTAAAGTATTGGCATGAAGTATAACGTATTAAAATATATAAAACAATATACATCTTTGTTATATGGGTGTACAATCGTTGCAAAATGAATAATACATTTTTTTTTTATGAAATATGAAAATTGATGGTTATCATACACTTTCAAAAAAAATTATCTACCAGTTCAACTTAAAAAAAAATTTAAGGTAACCATCATTTTTGATTGAATCCCATGAGTCTCCTCTAATCTGACAAGCTCAATCAGTTTAGTACAACGAACATAATTTGCTTTGATCTTGAAAAGCTTAAGTAAGTTGCACCAATTTAATATTTATCCACTGGTGATATTTAGTGGTCAAATTATTTTAAATATTCCAAATGATTTGTTTTAATTCTATCCTAATAAAAATGTCAAAAATGTTTTGGATTTTCACCAACATCTTAAAGCAAATAATTGTCAACTGACTTAAACATGTTAATGTAATAAATGTAACTTTTTATGCTGAAAAACTTCATTTTAAGCATTATCCACTAACCACTTACCCCTATGAATCATTTTTTAGAGTGTAGCATGTATGTTTGCTTGCCTACAATACTGAAACAAAATGCACCTGGATGGAAACTCTTACCTTAATTTTGGTCATTTTCAGAGGGGAGAGCTTTTACACATACTCCCATTTAAAAATTGGTCTCAAGTTTCAATTATAGTAATAAAACATTTGTTAAACCAAAAATATTCCTTTCATTTTCATTCCTTTAAAGGTCATTCTGACTGATGATAATAATCATAATAATAATAATAAGAAGAAGAAAATGAAGACGAAGAAGAGGAAGAAAAAGAATGTAATGCCGTGATAACCAAGGACCGAAATATTTTCTGAGACAGTTTTACTACTATAAAAATCTCATACTTTTGCAACACTACTTTGCAATAAACCTTACTCTGATTCGGGATAAACTGAATGCAAAGGCATCATAAGCCGTGTGTGTGTGTTCCGTGAGTAAACGCACATTACATCTCCAGTACACTGAATTTGTTTAATATATTAATATTAACAATATGTTTAAGTTGTAGATTAAATAAGTTACAGACAGTAGTGATTCCTCTTGACCAGCAGGAGGCCACTAACCAAGACTCCACGACACTAGAGGGCGCTGCGGTGAGAGCCGTTATTTATATACTGAAGGCAAGATGGCGGAGTCTGAAGAACCAAAAGCGGGTCCTTGCACTTTTCTGTTCAAAAAATCGACTAAGAAATTCTCCGGACGAAAGAGAAAAGCAAGCGACAGCGACAAAGGTAGCACCTCGTAAATTAGCGTGTGTTTCTTTAGTTTTTCAGGATGATAATCCCCTGTGGTGAGATAAGGCTGTGGCTTTGTTGACGGTCCTGAAATGTCAAACACAGACTGTCTTTACTGGCAAGTGTTTGTGAGTTCTTGTATTTCTGTCTTTAATAATAAGAGTGACATTTACCTGATAAGAGCCTGACGAACCCAAAGATCAACTCTGTAAACGGAGCAGGATGTAAATGTTAAACAAATTCGTCAGTGTTAAAAAACAGTTCCTTCATTTATGGTGCGTTCCATGTCCCTCGGAATTCGGGGGCGCATGACATGTTTACACCGCCTGTATTTTGTGGCTTGACAGTTCAATAACACTAACATTAGCATTGGCAGGAGACGTATTCAGATCCTCTACTTAAATAACAGTACTATTGTTAATATCATATCGTGCAATTACCCCGCCACAAGTAAAAGCCCTGTATTCAAAACTGCACTTAAGTTAAAGTAGGCTCTGTATCAGCAAAATGTACTTTTAAGTATCAAAATTAATCGTACTCATTGTACAGTAAAATGTACCCTGTTAGTGTTTTTACTATTATATATGATGTTTTTGGATTAGTAGTGCTGCATTCATGTGTACGTTGCATTTTACTGGTGTAGGTGATTAAGGTGCCAATTTTAACCACTTCATATACCATGGGATAGCTTTAAGGAAAACTTCACCCACAACAAAATCATTTGTGTATAACCCATCCTGTGTTACATTCAAATCATGAGAAAAACTTTATTTTGTTTTTGCATCAATCTATGGTGAACGAAGAATCCAAAAATAGAGAAAAATCTTGATGAAGAGGAGTAAAAAAAACAAAAACTAATACTATATCGTCCAGTATAATCCAAGTCTCATGTTTCCAGTCATATGCGCAGTACTTCCCCATTGAAGTGAGTAGTGCACCTGGGCAGCCCATGCATTTCAAATCTGTAGGTGCATTCCAGTTAGTGGAGGTCAAACGCATGGGCTTCCCCAAGAGTCTCTTTGACCGAGACTGTCTGGAAGTGTTTTAAATAGTAAGGTTTTTATTGACAGTGTAAGTGTTTGGGAAGTACTGAGCATATGACTGAATAAATGAGACTTGGATATTGCAGGAGTTGTGTTATGAGTTTTCTCCATTTTTTGATTCTTTGTTTACTGATGGCATACAAGCAAAACAACGTATTCTTGACGAATTCAAGATTATATGGTGTAACTGTTATACAAATGGTAATTTGTTGGAGGACAGGACAGGAACTGTAAAGTATCTTAACCCGTTGGACAGATGTAGTGGAGTGAAACATAGTGGTAAGTGGCATAAACAGAAAAGAATCAGGTACCTCGAATTTGTGCTTCAGTGTAGTACTTTAGTAACTGTACTTAGTCATTTTCCGCCACTGGAAATCGGCAGCTATACTTTCAGCTATCACCACCCTGGGGCTTGAATGGTAGCTGTAAAAAGCCCATCCTATCACCACTGTTGGAGAATAGAATTTCGATGACAAGACAGGATTCAAAAAGTAAGTTCAAATTGGTCTTTTTTTTCCAGATGGCAACAGTGATGAGGACCAGAGCTCTGTGGTCATAAGAAAAACGAAAGACACTAGAGTGAACCCCATGATTCAAAGGGTACTATGCTAATAATAATATTTTGAATTTTCAGTAAGTGAAGTGAAGTAAACCTGACAATGGTGTCTTGTCCTTGTTCAGACAAAGAAGGCGGAGAGAGAAAAAGCATCTTCCAGTGACAGTGAAAGTGACAAAGAGGAGAAGAAGATCACTGTTGCCTACAAGTCCACACGGTCGGCAGTAAGTGGAGACTTTTTTTTTTTTTTCAATATTGGATTTTGTTAGTGGCAGGAACCATTAGGTGGTTGGCTAAAATCTCCTAGTCAGGGAAGGTGAATGACAAACAGCAACTTTTGTCTTAGTGCTTGTGAAGTCACAATCTCTTGACTGTAGAAATCTTTCTTACTTTTTTCTATTCTCTCATTCTTGCCCCCAAAAAGAAACCAGAGGGACCGGAGGACATGGGTGCAACTGCTACGTATGAGCTGGACACAGAGAGAGACAAGGACGCTCAGGCGATCTTTGAGAGGAGTCAGAAAATTCAAGAGGTATACAATGATGTTACTCTTTTTGTTTATGAAGTGTTTCTTTGTACATTTTGATGCATTTTTGAAATGTGCAGTATACTAGTGAGTCAGTGTTTTTTTTTCAGTTCATTGCTATTGTGAAAAAAAATTTGCTTAATTCAGCTTTTAATGTTGTATAACTGTACCACATCAATTCAGAAATTTCAAATCACCAACTTTTGCATAAAGATAAAAACTAGCATCTGCTGAGATGAAAAATTATGCACACAGTTTTAAATGATTTCATATTATTATTAATTTCCCTACCTACTGGTTGACGTCTTTTCCCCTTTTAACAGGAACTGGAAGGTAAAGAGGATGATAAAATCTACCGTGGTATCAATAACTACCAAAAATTCATCAAGCCTAAAGATACTACCATGGGCAATGCCTCCTCTGGCATGGTCAGGTGAGTACTTAGGGGATACATATTAATCACATGCTTTCATAAAACACTCTTAATATATAAATGCTGACATGTAATCAGTTATTGTTGATATATATATATATTTTTTTTTTTAACAGGAAAGGACCAATCCGAGCCCCTGAACACCTGAGAGCCACAGTCAGGTGGGACTACCAGCCGGACATCTGCAAAGACTATAAGGAGACTGGTTTCTGTGGTTTTGGAGGCAAGTATGAGATTTCTATCATTAAAATGTCAAAGTGACATTTTGAATAACTAAAACTCTTTAACATCTTGACCATTTAATTTAGTGTTCTTCTCTTCTGCTATTAGACAGCTGCAAGTTCCTGCACGACAGATCAGACTACAAACATGGCTGGCAGATTGAGCGGGAACTGGAAGAGGGCAGATATGGAGCTAATGGTGAGTTCAGGTGGGGGGATTTCATGTTTGCATTTTGTGGCAGGATTTCCTAAAAGATACTGTGCTTTCATTTAGATGAGGAGAACTACGAGGTGAGCAGTGATGAGGAGGATTTGCCTTTTAAGTGCTTCATCTGCAGAGAGTCCTTCAAGAATCCTATCATCACAAAGTAAGTCTCTTTGATCTTACTTCTTCTGTTCTCACTGTGCAGAGCCATGTTTTTGTTACCAGTTGCAATGTGTTAACCAGTTAAACATCTCCCAGGTGCAGGCACTACTTTTGTGAGACCTGCGCTCTTCAGCATTACCGCAAGTCCAAGCGTTGCTATGTGTGCAACACTCAAACCAACGGTGTCTTCAATCCTGCTAAGGGTGAGTAGATTCTCAGAAGACCTTTGAGAAAGAGGAAAAACTACTTTTAAAAGGCCTAGACACACCAAACTGAAGTCAAAGGACTAGTGGCAACAAAGCCCAACTGCTGTGTCACCTAACGTCACCTGAGTCCCAGCCCGAAAGTTGCACTTGAACACATTGCAAAAACATTAGCCACCAGCCAACTAGCATGTATGTTCTGTGCCTGTGTGAGAGGAAGTAACTCTCCACACCAGCAGATGGTGGCAGTCTGTATTTGTCATTAAAAAAGGGGAACCAGAAGACCAACAGGACCGATTCAAGACACTAGTTAGGCAGTAAGCACAACCCAATATTCAAAGAACAAGTTATATTTACCATGTACTAGCGAAAAGTAACAAACAATTCTGAGCTGTTTCTGCTGCAGAGCTCAACGGCAAAAAAAAAAGTTCTGATCCCATGTCCCCTGGACTTAAGTCATCTGTTTGCTTTCCTTAATTCGTTTCTCTGCACTGAGCTGATCATCCAATCAGAGAGATTTCATTCACCAACAGGCTCTGTCAGCTCTTTTGCCAATTCAATATGCTGAATCAGCTGGAAAAAAAGCCGACAAGGGCTGACTAGTGCCAACAGTGCGGGACACACGGCATTAACTAGTGACAGATGCTCACCAACGGCCTAACGTTGACTGACAACCGACTGTCTGCTTGGTGTGTCAAGGCCCTATGTAATAAATGTCATAAATGCAACCAATGACTTCTTTCAACCTATTATTTTTCCTTTATTCCTTCTATTTTTTTTCATTTTTTTTCTTCTAGAGTTGATGGCAAAGATGGAGAAACGCAATGCTGCAGCAGACCAGCCACCGTCAGATGAGGACGATTAGCGGCATCTGAACCTTTTCAAACCCTCCCCTTATGTGTTTGTCTGTGTATATTTGGAATAAAACGACTTTTTTTAGACAGTAAACTGCCTCACTGTGTGGTACCATCAAGTTACAACATTTAAGTGAACAACGTTTATTGTTAAAAGTCAAGTTTGACATTTGCAACACATTGCTTCGCCCTCACTTTCAAACGTACATGCAGACAAAACAAGCACCAATGTAACGTTCACTTCTGACATAAGTAACATCACACCCAGAGTAAGTTCAAGGAAATACATACTTCTATGCTGTGAAGGTTAAACTAAACAGATGTTATGCTTAACCTCTGTGCAACAAAAGTGATGTGTTAAGCATGAGATGTAGTTTACACTGTAACACAGGCAGAGAAATAAATGCGTATACATGCTGTTCAGTTAGTTGACCCTTTGGACAAAGTCGAAGCCCTCCATCTGGTGTACAGAGGGGTAAGTGAGCTGTGAGGACCTGTGTGCACCCTTATGGTGGTCTCTCCGAGCAGATGGGCCACATAATACAGCCATGTTCAAACAAGAGGTAGAGTGTCCCCTCTGAATATTTAGTAGCAGCTTCCCACCGATCCATTTGAGAATCTTAAGGTCTCGGCTACATCTACATCCATAGATCCTCCTCTGAAATCTCAGCAACAGAATGAGGAACAGAGGAGTCCTGTTGTAATGTGTGAGTACAATCTGTAAACAGGTGTGTGAAATAAGGAGAGAGGCCATCAGTGCAGTGCAAGATTCTGTGCATAACTAGAGAACAAAAGCATGTGAGAGACATCAAAAAGAGGCAAGATGGCTGCTGGCTTTAACCTCTGTCTGAGAACAGCAACTCCTTTTAGTTTGAGATTTAAATTATTTACAAGAGGACCATTACAAAAACAAATGTCGTCCTGTATGCTTAGAGAGTTTTCCATCAAAATCCTACAAGTGTCTTCCCACCTAGACCTCCACTGTCAGAAGTCCCAGTCATCCACCTCCAGGTGGCTGAGACCTGACTCCAGACTGGCCAGTCCAGAGGGGGAGTCCTGCGGCTGGGAGCTCTCAAAGCTGGTGATAGGCGACACAGGCCGCAGCAGCTCAGGCAGCGCCTCTGAGGGCCGGCGTTTGATCTGAGAGTGGGTAAAAAATAAAGTTTTGAGGACAATCTCTAAATATTACTTTTAATTTCAGTGTCACCACACAGTAAATTTAGATGCATCTTTGAACTTTGGAAAAACACCACTATGTACTTTAACACCAGAAGGTCCTGTTTCAACCAGAAGTACATTAAGTTACAGGAACACTCACAAAAAGGAAATGTAATTTGTTTTTAGCTGCTGAGCTAAGTAGATAGTAAGTTTCTTGTACCTGAGGTAAAAATGTGCAAAGGTAGCACATAATAAATTGGTAGAAATCGTAGTCATTTTCATGACTGATAATCTCAGGATTAGTCTGGTATTACACACCTGTTTGAAGAAAGGATGGCCTATGAGAGTGGTGGCAGATGGTCTGAAAAGGAAATCAAAGGGAAAACAATTTGTCTTAAACCTTGAAGATTATTATACATAAATATAAATTCATGCTGGAAGACAAAGGCCAACCTCTTTTCTGGGTCTCGCTGTAAACACAGCTCGACGAAGGCGTGGAAGTGTGGGGAAAACGTGCGGTTGTAGGGGTGCCCTCCTGATGAAGAGGAGGGCTCACCGTTGGAATGGCGAACACCTCCAGCTCCTGGACCCTCGCAGATTCCAGAGTCAGCCCCAGAGCGAGACGGTTTCATTGACAGCTCCTCTGGTGGGATCGTGGTGGTGTCTAGCAAACACGGCACCGTCCCATTTAGCTTCTCCAGCAGCATCTGTGAAAGTGAAGTGGATATGGAAAGAGTTAGTTAACCTACCCTTTGATTTCGGGAAAACCACTTACAAACAATTATCTTGAAATTTACAAGATATGGCCCTTTAATCAATGTGCAGATTTTAGTTCGTCATTTTTGTCACTAAATTACTTGCTACAGACAGATCATGTGATGCAGAGGAACAGGTAGGGAGTTCCTCTGTCTCTTCTCACCTGTGTGGCTGGCATGTCTTTGAAGGGCACATGTCCATTTGCCAGCTCGCAGGCTGTGATGCCGAGGCTGTAGATGTCTGACCGAGAGTCGTAGCCCTGCAGGTTCTGAGAAAAAACATTCTTAATGAAACTAACTGCACTATTTTACTTGTAGTTCATTTTAATTCTGCAGCTAAATGCAGCATGGAGAACTGTTACTGTTGAACTTTGTCTGCAAAACGGCCTTTCCAAAACTTGTGGACGACGTACAGAAACAGACAGGGTGCAATTTTTTTTGTATCACTGGCCAAACGACTAGTGAATGTTAAAATTTTACCAGCCATTCAATAGATTACCTTTTTTTTTTGGGTGATGAGTGAAGCAAATCTTCCATCCACTTGCACATTTTACCCACATTTGGCTAGTAGATGATGCTATTTTTGTACCCTGGCCTGAGGACAGTATTATCACATTAAGATATAATGCTTGATTGTGGAGGAATGCAGTATCGTACCTGCTGTAGCACCTCAGGGCTGAGCCATGGCAGCACCTTGACGCTGTACTGGGGGAAGTCATGGACAACTTTGGCCCTCTGGCCATGACGAATCAGACTAAAGATGCTCCGTAGACCTGACATGCAGACCTGTCCGTCTGCTGAGATCAGCACATGGCTGGCCTTCACACTCCTACAAATAACCAAAGACAGTTAAGACACTGAATGTCACACTGACCTCTGTTTACAAGTAGACTGGCAGGTTGATTTATCAATACCGCCAGGGCCACCAATACAATGTAAGTTTAAGTCCAAATAAATAATGAATTGCATATTGTGCTAAACAGAGATACTGGCCTGTCTCCAACTATGATATAACGACTACAATAACTGTTTGAATAGGTTTATTATTTTTGTTTGATCAGAATAACTCCTCCAGTATAACCTGGGAGGATCTAATACAAAAGCCTCATGGTGTCAATCTATAAAACCTGCAACGAGACCTCCTACCTTCACTAAACCTAATAAAATTTTATTAGTTTGGCTTTCAGCGCAGAGTTTTAGTGTCCATTTTAGCAATTCCAGGTTAAACATTCAATATTTCTTGAAAAGTTTCTTAATATTTTGTTTAATTCTGAATTAACATGTATATTATATGTGATACAAAAAGTCATAAAAACTCAAACCTATTGTGATGGTGTATCTTACCGGTGCACATATCCCATGTGGTGGATGTATTCTAGCGCTTTGAGCATGCCCAGCAAAATGTATGCAATAGTCAGCTCAGTCATACCATCAGCAAAGTGTGTGCAGATCAGATCTCTGGCTGATCCTGAAACACCATAAACACAGATAACCAAGATGAAATGCTGTCATCTGTTACTACAAGCTACTTTAAAGTATTGTTTATTGCATATAATAACATACAGTGACAGTTTAAGTGTTTTACTTACCATAAGCCATAAAGGGGGTGATGACCCAGAGTTCATTCTCAGCTATAAAGACACTCTTGTAAGGTAGAATACTGGAGTGGTGAAACAACTTTGACACATGTAGTTCGCCCTGGGAGGCAGAAAATGGGAAATTACATCTTATTATGTCAAGACGACAGGCAGAGAGGAAAAGATGATTTTGAATCTAATTAGGCATCAGAGGGTGAGCAGTAAAAGACTGGAAATTTAATCAGAACAAAGACACGACGGTTACATAAGTGTTCCCAATGCAAGAGTGAGATGAAAGAAGGGGAATTTAATTCGAAACAGTAGAGAGGATAAGACTAATAGGGAGCTGAGTCATGGCAGAGTGATGGGATTGAGCGCTGATGCAGACCTGCAGGTAGGTGACCATGTCATTAGTGCATGACTCCAAGTCAATCCGTCGGATGGCTACATGCTCCCCAGTGGGTCTGTATCGAGCCAAGTTCACTGTCATCAAGTCATCCAAGCCCCGACCTGCAACACAAACACAGACTTTATTTTGAAAACAATTCATGTCAAGTATCCTGCAGTCTTTGGTGTTTGAGTATTTATGTTGAAAAAATACCAAACAAATGTGTCTTGGCAAATAGTACTGTTAAGCTACTGTCCAAAATCTTCATTGCAAAGCGAAAGAATTACATTTCTACCATTCAGATACAATTCACTTCAATTCATGGTATTTTGAAGACACTGTGTTGTGTATGATGCAGTGAATTCATTCTCTAAAAACAACAACACAGCATCTGATGTATTACTGCTAATAAACTAGAATTATCGCCTTGCAGGTGTATGTTTCCTCGAACCAGTCAAGTTGCAGTTACAGTTTTCATCCATGTCTGTCCAGACTCATATATCGTAATGGCAGCAGACAATGCTTCAAATAAGGATATTGCTGCAAAGGCCCGACAGCCAGCAGCATATAAGATCTATAGAACCGCCACAGTTTCAAGGTGGACACGCAAGATGAGTGTCACCAATTCAGTGTCTGACCCTAGTGTCTTCCCTTCGGTTCATGAGTTTATGACTTTGAATAACGGCCATAGAAGTGTTTTTGCAGAACATTATTATTATTATTTGACAGTGAAGCTGACCTTTGACCTTTTGGATATAAAATGTCATCACTTCATCATTTTATCCATCAGACATTTGTGTGAAATTTTGTCATAATTAGCGCATCAATTCCTGACTTAAAGCCAAAAACATGTTTAGTGAGGTCACAGGGGCTTTGACCTTTGACAACCAAATTCCAATGAGTTTGTTCTTGAGTCCAGGTGGACATTTGTTTCAAATTTGAGGAAATTCCCTCAAGGCTTTCTTGAGATATCACCTTCACCAGAATGAGACAGACTTAAGGTCACAGTGACCTTGACCTTTGACCACCACAGCCTAATCAGTACATCACTGAGTCCAAGTGAACGTTTGTGCCAGATGTGAAGAACATTTCTCAAGGTGTTCTTTAGATACTGCATTCACAAGCATGAGACAAACCAGATCACACTGACCTTGACCTTTGACCACCAAAATCTTATCAGTTCATCGCCGAGTTCAGGTTGATGTTTTTGTCCAATTTAAGGGAATTCCCACAAGGCATTCTTGAAATATTGCATTCACGAGAATGGGACGGACAAACAACGTGAAAACATATTGCCTCCCGTCATGGCTTTCGCTGGCTTGGAGGCATGAAAACTGAATGAACTGTGCAGGTCTCAATGCAAGCAGCCAAGTCTAGACGTGTCTTTGCCTTTACATACCGATAATGGTGAGGAGCTCGTAGGAGCTGCTGTCAGGGAGGAAGCTGCCCATCGTGTCCCGACGTGGGAGGGAGGTCAGGCTCTCCTGGCTGTCCTCATGGGCCTGGAGGTAGAGGGGAGAAAACAGAATGAATGAAGATCTGACACTTGACTTTACTTGCTACAGTGCAGCACTGTGTTAAAAGAGCTTGTGGGTGACTACCGGAGGGTTTGTCATACACTACCATTCAAAAGTTTGGGGTCACCCAGACAATTTCATGTTTTCCATGAAAGCTCACAGTTTTATTCATCAAATGAGTTGCAAAATGAATAGAAAATATAGTCAAGACATTGACAAGGTTTTTATTTGAAATAGTATT
>JAPZEB010000009.1:4603682-4615393 GCA_029783705.1 Chaetodon striatus | reverse complement strand
TACATAGATATGTACATACATACACATACATACATATACATATATCACTGCCTTTTTGATTTGCTCAAGTATATTTTATATACTCTATGTACACCACAATTTTCTATGTGCTTACACATCCTAAGACTTAATTCTGTGATCTGATTAAAAAACAAACCAATCTATTAAAAAAATACAAGTACTGTAGATTAAATTCTCAACCTTATCCTTAAACCAGCCTATGTCTAAAATAAGAGGTACTTGGCAAACACTTACAAGAAAAGACATGGATCCTCTTGAGTGTGTTACATACGAAATGTTGAAAACCCGCCCAGGGAATCCCTGTGAAGACAAATTTAAAAAAAAAACTGTGAGGGAGAAGATGCCTCTTTTTACTTTACCTGTGCTGGGAGGTCATGCTAATTATTACGATCTGATTTGATTTGAAGTTATTTCCCTTTGTTAGCAGAATATTTGTGTGCATCCAAAGGTGTACACTGTTTCACATACATAACAAAATCCAACAGTGAACCAAACGACAACAAAAAACACCCACTACAAACATATTACATCTGACATTACAAATACGTAGCTGCAGTGTAATCAGTGTAATCACTTACTTTCACATTCAGTACTTTAGTCTACACTGCGGCTGACTCTAAACCAAAATTCTGATATAAGAGGAACAAAAAAAGATTGTGCAGTTTGTTTAGTTGAGCCTGTGGTACTGTAAAACTTCTGTTTAATGGCAAAAGCTGATTTCCGTTAAATAAAATATGAGATGGGTATGATGTAATTTTACCAGCCAGAGACAGAGACAGCATTCTTTTAGTAAACGCAGTATGAAAACTTGTCTCAAGCATGTGACCCACAGTCTGTAAGCAGATACAAAACCATTTAGCCAGTCTAGCATTAAGATGAACAGAGATACACCTGCACCATACACTGATTTCATACTGCATAATACTCTGTATTATAGATTGGTAAATAATAACAGAATCTGGGTGTTTGCTCCAAAAAAACCTAAGTCTCTTAAGAAAATAAAAACATTGCTGTAATTTCTATCAGATATAATATATAGTATGTGAACTCCATGATAAAGTGGCATTCATAAATTCCTAAATATTTAAACTTGTTCAAACTGTGTGTCATGAACAGTAGCTGGTGGAGAATAAGACCGGAAGATACAAATTATTTATTGTATCTACTTTGGGTCAATAATAAATGAATTCCTCTCACACCACACCATTCATTAGTCAGGACTGATGAATACAAGGATGCTCTGCAGTGCCAAAGACAACATTGTGTCATCTGAAAACTTATATAATCACATTTGGAATATCAGTTTTACTATCGTCTGTATGGAGTTTTAAGATTACCTGTGGTGCTCCCGAGTCACTGACAACAGGAGATGAATATATCTAATACACATCTGAGATCTCATCCTATGAGGCACCCCCTTTACTCTGACATCTCTCCATCCATTTATACATGTGTACTGGTCCAGTTTGTTTCTGCATGTATGTATTTCAGCCTGTGTGTGGTGTGTGTGAGTGTTTGTGTGTGAATAGTGGAGTGGAAAAAAATGAATGTACCCTCAGCATATAAAGTATACCTTCCTATAACTATTCATACTCTATTTGTAGGAAATAAATGGTACCAAAGAATCAGATGAGGATTAACTTTTCATAGAACCTCTTTGTCAATGAGAGCTATTGTTATCACTACACTTTAGTATTCTGTTTTAAGATGAATATAATATCCTGAAAAACAGCATACACAGAAAGCAGAGCATAAATCACATTTGAACTGCCTGAGTGAAATGACATGTTTTGACACATAACAAAACACATTAACTTGGCTTGCCCTGCGCAAATCATGCATATAATTTACTAGTTATTAAAGTGATTATTAACCTTGTATTGCAAAGTAAAGTGTACCAGCCTGATGATCTCTCAGTAGTTAGTGATGGCTTGATTGATATCTTTATTCATACTGATTTTGAGGCTGAAACTAATCAATATTCACGCTTTAATAATGATGGTTAAAATACAAACCCAAAGACGCTGACTTTAAACGACAGCATATGATCTAATCTGAGCAAATCAAACAAAAAGAAATCACTAACTTATATGAGAAACGTCACAAGCAGAGCTGCTCGCTAATGGAGGGCGCAGGCTAGCAATCACCGTTAGTTAAAGCAGCTATCTTGACTTATTTTAGCAGCAATTAAAGGCTTTATTTTAACGTATAACTAACTTACCTTTACAATGTTCAGAACAGCAATGGATGGTTGGAGTTACATTATATTTTAGGATAACTTCTTCGGCTAGCCATCCTCTCCAGCGGGATGTTTCTGGCAGCTCTCCACTACGCTGTCTTGGTTGAGCGTCGGCGTCGCGCACCAACGACGACAGAAACGCTGCGCGTGGTGATGACGTACGCACACCGCTTGGTCTGCTGAACACCAACACAGGAGGTTTTTGTGGCATCAGAAACAGGTAAATGCGTAATGTTAACCACTTTTTCAATATTATCGATATATTCAGTCAACGAATAAAGTTATGGTATAATGCGCAGGGTTGTGAAAGATATCCTAACTAAACCATATTTACGTTGTGTCGGCATCAACCTCACACACCCCCATCTCGGCCTCTTTTTGCGGCCTTAAGCTAACGGGTCAGTTATGTGTAACGTTAGACAGATGGTGGTTAATGTTTTGTTGTTGTCAGGTTACGGTAGTGCAAAGTAAGCGTCTAAAGCCATCAGCTGAATCCCAATGCTGTTTTGCTTTGTATCTTCGTGTTTAGCAAATGGCTAACTGACTAGCTTCATGCTAGCGCGGTTACGTCGGTTTCGCAGCCTGATAACGTTTCTCATGCAGAACCCAGTTTATATTATGTGTTATTAATGTGCTGTTGCTTTTTGGTAAACATGCGTGCCTCCGTGGACATGAATGAAAATGTCTGATAAATGGCGAGTATATAGGGCAACATTCATAGACAGTGTGATGTTACAGGTTAGTCAATGCTGATCTTACCAGCTCTAATGTTGCTGCAATGAAGGAAGTCAATAAAAGCTAAATTATGCGGCAGGTTGTTCAATTGAATTGAAAAGCAACGTAAATGGACGCCAGGGATAACGTTACTTATTTGGTACCTGGTCTTTTGACTGGTAATGATAAACCAATGGGACAACGAATATAGTGTTTGTGGTGAAATAAAAAGCCATGGGCATCGTTAAGGAATAATTTGTTAGACTCACTTACTCACCATACACTCTGTATACTACATACATCTGCTATTGCTCAATTGATAAGGTGCAAAACATGAAAACTTCAGCATATGAAAAGAAATCTCTGCCATATTTTTTTACTTAAAAGAATTTTTGAGTTTGCGCATATTTTCGCAAATTAAGATTTAAAGAAAATAAATCACCTGTTTTGAATATTTATGTTAAAGCAAAGGTATTGATATTCTTGATATCCTTATTTGATAGCTGTCTGATAATCAGAGAACCATACTGTTGTTTTTATTTTTGAAGAAGATATTTGTCTTGAGGTGGTCTAATATGGGTTAACTTTGAGGGCCCCTGTCTTCTGAATTGTTGGTCATTCTGGATAATCAAACCATGTTTTAACACTCTCATATAAGTTAATATGTATGACGGTTTTTGTTCAGATCAAAACGAGTGAGGTCAGAAAGCCTTGAAACTGTCATCGTCCACCAAAATACACCCGCTGTAAGTGGTGCAAGTTGACTGAAGGGCAAGCTAAGGAGAGATTTGCATGAGCCACGTGCTAAGTCAAATTTTAGTGGGAGTACCACCTTCAACGATGACCTGAGGCAGATGAACAAATGCCCTGTTTTTTTTAAACAATATCTGCAATAACAACAGAGGTATCTTAAAGATTTGTTTCTCCTTTTGTTTTCTCAGCACAGCCATGAACTGGAACAAAGGTGGTCCGGGTGTGAAGCGAGGGTTTGGGTTTGGAGGATTTTCCCTTGCAGGAAAAAAAGAGGAACCTCGCCTTCCTCAGTCATCTCACACATCATTTGGAGCCCCCGGATCAAGTGGGGGATATGGGAAGGGCCAGCAGCTCCCGTCATTTTACAAAATAGGGACAAAAAGAGCCAATTTTGATGAGGAAAATGCGTGAGTACTAAATCTTTCCCATAAGCATATATACACTTATTCAGTCCGTTTCACATGAGTATATATACTAATACATTAGTATATAATGTGGTTTGTGGTATTGAAGTATTAGAAAGTTGCATCTTTGTCATGTTCAACAAGGTATTTTGAAGATGATGAAGAGGAGTCCAGCAGCAATGTGGATCTGCCGTACATCCCAGCTGAGAACTCACCCACACGGCAGCAGATGCAGTCTGGTGGTGGATCAGACAGTGAAGACGACCCACTAGACGCCTTTATGGCAGAGGTTGAGGTGAGAGGAGAATTACCAGTCGGCAGAGGCAAACTAGAATATGCTTCAGAAAGCTAGATCTTCTGTTTTATCTCACAAATCTTGCTCTTTTTCTCTTCCAGAACCAAGCTGCTAAAGACATGAGAAAACTAGAGGAAAAGGAAAAAGAGAAGAAGTCAGCAAAGTAAGACTCAAATGCACTCAAAATTTTCCCATTTGTTTATTTTTTAGGCACTTATATATTTAAGTCCTTATATAGATGCATAAATTGAAATTTGACCAGGAGGCAAAAAAACATTGCCCACATTAATTGATGTTTTGTGAGCAAAAGTATAAGCCCACAAATTTGAGAAAATACCACTGCTAATTATCTGTAACTCTTGTACTATTCACTTTTAGAACTATCAAAAGTAATTAAGCTGTATTCAGACATTATATCATAGATTTCTCCTGTTACTGCCACAAAGCATGTCAAGCCAGCAAAAAAAAATGCTGGATGTTATAGATAGCATCAGGTAAGCACTGACCTTAGTCATAATGGGATGTGGGCTGTCTTGGGTGTATGAACGAGCCGCAGGGAAGTTTTTTTTTTCTCCGCTTGTCATTTCAGGGGTATTCGTGATGACATTGAAGAAGAAGATGAACAAGTGAGTGAGCCCTCCAAAGTTCTTCATCCACTACACCGTTGATCAGAGAGGTCTCCAGACCAAACATTCCCTGAATCTACCCTCTCTAATGTTATACAGTCCCCCCCACACACACACACACCTGACCATGCAGGTTGCATATAGGATTATCATGATGAAGTGTTTTATTCTTGTGTAGATTGAACTTGTTTAGAAGGTGTGAAAGAAGCATGTTTAATTGTTGATTCATATCAGCAAGTGATATGGTGATATCAGATTGTGAGTAGTAATTTGTCCTTCTGTGAAACAGAATGTCTCCTTAGGTATCAGTCAGTGACTGGTGGCTGGACGCTGTGGTAAGTAGCACACTGGCTCAGTTTTTCACATGAAATGCTGTACTCTCTGCAGGAAGCCTACTTCCGCTACATGGCAGAGAATCCCACAGCTGGGCTGACCCAAGAAGAAGAGGAAGAAAACATTGACTATGACAGTGACGGGAACCCAATCGCCCCTACCACCAAGAAAATCATCTTGCCCCTTCCTCCCATTGACCACTCTGAGGTACTTTTGATACCGCTGAGTGAGCACAGACAGTTTCAGCATGTTGTCTCAACTATAGGTCAACATTTTTTGTCTGTAAGGTGTGTCCTATGAGTAATATTATTGTGATCTTTTTATCTTTTTTTTTTTTTTTGTATAGATTTATTACCCACCGTTTGAGAAAAACTTTTACAATGAGCATGAAGAGCTCAGCAACCTGACTGGAACTCAAATGCTGGAGTTAAGGCATAAATTGAACTTAAGGGTAAGTCTTGAATTCATGCACACAAGTATATAAATATGATGTAGATGAAATGATACACGTCATAGTAGTTATTACTATGATTAAGTCAATTTGTCTTTATCCAAATCCAGTTTTTGGCAGTGGTGGCTGTGAAAAAAAAATCATAAGAGTCATGGGCCTTCACCATGTGTAAACTGTTGTTTCATCATTATAGTTGTTCTGAATGTCTTTGGATTTCTTCTTCTTTGTCTTCTCAGGTATCTGGTGCTGCCCCGCCAAAACCATGTACGAGCTTTGCCCACTTCAACTTTGATGAGCAGCTAATGCACCAGATCCGCAAGTCTGAGTACACTCAGCCCACACCAATTCAGTGCCAGGTACAGTGCAACTTTATCTTAAGGTTGCAACATAGTTCAATATTATTATTATTAATTTAAATTAATTAATTTATTTAATATAATTCTGTTTTTATTCAATTTTATTTATTTTTGACAAAGACATGAATCTTTGTTGTTTTGTTCTCAATCTATGTTTCAGGGTGTGCCCATAGCTCTGTCTGGACGTGACATGATTGGTATTGCAAAAACAGGCAGTGGCAAAACTGCGGCTTTTATCTGGCCCATGCTGGTTCACATCATGGACCAAAAGGAACTTGAGGCAGGAGAAGGGCCCATCGCAGTCATTGTGTGTCCCACCAGAGAGCTTTGTCAGCAGGTAAGAAATGGGAACAAACAGAGTCAGACTTTGTGAATGTATTTGAGTATATTTGCTGCAGTATCAACTAAAACAATACATTGTGGCGCGAGTTGGTTCCCTTAATGTATGTCCCTTGGCCAGATCCATGCAGAATGTAAGCGTTTTGGAAAAGCCTACTCTTTGCGTTCTGTGGCGGTTTATGGAGGAGGCAGCATGTGGGAGCAGGCCAAAGCTCTGCAAGAAGGAGCAGAGATTGTGGTGTGCACTCCGGTAAGATGACCAGCAATTGTCTTCAACCTGGCTGCTAAGAAGAAAATTCACACTCCACTGCTGCCACATATGAAAGCTTTACTGCTTATGTGTGTTTGCACAGGGTCGTCTGATTGACCACGTTAAGAAGAAGGCCACATCCCTGCAGAGAGTGACTTACCTGGTGTTTGATGAAGCAGATCGCATGTTTGACATGGGCTTTGGTGGGTTAGCATTATCAGTGCCGTATCAGAGATGTTTCAGACTTGTTTAATGCACTGAATCTTATCCTTTTTCTCTTTCAGAATATCAGGTTAGATCTATTGCTAGCCATGTTCGTCCGGACAGACAGAGTAAGTGGGTTTCCATAACTTTTCGGAATTCGGACAATGTTTCACTATCATAGGTAGCAAGGCTTCAGAGTGGTTTTTTTTAAATTATTTTTCTCAATATGACTTCCTTCACAGCCCTTCTGTTTAGCGCCACTTTCCGAAAAAAGATAGAGAGGCTGGCCAGAGACATCCTGGTAGATCCTATTCGTGTGGTGCAGGGTGACATCGGAGAGGTAAGCAGCATCATTCATTATCTGCAAACAACTTTTAATTTTTTTAGAGCTATAGCTTCATGAAGAGACGAAGTCTGTATTTTATTTCTTTTTTCACTAAAGTGTGTGTTGAAAGCGTTTCAGTCAGTGTTCAAAACGTTTAAATAACTGGTCCTGGTGAACTATTTTGGATCTCTTGTGAGAGCAAAAGTTGGAATTTTAAGGTGTACCATATTTTCAATGTAATTACATGTCATAAAATAGAAAACATGCTTTAACATGCTGATCCTGTGTTTCAATTACCTTACTTCTCTGACCAGGCCAATGAGGATATCACCCAAGTGGTGGAGATGCTGCCCAGCCCAACAGATAAATGGGGCTGGCTCACCCGGCGGTTGGTCGAGTTCACCTCCTCCGGCTCAGTCCTCATCTTCGTCACCAAGAAGGCAAACTGCGAGGAACTGGCTACTAACCTGACCCAGGAGGGCTACAGCCTGGGCCTCCTGCACGGAGACATGGACCAGAGCGAGAGGAACAAGGTCATCAGCGACTTCAAGAAAAAGAATTTGCCTGTTCTGGTGGCCACTGACGTAGCTGGTGAGTGCCTGAGGAGGTGGTGGTGGAGATAGGAGAAGTTTTCTACTTCCCATTTCTTTCCCCCCTTGGCGCTTTCTGTTTTAGTGCTCACATCAACACATTTGTGACATATCAAAAGTGAACATCTTCTAAAATTTTTCTGCCCCTGTTGACATCCTTCTCCAGCTCGTGGTCTGGACATCCCATCCATTCGCACAGTGGTAAACTATGATGTGGCACGAGACATCGACACGCACACACACAGAATTGGTCGTACTGGCCGTGCTGGAGAGAAGGGTGTCGCTTACACTCTCCTCACCAGCAAAGACACCACATTCGCTGGTGACCTTGTGAGAAATCTAGAAGGAGCTAATCAAGCAGTTTCTAAAGAACTGATGGATTTAGCGATGCAGGTGAGATAGATAAGTCAAATAATCAAATAAAACAGTAGAGTAAATGTAATGGTTTTTAGGAGTGAATATTTCTCACTTTGATTTGTTCACATTTTTTCCAGAATCCCTGGTTCAGGAAGTCTCGATTTAAGGGTGGTAAAGGAAAGAAGCTGAATATTGGAGGAGGTGGTCTTGGTTACAGAGAGAGACCAGGCCTGGGGGCTGAAAGTTCTGTGAGTTGCTTTGCTAAATATGCTTTTTTTTGGTGGTGGTAATGTCAGGATAATCATAGTAATTATTAAGCACTGTGAAATGAATTGAACAAAAATTCCAGACAACACCTGTAAACTTTTACCCTCTGGCATTAATAAAGGCTCTACAATGGCGAAGATATTTCTTTTAAATCGAGGTGATTCACTGTGATATTTGGAGAAAATTCAGTCAGATCTGAGTCATTTTCTGTTGTTTTTGCAGGAACGCAGCAGCAGCTTGTTGTCTTCAACTAGTAGCTTTGAAGGCTACAGTAAACCAGCTACTGGGGCAATGGGAGATCGCATGTCTGCAATGAAACAGGCTTTTCAGGTAGAACTCTCTTCCTCCTGTTCTGTCTTTGTTATGTCTTTTACTTAATTTCATTCACAGTTATAAATTTGATGTTCCCCTTCTTTCATATTGTCTTTATCTGATTTTGTGTATGTTCTTTTATATTTATACTTGTTTTGCTCCACTTCTGTTGCTGTGTTGATTTTTTAATATTTCAAATTAATAAATTTTAACATAATACAGAAATACTAGAACGAGAGTTTTAAGACACCTAAAACTATTGTGTTGCCAGTTAGTCCGTCCTAGCACAGGGTCTTGTAGTTTTCAAACAACATTGGCGTCACAGTGATTTTTCAAAACAAAAAATCCAAGCACATGGTAAATCGAGTTATTCTACTGTATATAAATCAGCATGCTATCATCGCCCTACAAATTATTTTGGTATTTTTATGTTGTGAGGCAGTGAAATCTGTTTTGCCTCACAGGGAGCTAATCTCTTCCTCTCAATGTCTCCTTTCTTCTAGGCTCAGTATAAGAGCCACTTTGTGGCTGCATCCAGCGGCCCTCCGAAGCTCACCACTAAGTCTAACAGCTCGTCATGCTGGACCAGTGCCGGCAGCCTGAGCTCTGTGCCAACTGAGTCCGCCAACGGCTCAGAGCGGTCTCAGAGCACTGCCTTGTCCATGGCCATGTCTGGCTTCACCAGCGCCGGCTCCTTGAGCTCTGTGCCCACCAGTCAAACCAGTTCACAGCACAGCTACCCTCCACCTGCTCCTCCTCCACAGAGAGACATCCCAAGGGACAGACACGGCGAGGACAGAGGGCGCCACGACAGTTACCACCGCCACAGCGACAGGAGCGATCGACACAGTGGAGAGGACAGACACGGAGACCGTGATCGTCATGGAGATGGAGACCGGGATCGCCATGGAGACAGAGATCGTGACCGCTACGGGGACCGGGACCGCTACAGCAGCAGCAGCAGTCGCCACAGCGATAGTCGTAACGGAGATGGAAGCAGGAGGGACAGAGATGATCGGAGGAGTGAGAGGGACGGGGGAGACAGGGGGAGTGGGGAGGGGAGGGACAGAGGAGATGATAGTTTTGCTGTCCCTGAACCACCAAAGCGTAGAAAGAGCAGGTGGGACAACTAAAGAAAACAAAACACATCAATAGAATAATATGCGCAACCAACTGCTCCATGATGAGCTTGTCTGTTGTGTAGGCAGATAGCAAAGCATATCAGAGTCTGACACAAGCACACGGCCGCAGGGGGATTTTGTGGACTCTTAATACAAGTGTACTGACACTCCTGTCAGGTTGGTTAGGACCTCATGATTTGGTAAGAGCTCAACAGAGTGTCACAGACAGAACACAAGCAGCTCAGAGACAGCCACTGTACATATATCATCAAGACTGTTGTTAATGTAAATCAATAGGATTGAGCAATAGAGCTGTAATGAATCCTGCTGTCAGTAAACAATTCAGAGCTAGGATATGTGGGTTATTTTCTTGTTTCTTCTCACTGAGCTCCTAACATGCTTTTGTGCTTGCAGACTTGAAGCTTTATTTTTTTTCCTAATGGATCTTCGCCAGGTGTGTTAGTGTGTTTGCATTTTGTTGATCTACAAAGATTACTCTTAGAGCTGGTTCTTTTTTTTTTTAAAGTGCTCTGTGATGATTCAGTCACACACATACACGTTAAAAATATGTATAGCTCTTTGTGTCTTGTATTCAAGTCCTAGTGAAGTGCCTTTCTTTGGCATTTAGTCTGTCTATGCTTTTTAAATGTTTTTCAACAAAGATGCATTTGTTTATATAGGAGGAATTTCAAGTGTTCATTCACACAATGGAAAATGTGAAGTTTTGATTAAAAAGACCTATTTGGCATCAACTTCTGTATCTGTTTTCTGTGACAAACTATGTCATTCTTATGGTTTACCATTGGTAACATGTACTCAGCTTTAAGTGGCTTTTTTATACAGTTACATCAATTTTATATCTTTTTATTTTGTCCTTTTATTCATTAAGCAGTGAGCAATAGGTGTGAGGTGTGAAGCACAGATAACCATGAGGAAATATTTCAAAAGACTTGTTGGACTAGAACTATTTTTGTCTAAACTTTATTGGTTAAATTTGGAGAATAAAACCCTATGAAAATGCTACGACATCCCATGTTTTCAGGTTTCAGTGAACATTTGGAAAGATGTATTTATCCTTAAAGTATTCAGTAGAGGAACTACTATGCTATCATATCTCTGAATGACACAAGAAACTACAGCTAAATTTCTACAGATATGATCAATACTGATGCAACTGATTTAAATATTGGTGATACTACTGGTAACAGTCAGCCATGACAAAATGTAGCATTGCAGCTCATCCCTGTGACCAGTAGGGGGCAGTGAACACTAATGATTCTTAATGCGCTCCATCAAAGGGCATGTAAGCGCTGATGATATTAATGATGTTGAGTTGTGATCGCTAATTAACACGATCATTTCACAGTCAGTACTCAAGTAAGCTACGTGTACATTCAACTGTACTTGAGAAAACATACTCAGTGACATTACACTGCTGCTTTAGTATTTCCATTTTCTGCTACTGTACCTCTTCACATTTCAGGAGGAAAGACTACAGTGACTTTGCAGATTGAGTTTGTACATTTAAAACATGAGAATTTTATGAAATACAGTGCGCAGAGCAGATGAAATTGCCCAACAGTAAAAACCTAGATCCCTATCACCTAGATCAGTGACAGCATCAAAAATCTCAGTATGCAGTAACCCATATGCAATCATATAACTCCAACAGGTGCTAGAAAATGTTTATTATGCTGTCACTGATGTACATGTATGTTTACTGTGTGTGTGTGTGTGTGTGTGTGAGGTGAAAG
>JAPZEB010000009.1:4579800-4603582 GCA_029783705.1 Chaetodon striatus | reverse complement strand
GTGTGTGTGTGTGTGTGTGTGTGAGGTGAAAGTTTACCTTACCTTTGATACTAAATTTTGCTGTTGATACTTTTGTACTTTGACCTTTACTTATTTAGACTCTGAACACTAACTATACCACTGTGCACTGGAAAAAAAAAAAGGAATATCCTTATTAAATCAATCAGGTCAATTTGTCCTGGCCTTTTATGTCATTCCTTGTCCCCAAGCCTTGCCCTACCTGAAAAACAATATTGAATGCCTGTGACCTTTTACCCTTTAAGCAGCACTGCATTGAAAACTAACTTGATTGTATGAAGAATATTACTACATGGGTTCAGTAACACTCTGGAAAACCATTGGCAGGAGACACAGTTTGTTGCTGCATCCACAAATGCAAGTTAAAACTCTACCATGCAGAGTGAAAGCCATATATCAACAACATTCACAAACACTGTTGACGTCTGTGGGCCTGAGTTTATCTGAGATAGACTGACACAAAGTATAAAAGGGAGCTGTGGTCTGATGAGTCCACATTTAAAACTGTTTTTGGAAATCATAGACGTCCTGTCGTCCAGGCTAAAGAGGAAAAGGACCATCCCAACTGTTGGCAGCACAAAGTGCAGCATCTGTAATGGTCTGGGACTGTGTTAGTGGTCATGGCATCATTGGTAACTCTCACATCTGTGAAGGCACCATGAATCCTGAAAGTTACATACAGGTTATGGAGAAACATATGCTGTCATCCTGACAACTTTTCAGGGACATCCCTGCTTATTCCAGCAAGAAAATGCTAAGTTGCATTCTGCAGGTGTTACAACAGTGTGGCTTCACAGGAAAAGAGTGTAGGTACTAGACTGACCTGCCTGCAGTCCAGACCTGTCCCCCATTGAAAATGTGTGGTATATTACGAAGCACATAATACAGCAATGGAGACCTGGATTGTATATCAAGCAAGAATGGGAAGAATTTTTGGAACTTTTTTGGAATGTGTTCCAGGCATCAAATTCATAATAAGTGAATATCAATCAATCAGTATCCTTGTGGCTTGAGTACTGAAGCTCCCCCTGAGCCTCTCAGTGCTGGCCTGGTGTAACAGTACCTTCTTTTCGACCTCAGCAGGGTGAAAAGGCAGTTATCCAGCTGGCTGGGATCTTTATTGATTCTCCTGGTCCTATTTTAAAAACATCCTTTTTGCAGGTTAGAGCAGTGCCTATCGTGTGTTCAAATTAACCAATCAGTCTTCGCAGGGCCTTGCTGCAAAAAACCCAATAAAGTTTATCGGTGATGAACAATCAAAAGCCTCCAGGCCAAGTCTGGCCCCCATTAGGATGCTGGGGGCCCCCAAACGGATTTCTAATTTACAAAATAAAATGAACTGATTCCCACTAAGAAGTGTTTTTGTACTTGTATTATACATAAGGTGCCAGAGTGCATTAAAAATAGCATCATAATGGAGCTTGTTTACAAAGAAAATCGCTTGGGGAGGATCCCCTTCACCCTCATGCACCCAGTGCGTTTCCCTCAACAGAGGCCAGGCTCAGCCCCTACTATCCTCAACTTGTAGAAAATGCCCTTGTGTACATGTGTGGGGCTGCTCCAACTGGCCACTGTCATTTTGCAAAACTGGTCCCTAGGCAAGGCAAGTTTAGTATCTCTGATTTATCACTTTGAAGGTCAAAAGGGATTTGCAAATCATTATATTCTGTCTGTATTAGTTTTACACAGCTTTCCAACTACTTTGAAATTGTGTATGTATGTGTGAACAAACCTTGTTCAGCTTTGTTGTCCTTGTGTTTGGCTCATATGTCTATGTCTGTGCAAGTTCATTTACAGCAAAACAAACATATAAGGAATCAATTTTCTTGTGTGTGTACACTTACACACGAAATGGGTCAATAAAATAAAAGCTTTACAGTGACATCCTTGTTCCACTCATAGTTATCATTTGTCCGACAACCCTTGAATGCATCCGGAGCAGATGAGAGCCAATAGCGTGCGACATCCTGCCGGAGAAAAAAACGTACTGTTCTGATGAAAACCGAGACGTGAAGCGAAGTGGAGGGTAGAAACTCACCGGCACCGGGGCCAGCAGCGTCTACAACAAAGCGTCGCCGAAAACTGAATGAGAGAGCAAATATCAACTTGCAGCCACTGAGTGAACAGACGTTATCAGCCCAGCGTGTCGCAGACAAGAAGCGCAGATGGTGAGTGGTTTTTATCGTCTGTTAGCACCGTGTGTGTGTCTGCAGCCTTCCCTCCCTCCGTTGCTCTCCTCTCGGCTTTTTTTTTGTGAGATGAGGTGAGGTGATGATGCTCGTCCACTGGCTAACGGGGTTAGCTAACCTGAAGCCGGTTTGTTGTTTAAGCGACGGTATAAATGTTGCATGAAAGCGCTGTATCTTGGGTGAAAAATAACAATAATGTGGGTTTTGTGTTGAATTTAAGGAGAATTTAAACGCCCGCCGTCGTGTTTCTCAAATGCTAACAGCGCCGCTTGTTTCAACGTCTATTAGCGGTAGTTAGCTAGCTTGCTGGCTAATTAATATCAAGGGTGATTTAAACCCACCGAATAAAACATGTATCTCATTACCTTAGCTAATTTGTGTAGCTCTTTTTCTTATCATTTTCATTTAATATTCTTAGCCTATTAGCCGATGTGTAAAGAGATAAGTGGTTTTATATTATGTGCTGTGATTTAATGTTTTGTACAAGCGGCAGTAGAAGCAGATTGTTTTTGTTTGTTTGCTCCAAATATGTTGTAACTGGCCTAATGTTGGCCCCAACCTGTCCAGTGTTACATAAAGGTCTTTAGTGAAGTAAGCACTGTGAAGTAATCTGTAATAGGGTTTTAACCCCATAAACCATATACAAATGAACACAAAAATGAAAGCAGAAAATCAAGTTTAAGCGTAATTTTATTGAGTCACCAGTATCTTGGTTAGGATGCTGATCTTATTGAGACTGTCAATATGGGATCCTGGTTTTGAGTCTTATCCTACTTTTAATCTTAATTGAGATATGACATTTTATGGAGAACATGGATAATTCTGGTTATCAATGTCACCATATGCATGATAGTAACAGCATACAGGGTAATGGTCATTTTCTATCAACAAAGGATGGTCAGAAACCTTAATGTGGTCTGTACATGCCACAGCATCCTCCAGCTTACATACAGGTTTTCTCAAAACGCATCCAGATTTGAGCCCAGGATAAGCATACTGCAAAAACCAGATCATAACTGGGACACCAATGTGCAAAATGTCCACTGCAGTTCATGAACTCCTCTACAGCTGCTGAGATAGATGACTGGCTGGATTTAACCTCTGTGTAAGTCAGCATTAGGTTTAAAACCCTACACCAGGTGTGAAAAGACATGTGTTTTACTGTACAAATGTCATGCCTGTGTTTGCATTGCTGAGTAGTTTACAAACTACTCTGTGGTCTGGTAAAACCACTTTTTATCCATCCAGGGCACCACATTTACAACAGTCTGTCATTACAGCCCTGGCATATGGCGACAAGGCTTAAGTAAGTATATGGTCATTTTCATTTCCTGCCAGCGTCAGTGGGCTGCCTGACTGTAATTTCAGTCAGAGTTGACAGCACAGATTGACACCCTGCTCTCCTGGCTGATTTACGTCAGTGTTCTGATGGATTTGCGGGGCTGTTGTCGCAATTTGACTTGTTTGTCCAAAAAATAAATAAATAAAGGGATTTAGACAAAGCCCGTTGTACAAAGCTGCAGTGAGAACTAATAACATTTATTTTGTTTGACCATATGCTGCTCTGTCAAACAATTACCATTACCACATAGAAAACTGATTTGTTGGGCATGTCAGAAGTGCCATATGTTGGGGAGGGGGGTGTTTTGCTGCTGTCAGATGTGCACAACAGTATTAAATGGGTCGGCAGCAGGTCCAGGCGATAGAGCGGCAGGCAAAAATGGTCAGATTAATGGTTTCCAGTAGCTGCTACCTGTCTCTTTCTTTGCCATTCCTAATCATTTATGAGGTATTCCTTTGAAAATGAGAAATATTGTCAGGTTTGTTATGTGTACAAAAGAGCAAAAAGCCCATTTCAGGCCTGAAAAAGATAAACATGTTTCTCTGTGTGTTTTAATGTTTTTAGGGATATATATAGTTTATATCTTGGTGGAAGCCCAGTTTAAACTTTTGTATTGTTGTATGATGTGTGCTTCACATGAACGTTACTTTAAGGTTATTATTTCTCAATCATCAGACAGATGTCTGATTGTCATCTTGGCACATGCACTCATGCACCCCACCCAGTTTATGTTGCTTCTTGTTTTCTTCTTCTCTGGGGAATAGAAATCTGACTGTAGGCTCTGCAGACCTGTTTAGAAGTTTTCTGGGTCTGACAGGCAAAGGCAAAGGCTTAACACATTCCTTTCACTTTGATTTGTTTGATTCATTTCATTACCCTGACATGGTTCACTGCAGTCTAATTAAAATCAGATCTCAGAAAGATAAAGGTGCAGCTGCCCTACAAATGCAGCAACAAATCAATCCGAGTAAGATGTCAAAAGCCAATTATTGTCTTTTTATTGCTCTTTATTTATTGGCAATATGTTTATATGATATTTTTCAATCAGCAGCTTTCTGCTGTTTAAGTCTTTGTGAATATTCTCAGTTTTAAGAGTCTAAACAGCAATCTTGCACTCACATTGCTTTGCATCTCTGTGGCTGTCAGCACTGATCTCATGACGTAGGCTATCTGGTTTGAGAGGACCTTAGGGCAGGCTGATTTAGAAAGACTTAACGTGTAGAGTTTCCCACAGTATCACCCGTCACTGTAGATGTCCAAGGCATCACATTTCCAAGTCTGCAGAGCTCTGTGGGAATCTACTCACTGTAACCGAAATGATCCAGTTTTGATCTTGGTACTTAAGACAACTTATTTAATGGCAAAAAGTCAACACTAATTCCCCTGTCCCTTGGCCTTCAATGTCCCAGTCAACAGCGTCTCAGTTAAGGAGCCCTCACTGTGTGATGGAAATTTTCTGTGATCACAGAGAAGATATTTGCATGTTGTTGTTTTTTTTTTTTTTTTTTTAAGACGGGATAGGGCATGTTATCCTGAATTCCAGTCCTGGAGGAGACTGTGGTTGTGAAACGTTCCCCCTCTTCCTCAGTTTGTGATAACAT
The DNA here is from genome assembly GCA_029783705.1 of Chaetodon striatus. NCBI lineage: Eukaryota > Metazoa > Chordata > Actinopteri > Chaetodontiformes > Chaetodontidae > Chaetodon > Chaetodon striatus. Next base: position 4,598,432 of record JAPZEB010000009.1, on the reverse strand, counting down.
CTGATCAGAAGTAGCACTTGGGGCTGTTTCTTCTCTACCTTCAGCAAGTTGCAGAAGGCATCTGCCTCTTTCCAGGTCAAGTCAACGCAGGCTCCAGGTCTTCAACAAATTCTTTTACAGGCCCTCACTAGTTTTGTTATTTGCAGTTTGAAGAAAAACACATCAACAGAGCAGCTGCTTCGCCATACCAGCACCGACCATTTGTTTTGAGGAATATTGCAGGTTTAAACCCCATTTAGTTTAGGGACAAAATGAGGCAAAATTTCTCTACAAGAACAGATATTGCATTTGGCTTTCTGACTTTATTATCTGATTTTATGAGATGTTTTAGCTTGATGTTAGACAGATATATGACACTCAATCAGAGTACTTAAGTAGTTTTAATTATGCCTTCAGGCAGCTTCTTCAAAGGACTGTCAAAAGAAACCACTGAGAGCTTTTTCAGCATTGGGGCGTAGAACTTAATGTTCTCTGACAAAACTTTGCTGACTACAAATTACAAGTGAAAAATCAGTATCACAGTTTCAATCTGAAAGAGCAGCAGCTTCTCAGGAATGATGGTAAAATGTGAGCATTTCCCTTTTTGAGGACTAGTCCTTGTTTTGTTTCAACAAAAACCTCAGAAATGCTGCATTTTTTCATCATCTTAAAGTAACCTAGACCTGCAGTGATCAGTTGATTAATAAATTAGTGGGTCAACAGAAAGACAATCTCCAACTAATTTAATAATAGATTCATTGTTGAAGTAAATTTTCTAGCAAAAATGAAATTGGATAACTTTGGATCATGCACTTTTGATCGGACAAAACATAGGATGTTTGAAAACGTCGGCTTTTGTGATGGAAATTTTTCACAAATTTAAACACACAAGATTAGACACAAGGTTGTTTAATCAAAAAACAAACTCTGAATTTATTTTTAATAGGAATAATTGGTATTTGTTACCCTATTTTTCCACCCTCTTCAAGTTGAGCAGTCTTTAAGCATTTGTCAAAGTACAGTAACATAGCCCCACACTCTCCGATAAATCCTTTAAAAGGTTTTATCTACACATTAACAGCCTCCCTAGACAGGAAGTGAAAAAAAACAAGTGTCCAGCGTCAGCTGACTAAGCAGACATTCAATGTCCTGTGGCCTCAAACAGAAAAATGCCCCATCACTGTCTCATTGCATACAGGAAGCTCAAAAAGGGAAGAGAAGTAGTGGCTGACCAAGCCTTCCTATATGTGATTACTCTGCAGAGTGGCGTGTTGAACCTCCATCACAAAGATCAAACTGCTTCATCCTACTTCCATCAGTTCCCCAGCCAGTCAAGTGTCAAAGCCTCAGCTTACACTTACTTTTCCATCACAGGAAAGTTTATTTATTAACCACATACCAGTCTTGAGTTTGAGGTTGTTTTTTTTTCTCGGGCATCTTGTTCACATAACTTGCTCTGTCTCTTCATGTTCAGAGTTATTGATGGAAGTTTGCTGTCAAGTGGAGCCTGTATTTCTTCCCTGCAGCAGCTGTTTTTGTTGTTGGATCAGTGCCATGGCTTGCACCTCCAGAAAGTGCAATATACGCTGAGATGCTTAAGACTTGTGGTTTATGTTACGTGTACTGGACTGGAGTTATAGTTTGTTATGATTAGTTTGAAGTCAAACTGTTTGACAGCTGATAGGCTCATTAACACTGTTGTGTTGTGTTTTGAAGGATGAGTGTCCTCACATTTGTTCAGTGGTTTCCACTCTGCTGTCCCAAACGATTAAACAATGATCATGTTTCTAAAAATAAGGGATGAGAGAGAGTGGGAGCCTTGTTTTGGATTAATGACAGAAGACGTTTGTTAACACAGCGCCTGCCTTCCCTTCTAGGGGCCTGTTGCAGTGAATCACACACCACAGTGTGTATCCAGTGATGGCTGGGTGTTGGGGGGGTCTAATTGTGTTGTGTTAATCGGCGCTATGAAGTTTGAACTCTATGAACATACTGACTTTTACCCTTGTAATATTCTCTAGAGTTGTTGTAACTGCTCTAAATGGCTGTGAGTTACGTCAGCAGATAGCCCTTGTAAACACTGAGATTTAGACAAGAGGGGTCTGGTTTGTATTTTGGCGCCTGTTTGACTTCCATAACAGTGAAGGACTGGCACACATTATTTTTAGCTTGTATGTTCTTAAACTCTGTCCTGAAATTCTCTCCTTATTACATATTCTTTTGACTTTGAAATATTAAGGACTGACTTCATTTACTCTCCTGACACATGGATGGTCTGTACCCTTGGGGAAAAGGCAGAGTTGTGACAGCAATAGTTTGAATGTTTTTGCTTTGTTAAGAGTATCCCCACCAAAATGGGTTAAACCCAAACACGTCCTTCACTGGGCAGATGCAGATGCACAGTAGCCCATTAACTGATTACTGATTCAAGGAATGTTTGGGGAATACACTAATTTGCTTTTTGCTGAGAGTCAGATGAGAGGATTGATACCACTCTCATGTCTGTGTGTTAAATAAGTAGCTGCCCCAGCAGCTAGCAAGCGGCAACCTAGGGGGCTGAAGAACAAAGCAAATGTGGAAGTGCCAGAAACTGAAGTTCCTTCAATGACCACTTGAGACTAGCTGTTAAATGTTAAAATGCCCAATTTAACTGCAAAATACCCCCCAAAAAACATGTTTACAGCCTGGTACAAAAAATGGCTCAAGGGCTGTCCGCTTTGAGTGACAGGCTGTCTGCGAGGTGTCATTACAGTTTGAGTCAGATTCACTCCTTGCTCCACCATCTTGACCAAAGGCTTCAAAATAGGAATCCATTTATCAATGGGTGACATCATGTTATCTAGTCCTTTTGTTTTATATGGTCTGTGGCAGCAAGTTAGCTTAGCTCATCATTAAAACTGTTGCGGAATAAACTACTGACATTGCTCTGTCAAAGGGTAAAATCTACCTACCAGCACCTCTAAAGCTCACCAATTAACAAATTATATCTTGATTGTTTAATCTTTTGAAAAAATGAAGTGTTCAGATAGCAAGTAATGGCCTTGTGGTGGGGTGATGTGCCAAACGTTTCCTCAAGAAGGGCAGTTTTTCCCTGTTTCCAGTCTTAATGCTAAGCTAAGCTAACTGGCTGCTGACTGTAGCTTCATATCTACTGTACAGACAGGACAGTTGTATCTATCTTTTCATCTTACCCTCAGCAAGAAAGCAAATAAACATATTTCCCAAATATAAAACACTTCCCTTTTTAAACAAATTCAAAGCGCTGCCTGCCCTGGCACTACTCTACCAAAACAACACAGGTGTTGTAGCAACATCAACACAGAAACACACACACAGGCAGACAAGTGCAGGTGTGATTCAAAATTGAAGCAAGGGAATGATGCCGTGAGGTAAGAGTTGAACCTCTGTTGCAAGATTTCGCCACTTCTGTGAAAGTGGCCTTTGTTTAGTAAGACGCGACTCTCCAGCTGGCTCGAGGTTTTTCTCACAGTGTGGTATGTCAAATTGCTTCACAGTTAAAACAGTGTTTGGCGTAGCAGAGCTAATTAACTACACTACAAACACTCTTTATTTATGTTTTTTTATTGAACACCTCGTTCTGTGCTCATGAAGACCCTTCACCTTTCATCTTCACTTCAGAACAGAGATCATAAATCTCTTGTAGCTTATTCACTCTGCAGCCAAAGCATTCATACACAACAAGTGGCCGTTAGCAGGCATTTATTGGGATAAAGCACATTAGTTGCTGCTGTCCCTATTGGGACTCTGCGAGACAGAGGAAGCCAGATGTGTCAAAACAACTTCCTGCCACATTCGAGCTGTTTGGTGGCAATTGAGGCTCATGTACATATAAGGTAAAACAAGACAAGATGGCACAAGCTAATCTGAATTCTTCCTGGATGCCTGTGTGTATGTGTGTCTGCATGTTTGGAATGCATGCCTATCCCCTAACATGGTAACTAATCTTGCTTCAGTTTTTACCAAAAAAAACAACATTGGCAATGTTGTGCCTTTACTCAGATCAGATTTCCTTTTTTGGCTGCATTAATTTTATGATTTCATATGTCCCTACTGACCTCATTTTTCTGCTCTTGCAGCCTACCGCTGACGTAAACCCCCCATACAAATGGACTGTGAGAACTTATCACATTCAAAGTTTTCCGTCCGTAGTGTAAAATAATGTTGAAGATCAAAGTCACGTCGGCTCAGCAGTTGTGCTGCAGCGACAGGAAGTGGTCTAGCATGCAGTCTGCTAGATCAACCAGCAAAGTGTGACATGTCTGCTAGCTTAGCAGCAACATATTCACTGAGTTCAGGGGGGAGTCAGGGATGAAGAGGAGACAGTTGGGAAGTGATTGCATCTCCAGGAAGCTGCATGTCCTTACTTAATGAGCCAGTCGTTTCAAAAGCATGTCATCCGGTTCTCGTAAGTGCAGACAGCAGCCTTGTTGCTCCTCCTACCCAGTTGTTAAGTGGTGCATTAAGGTAAAAGGGAAAAAATATCTATATATTATTCAAAGTACAATACAGAAGCAACATTCATTTATAGATGACCACTCTTACTACTCCAGATAAATTCACAAGTGATGTCCAGATGAGGAAGGACATTTTGATAAAATATAATGTGAGACAATATACATTTGACCACCAGTCTCTGATTGTATGAGGTAGGGAGCAATGTTGCACATCAGTGAGTAGGATGTCTCTGTCAGCATGAATGTGTGCTAAATGCACAAAGTACATTTTGTGCTCGTCATGGCAGTGATGTCTTTAGAAGAGAATGATCTAACACTAAGCTTGAATCACTTACCTATGTATTGAACGGCATTGAACTTTTTAATTGCTAGTTAAACAAAGAGTCAGATACAGCCTTTAATATACATGTGCCACCTGGTGACAACCAACAATCAGTGACCTTTCGCTGTAGTTTTTCTCATTATGAAGAATTACCTTGATTGCGAATGCATTTAATGTGTTGTACCAGCCAAAACAGACAGTCCCATCCTGTATGTCTGATCTATAATAGCTTTCTCTGTGATTTCCTGTTAAATTTACTAGCATAGATACAGTAGATATCAAGATATAAAATGTATATGTACTGTGATTGTCTGCCCCTACTTCTCCAAGTGCAACACACCTAAATTATTAGTCAGTTAAACAGCTTTTGATTTGAACTCACGTCAGGCAGATCAACATTTTTATGAGGAAGATGGATGCACATACTTAATGTTGCCATCACCAGGGCGGACTCTTGATTTGTTATTCTGCCTACAAAGCAAGAAATTGTGCAAGTCCAAGAGTAATAGACCTGCAAAAAATGAAGATCAGCAGTCGCCTCTGATGCCAAAGATCTCCTCCTCTTTGCACTAGCAGCCCCTGAACCCCCCAACCCCAAATCCACCACTTCCCTCCAGCTCCAGCCAAACTGCCTTACATAACAGGGTTTTAGCAAAGTCTGCAGTGGACTTTTCCCCTGCCTAAACAGAGGCTGCCCTTCTTCCCTGCACACTGGCTTTTCCATGGTACCATGTACTGTGTACAGATCTGAATGTCTCTCTGTCTGTTTATTATCCGCTTGAACTACCTGTTAGCGCTGCTTAAAGATGTGGTCATGCTTGTTGCTGCTTGGGACTGGCTGCAATACTCTGGAGGGCAGATACAGTCATTACTGCTGTCCTCAAGCTTGAGATCATGCACGCTTTTTTCTTTCTTCTCAACCTTGTGAGCAGCTTGAGGGCAAGTCTTTCAATTCCCCCTGTCATTATGAATCAAACTGTACTTGACACAATGTGCAGGGAAATGTGGAGACCTATGTTAAATGGCAGCTAGAGAATTAAAGTGCAAGCCTGCAATTGTGGATGATTGCAGGGTTGAGTCAAAGAAATGCTTCATTACATTTGTAAATTGGAAAGCTACAAAGGTGAAGACAGGCATAACAGGTGTCAGTCATGTTGTTTCGCTTGGAAATCTCATACCATTTGTTATGAATTTCATGTGATACTTCCCTGTGACGTTTCGTAACTGGGAGGCTGGTTCTGAGCTGTTCTGCTATGTTGAGGGCCGCCCCATGCAGAGTGTCCCACAGCTCAGCTCACATGACCAGACAGAAGGCACCTGATCCTCTCCCAGGGGTGCAGAGAGAGACAGATGGAGCAAATAGAAAGAGGGGGAGAGAAAGAGAGATCAGATTGACAATACCAACACACTGGTAAAGGTAACAAGAGGACAGTGAAAAACAGCCTCTTCCATCCTTGTGACATTTTTCTGTCACTTGTAATCTAATAGAACTTTGCTAATATCTGTTATTGCACTTTAGAGTATAACAGGAGCCTTGCGCAGATTTGATTATATTTGTTGTTTTTTTTATATACGTTTTTTTCCCCTGTTTGGTTATTCAGGACACCAGGAATACCACTGAAGAGAAACCTGTCCAGCGATCTAAGGTAAATATGCACCGTCTGTCTTATCTTACTCATCCGTCTCATGCTTCTCTGTTCTTCTTCCGCATGTGTTACTCCTGCCCTACTTCACATTCATCGGCCTTTTGATCTCAGAAAGAGCAAAGGAAGTCTTTCCTGCATTTTGTGTCTTGTTTTATAAATGCAAGCTTTCATCTCAGTGAGGATCGAGGCCTAGATCACTGTGTGTCTGGTAGTAAACCGGTGTATTTGTGCGCTCAGTCCTTCAGCTTTAAGACCCAAAAGGAAGTGTGTTCATCATGTGAGAAGACTGTCTACCCAATGGAGAGATTGGTAGCCAACAACCAGGTCTTCCATTCAACATGCTTCTGCTGCAAGCACTGCAACGCCAAACTAAGGTGACTATATAAACTGTTTTCAGGGTTTCCTTAAAAGGCGTTGAATCAATTGTAAAAGTAAAGCCTTAATTGGTATTAAAATGTCCTAAATCAAGCTTTCAGAAGTTTTGAAAAAGCTAAGACCGAAATCTTTTATTTTTTAAATAATCTATCAAGTAGATCAGGATAGTGGAACCAGCTTATGTTTTGTGTCTGGTTCGCACACAATTGCAAAGTGGTAATTCTAGTTTTCCTCAAATTTGGTTATTGTAAAATTGGTCTTAAAGTAGCACTGAAATAGTTTTAAACTCTTTAACTTGCCTTAAGTTGTGGGACCCTGGTTTTCCTGTATGTTGACTTGACATTCTTCTTCTCCTAAATCCTTTTGGTTTATATATAACTGTTTCATTCCTCCTCTCTCTGGCAGCCTTGGCACCTTTGCAGCTCTTCAAGGTGAATTTTACTGTAAACCCCACTTTCAGCAGCTGTTCAAAAGCAAAGGCAACTACGACGAGGGCTTCGGACGCAAACAGCACAAAGAGCTCTGGGCCTCCAAGGAGACAGATAATATAACAAAGACGGCATAATTATGTCTGCCTGTGTCCCATCCCAGCCATGCCTCTTCCTTTTCCTCCTCCTAACACCTCCGATACATCACGATGAACACATGCCTCATATGCTGGGGAACTGTTAAATCACCCACGCGCTCACTCTCGCTTTTTAAATGCCATCAGAACAGATACATGCACAAACAGCTAGGAAATGACTGGCCAGTCATAATCCATACAACTTAAAAAATAATTTTTGGGGATACACCTAGGATTCAATTTAATTGATATTTGTATTTTCCTTGTTTTTTTGTTTTTTTTTCCAATTTCCTGTTTGGAATTGGCAGTTGATTGTGACCAAAAGCCTTCTCTGGTATGGGGAGTACAATAATAATCCTTTTCTTTTTTATTCTTTTTAAGAATTTGCACCCTTTTTAATTTTTGAATACTGTATGCTCAGGCAAACATATCAGAGAGGTTACAGAGCATCCATGTTTTGCAGTAGAGCATACACTCAGGTCAAAATTTACATAGTTTCACTCATTTTAACAAAACACACAAATCAAAATAATAGTCCTCAGTATTGTGACTTTGCTGTCAGACAGTTAATGTCAGTTTGTCAGGTTTCATATATTTGAGGAACAAACAGGGTACAGAGTACTGTAAAATAACCGCGCACATCAGCAACAGCTCACCTCTCGTGTTTTAATTTTTGTGTTTTGTCATGTTCGCTTCATCCCATGGTTTGTTTTTATTTTATTGACCACTGTAAGTCTTATCCTTGCATGTTGGGATGACTGGGTCTTAATAGCCTTATCTTATGACTGTATCAATCTTTTTGTGTTGTGAATGATTTTGTTTTTCATTGATGCATATGAAATCACTTTTTAAAGGATTTTAGAAGCACTTGAGTTTGGATTTGATTGATGTCACGGCATAAGTTGATCCTCTCTGAGCTTTTATTGGTGGTTGGAATTTTAATGGAATTCTCAGATTGTGTTTTGTATACTATCTGTACGTAGCACTGTAGTTTGTGATTAGTGAACATTCCCCACCTTACTGTACTCTCGTCTTGCACATATGACCACACATGATCACCAGACAAGATAATCACAGGGAAACTGAGGCCTCGTTAGCACACATCCCTCACTCCGTCGGATGAAACATCTTAAGAGGAGCTGCAAACATTTGGTTAAATTGGTCATTATTAAAATGACCTCAAATGAGGATGTTGATGGACGGAGCTTAAGCCTTGCAGGAAACCACACAATTTTGTTCCTTCGTCATTTCGCACTTTGTCAGTTGTTGGCGTCTTGTGGTGATTTTTCCCCTGCTGTATTTGAGTGTGTTCATATAGCTGGAAAACTTTTATGGGGGATGTAGACAGATCCAATCCGATCACGGTGTCTTGAACATCCATCATTTTGTTACCCCCCCCCCCCCCCCAGTCCCATCTAATAAGAGTGGACAGGTTTCCTTTTGAAATAAATGCCTTCATGTTCTCATCTCCTGTCTTATTAGCTAATTACATCTTAGCACCTGGACCTATTTCTTACTGCTGAATTAACAGTAGTTGGCTGATTGAGGAAGTGTCACAGTTTTGGTCCCCTGATGCGAGATGTGCTCCTGCATGCTGCATGCAAAACCCATTGCAGAGCACCCCCTGCTGGGGAAAGTGTGACAGTAGTGTCTAGTGTGAGAGGAAGAAAAAAAACTTGCCCTGAACTCAACATAGCCTTTATTCAAACTTTTTAAATAAGTTGCCTCGGCCCGCAGTGCAGCCTCTGCACTCCTGCCACTTTATTTTATTTAATTCTAACACCTAAGAGAAATTATCCCAGTTAGACAAGATTTCCACATCTATTTTTCATTCTATATAAAGAATGAGTCTAAAGCCATTCAAATATCTCATCTTAGAAAATGTCTGAATACCACTGAGACTTGACTGACACTTGAATGACACAAAGTACTTTTTTGTGACTGAAGGTTTACTGTGAATTTGAGCATGCTGTGCAAAATAGAAAGCTAATCTTAAACAGATGGATATCTGCTACTTTTTTAAAAGAGAAGCCTTAGAAATAAATAGTTGACCTTATTGCTTTTACAAACAATTCCTTTGAGTGCACAGATCTTAACAAAGAAATCTCCTGATCATGCCTTTTCAAAAACAGACCTGCTTCCTTTAGAACCCCACTCTTTAACATAGGATTACTTCACTCAACCAGCAGCCATTTTTTTTCCTATATAACCACTTTTTATCCACATGAAATGTACAATAATTCTAATTCTACTGTATGTGCGTGTGTGTGTGTGTGTGTGACTATGTATATTTTATATTTTCCTTCATTTTAAAATGGTCCTCTGGATCCCTGAGAATGCTTTAAAATCAAGAGTATTGTATCTAGAAATGCTGTCTTTGTCATTCTCCGTAAGCAGTTCGCCAAGGTACAACTGCAGAATCTGTGAATTGCAACCTCTAAGCGCAGATAAGGTACACTTAACACTGGTGCCAAGAGGCTCAGGTGAATGATTGCGATGTAACGTTTAAATGTTAAATCTGTGAGTCAATTCATTTTTGTGCTTATCTTGCTGTGGACTTACTTTTCAATGCTGTTGTCATCGAGACATTTTAAATGTATGCATCTTTGAAAATGTATTACAGACTTGACCTGTGGATTGAGGTGGCCTTACAGCAAAAGGACGCTTGGACTGTATTTTCAGTCGTTCTCCTCTATTCTCCCTTCTCTCTATTGCTTAGTTGTGGTATGGAAGTGTAACATTTTAAAATGTAAGCGCCCCCTTTCTACGCCAATATACACAATCATTTTGTGCATTTTCTTTCTTGTTTTTCTTTTTTGTTTTTTACATGCTTTTGGAGAAAAAAAAATAATAAAATGCTGGTGTTGATTTAATGCTGTGATTTTAGTGTTTATTAATGCACTGATAACTAAACCTTAATTAATAACTGATGACGTGATACAGATTATGGTTACTTTACCACCTGTTTATTTTGACCTATACTTCATTGCAGTTCAGAGGGCAATGTTGTACTTTGTACACAGACAAAACTCGATGTGTAGAGGTGCTTCTTTGGTCTCTGGGTAGTTGTGACAGCATTTCTGACTTTTTTTTTTTTTTTTTTACAAATCAAACAATAGAGAAAGTAATAATTAGAAATAGTTAAAAATGAGCTTCACCTCAAAAAGCAACAACAGTTAAATCCTGTTTTTACATTAATGCATTAGTATTAACAAGCCAATGATATATAACAGTCACAAGGGACATTTTTTTTTACTGCATTTAGTACTTTTACTAAATTGTACTTGTACTATTAATACGTTAAGCACATTTCCTGATTATACTTACATACTTGTAATACATGACAACTATATTTATCTCAAGGGAAATTGTTATGCGGCAGTTGAAGGGCAGAGAATGACAAGAGTGTAAATATGAAGGTGAAAACATAAGTTGGAACAAATTATTATCAATAAGGTGCAAAAACAGAGGTAGCGTAACTAAGTACATCTGCTTATGTACTGTACTTAAGTGCTACTACTACTTACAAGTTAAGAATATAAACAAAATATAATCATTAAATGATCTATGATATTGTTATATATTAAGTTACCCAGCAATACGTAAAAAAAATAGCTCTACCTTTACCAGCTGCAACACTGAAATGATTATAATCCAATAATATAATACACTCTTTTCTGAAATGGGCCATTCTGCCTAATAAGTCCTTTTACTCTGGGTACCTAAAGCACGTTTACCAAAAGCATGTTTTGATGCGAACACTCGTGCTTTTAGTGTCAAGTAAAGGTTTCAATACAGGACTTTAACTTGTAACATAGTACTTCTACATTGTGCTATTACCACCTTTATGCAAGTAAATGATTACACCACTTGCAAAAAACAAATGTACATAATGACACTAGAGTGAACAGTTTAACGGTAAGTGTTATAACCATCAGCTACCCAACAATGAGGTGCAAATCCAAATACACGTCAAATTATGATGATTTAACGGCAAGGACCACAGGTATGGCATGTTACTTTATAATATACTTGTACTTTAAGTAAATGAACTGATTACTTCCACCAGCACTGTTTATGACATCAATTAAGTGACAAAAAGCTGCGATCAGACGCATGGCAATGAAACTTTTATCTTTCCGATTTTCCTGTATCTTTGAAGGCAGCATGAGGCTGACCTACGTCACAGCTGGTCCGCCCCATTAATAATATTGTGCGCGCGCCTGAAGAAAGACTTCGACACGGCGCGCTCCCGCTGCTGCACGGCGCTTATTTAGATAGTTTAGTAACCAGAAATCCCCCTGGGAATAAATCCATGTTATTACACACGTATTGACGACGGAGAGTGAAGCATTTGGGAAGCATGGACGCGACTTTGGAGTACAGTTTTAACGACTTGTTGGAAGCTTAAAAGCGGGTTCCGGTGGCGATATTTTTTCTGTCAGGAAGTTTGACGTATTCGGTTGAAGATTATTTCTTACTTTGTTTTGGTTAGGGGGAAAGTTGTGGACTGCCGTTAGCTACACAAACCGCATGAAATCTCTGTGACTCAGAAAAGACTGCGTTTTTTTTTCTTAATAAAATTTGTTTGGATCTCACATGAGTACTTCAGGAACCGTAATGTAAGAGCCCGAAGCTGTGCGGAGTGCAAACATCGATGGAGTTTATCATACTTGGCTTCTTTTGACATAATAAATATAGTTTATATGTGTATTAGAAGTATACATGTAATATATTTTCTGCTAGTGTCATTTCAGTCCGTTTTTGTTACAAGTTTGAACTCCATCATGACTGAATCAAATCCCCCTGTACTGTTTTTATAGGCCTTTATGTATTCTTACATGTTAATGTTTAAGTTGCAATGCGATGCAATCATATGCAAAGTAAAGATATCTGCAGCCTAGATTATTTTGGACTCCAACCTGGCAACACAGAGAAGGAAAATCTGCAAACTTAGCAGGAAGAGAGGCTATAATCACGGAAATCGTTCGGTCTTTTCCTCTGGCGGAGCTCATACTGAGAAATGGATTTCATACAGGCCACACGGTTATTGTTACACCTTGTTTGGTAGTTTTATGTTCAGATTTTATGGGATATAGCTCCCTGGCCTGTAAGCCTGAACGTGTAGATATCGTGTGTGGCAAATGTGAAAATGTTTTGGAAATTTAAGTTTTCCAAAGATCCGAGGTTACAGCGGAGCAGAAGTTTGTGTTTGGGCCACAGCTGGAGCAGCCTGATGTAGGCTTTTTTCCATCGGAACATTTTCTCTGTAAAACTCACAGCTGTCTGATGTTTTTGTTTTTACAACCTGGAAATTATCCGTGTGTGTGAGTGCTTTAATTTTCCGTTGAAGAAGACGAGTTACCTGGGGGGGTCAGCCCCGCCATGGCGCCCCCACTCTCACACACATACTCCCCGGTGTGTCGGTCTGACTGAGGGCACCGATGGACGTGAGCAACGGCCGGACCTACTGCGTCATCCCTACCGCGAGACACCGGTGACCAACAGTCGGCTGCACGCGGAACAAGCCTGGTCTTGTCCTGACGAAGGTTGTCAAGGTGACAGGTGAGGGTTGTGCACGTGACATGGATGACAGGTATATAACGAGGGAATTGCGATGCATTCAGGTCTTGTTTAGAAATTTATAAAAAAGTTTTCAACTTGAAAAGAAGACTGTAGTCAGATTATTATGACATGTGAGCTCCTTTCAATGCAACGTATATCCTAAAAGCAAAGTATGCAATATGTGTTTGTTATTTAAAGAATACTCTTTAAGCATTAAGGTCTATAATTTATTTTTTGTTGGCCTAAAAGTAGTCAGGTACAAATAGATTGAGAGTCTGAAAATGCTGGTATATGTTTTCAAAAAAGCTTATGAATTGTAAAAGCTGTTGCTGAAACCTCTTAATCCCCATAAAAATACAGAGGACATGACCTCAGTGTCCTCCATGCTATGACTCTGCTCTGAAAATCTCTTTCATGTCACCATTCACCTTCATTTACATAAGATCGGTTGGCTGAGCATGCATCCTCTTGTACAGCATGACCCTGTTTAACAAAATAATCACATACGAAATACAGAATTGATGAGAACAGCCACAAGCTAGTATGGGTTTAAAGTGACCAATTGCAGAACAGTAAATGAGACTGATATACTAACAGCAGTTCTGGTGCCTGAAGCATCATTTAAGTGAGGTGAAACAAGTCAGCCTGTAAGGCATTAGAGAGTTTCAGAGCAGTGAAGGGGAGATATGAACACGTTACACTCTGAGATCATCAGTAAACAAACACCTACAATCAAATAAAGAGCTATTTGTAGTCTACAACATATGGCTTTTTCTTTATTAGATGCCATATTGGATGTGATACTAACAAAATGTAGGTCCTCCTTATTTGTTAAGTGCGTATAACATATACTTGATTTTAGGGGAGACCGGGGGCAGTTGTAACATCTCTATATCAGAATCAGTCAACAAAAAAGAAATGAGGCAGAATCCCGAAACTCAAAGCACATGGTCTGTGATGGTCCCTCTCTGCCTGCCGAAGAACACACTGATGTCTCATACTCTTTATAGTTTTTCTGCCTGATAGTTCAAGAGGCTTTTGAGCAATGACATCAAAATCAAAATATGTTACAATTGCACCCTGGTCTAACCTACAATACAGGTAGTAATCGTGGATATACTTGAAGAGGCCAGTTTGACAGCTGTGTTTACAAGCAATATTGATGTAAACAAATCTTAAACAACATCAGAAACGATTAATAACTTTGATTTAGTCATTGTTAAGTGTTTTTCAATGCACCTGATGACTTAAAGTCATGTATATACAGTGAGTCATAGCTTTTGAAGTCAAGTCTTCAAATTGTAGTTGCTAAAGTTATTGCTATTTTATATGAATGCAGCATCGTATGCATGGAGTCACAGTTATGAGCTACTAGCTTGCTAAGGCAGGCAGATGATTAAAAAACCAGTAACTTGATTAGTAAATAAAAGGGAATTAAAAAGCCCTACAGATGCAATGAGTTGTGAACTGTTAACTGTGCTTGTGTTTTTTTTTTATGTTAATGAAAGGAAGCAAAGAACAAAATGCAATTGTTACTAACATATCACACCAAGATATATATCCATAACTAGTAAGGTGGTGCCAATACCAGTGTCTGAAAGCATATGTCAGTGGGTGATTAGATTTATGAATTTAATAACTTTATCCACACTAACACCTCCAATCTCCCCTCTAACTCACCAATTTCCAAAGATTTCAAATTGGTCCTCAGTGTGATCCGTGGTGCCCCCAGAAAATTTCCATAGGGGTGGCCAGATAAGGCCCCTGAAAATCTTGTGTTGGCACCCCAAAACCAAAAGCCTTATCTGAATTTCAGGAATTTGATTATACTGTGAAAGTATATGGGCTAGTTGAGGACTATTTCAGTTTAGAGAGTTAAGGAATTTCATACTTCTATACTTTGGTTTCTTATATCACAGTTAATCGTACTAATCTACATTGACTAATACTGGTACATTTAATAGTTTTGAGGTCTCAAACAACCCTGTTTTCATGTGTTATGTATCTGTACACATTTGGTGATTTATTTTTCTTCAAATAGGCTGGTGGTCCTTTTCCCTAAGAAGACAAATATACAGTTTAAGTTTGAAGGAGTACCTTGATTAGAAGGAACAAACATTTACAGAGAACAAGCTTTCTCAAGTATAAAGAAGACTCATGGTACCCATAGAACCTGTTTTCATTCAGATATCTTGAGGTGAGGGTTTAAGGGACTGCTTTGAAAATATTTGCCAATTTCTGGCCAAAATTTAGACGTTTGTTTAGCTCCCTTCCTGATAAACTATGTTGACATGGTTGGTGCCCCCCCTCCTCATAGGCCGCCAATTCATGTAATGTTGTCATGGGTTGTAATAACAATATTTGACAAAAAATAGCTGTTGATAGTTTTGTTGTCAACATAAGTGTATGCAGGTGTGGACCTCAGAAGGCCCCCCTCTTTTGTCTTTAGTAACTTTTCTCTGACCTTCGCATATTATTATCTGAACACAAAGAATAGCATTTTCAAAACTCTTTAAATTTCTTTACAAGCATGTCTTTTGATTTTTTTTTATTTGAATGCATCTGCATGTATGTATGTATTAAAACACTACAAAGGGCACTTGAAACTTTACCCAAGGCAAGTACCAGCAAATTGTCGAGATTGCAATATTTAAATGTGGTGGGTTACCCTGAACCCAAAACACATGTGCACCTGAAACAGGAGAGACATCAGGCCTGGGGTATTTTGCTGTGAAGCGCTGAGTCCAGATGCATGACTGGCCAGAGACAGAGTAAGAACTGTGGCTGGGAAAAACAGCCTCAGACTAAACACCTCTCAAAGCAGACAGAGAAGAGAGGGGGGAGGAAAATCCATGTAAATCCTGCTAGTCCTGGAAATGTGATACAAGGAAAATAAAGTGGGCACAGCTGACTGAACTGGTAGAGCACAGCCTCCTTCTGCATTGAATTCCCCACATTCCGCTTGGGAGGTAATTAAAATCAGGAGAAGTAGGGGAGAGAAGAGGGTAGCTGGGGGAATGGACAGCGAGGTTAGTTGTTGTGTTGTTGACAACAAGGACCCCTCGAGGTGCACAATTTGAGCTTTTCTCTCCTGATCCAGCACCTCTACTGTTCTCTTTGCAGAACATGTTGTGGGTCGAGAGGAGATAATGGCTCTGGGTGTCCTGAAGTGACTGTACATCCATGCAACTAGTGCGCACAGTAGTAGGGGATTATATGGCACAAGCATGAAGTTCGAAGGGTTGAAGGACAAAAGTACTTGGCACCTAGTCCGTTGGCAGGGGAACATGAGCGCGGCGGAAGCTTGAAAGCAACGTGGCAACTCTCCGCCGACCACAGACGGACATGCCCGGCATTCCTGTGGGTGATTATTACCCAGAAATCCACAGAGTCAGTGAGTTGCCTCAGGTACCGATGCTGCTCATTTTCTTCTCAGACAGCCTTCTGACTGTGCAAATCTGCCCCCAGAAAGACAGCTGTGACCCCTTCTGTAGGCCCCATCCTCAGACACTGTTCATCCCGATTTCTGTTATTTCCCTGTCCTCTTTTGTTGTTGTTGTTGTTTTTGGTTTTATTGTTCTTAGGCTTACAAGGCACATAACTACTAGTGTTTAGAATCTCACGATTTGATTTTATTCTGAATCAGAAGGCTACGCTGCAGTCATATAATGACTATCAATACATGTTGACGCATCAATTTTTTTTTTTCCTCTGCACCAGTGACAGCAGTGGCCAGAGGCATTATGTTTTCAGGTTGTCCATATGTCCGCACATTCATGTGCATGTATGTCCATTCATCAATACATCGTCTATCCCATTCTTGTGATCATGAAATCTCAAGAAGGCTGTGAGGGAATTTCCTCAAGTTCGGCACAAACGTCCACAAAGACTCAAAAAAGAACTGATTAGAATTTGTTAATCAAAGGTCAAGGTAGTGCTGGGCGGTATGACCAAAAATTTATATCACGGTATTTTTCAAACTTATATCGGTTTCACAGTATATGACGGTGTTTTTTTTTTCATGCACGACTGGGTTTTAACCACATTTTTTAATGGTTGAGAGAGGAATTACTGCAGTAAATTGGCTCAGGATGGCCTATTTTACTGTCATGAGGAGTGAATATTGTAGAAAAACATTAATGTCCACACTAGTATTGATACAGGTTTGCATGGGCCTACAACATGATGCTGTTTACAAAGAGGTGGCACTCATGATTCTAATGAAGTGAAGGAATCAATACAAATGCGTCTCTGAGTGACATCTGACTTGTCTTTTCTCTTGCAGTGCCACTGCCAACGTTACCTGCAGTCATGGAGGATGCAGATCTTCGTTTCATGCATTCTTGATATTCCAAGACATGTTTGTGCCTGAGGTGGTGAAGCATATTGCTCATGTTGCCTCCTGCGGCTACAACTTTAGCCCGACAACATTTGCAGAGAATTGTTGTTTGATTGACGTCGGATTTTTTAAAGCCTAAGAACTTCCAAACAACAAACACAGCTCCTCTTTTCGGTACAAGTTGTTCTGTGTCATTTTCTACTCATTCTGTAACTTTAGTTTCTGAACTTTCACTGTTTTTATCCATTTTCTTAACTCGGTATTGCGGTATATGAAAAATTCATATCATAAAAAAAACAAACAAAAAAAAAAAAAAACACCAGTATTCGGTATGAACTGGCATACCGCCCAGCACTAAGGCTACACCATAAATAGATACGTTATGTTGCGTTACGTTTATGAATGAACGGGATTTATACATCTGCTGCTTCATCGCTTAATTTAAAATAAAGTATTAGCACATGATTATATGAATATTGGCTTTATCGAGCTGTAGCACTACAATAAACGTTATGCTTATAAATTAAGTGGATTAGATCGCTGGTTTTTATATTGGAAACCAGTAAGATGGTAAAATGTTCTTAAGTGCATAGACAGTGTGGTCACAAGTTGATCTGGCTGCCTCCCAATTATAAGACACTGCTGGCTGTATATTGTCGGACATTTAGGGTATCTGCCGTGACCTTAGTGTGGTGATAAAGGCGTATTACATAGGGTGTCTGCCTTTCTTTTTTTTCCCTATTATGGCGTGAGTGCGAATCCCATAAAAATTTAATTTTTTTTACATTTGAAAGGGCTGAACGGTTCTTTAATATATTATAATGAAAAATTGAATAAAGAGGCTTTCACGAGGAAAGCTACCTGTTCTCTTCCTGGTTGAAAACAGCTGTTGTCACTACGACAACCACAGACGCATTCAGCTGAAAGTCGCCAGTTAACATGGTCGCGAGTAAATCCAAAACACCGGGAGGTAAGTTGATAGTCTGTCACTTTTTTAATTGAAATGTTTTCCATATGTAAGGATTTATATAGCCAATGTCAGCACATAACAGACAAGGCAGAGCAGAAGAGCACAACAGCAGCACTGTAAACAAATCTATTATATTGCAATGTATTCCCATGTATGTTACTAATGCCAGTCAGGCTGTATAAAAGGACAGAGCCCCGGGCCAGTGTTTCCCATTGCCCACTGACAGGTATTAGCAACATACATGGGAAAAGCGAGAGACTATCAACTTACCTCCCAGTGGCTCAAAAAGTGTCACAGCTCCATTCTCCCTGTTGCCTTCCTGCCCTCAGTATTTTTCCACTCTCCCTGCCTCTGCTCCACTCCACCTGTCAGCCACTCCCACCTCATCAGCCCAAC
>JAPZEB010000009.1:4567809-4579700 GCA_029783705.1 Chaetodon striatus | reverse complement strand
TCCAGCCAATGTGTGGGCGCACTTGTTCGTGTTTTCCTCATTCTAACAGTTCTGTGCACAAAATTACAGGACAGTTTTTACAGGAAATGTACAGTCCCTACTCGTGAGATGCATGAAGTATCTCACGAGTAGGGACTGTGCATTTCCTACTCGTGAGATGCATGAAGTATTCCTCAAAATAAACATACATCGGTAAAACACCTTGTATTTACATTTATTTAATTGTGCAACAAATGCATGTGGTTAGATTTGTAAAACATCATGGTTTGGGTCTCAGTAAAAGCCTTGTTTGTTGGACCCATCATCCACCTCTAATGCACACCCTAAAGGGGCTCTCCAGCTCCTTAACTTGCCAATGTTTTCTGGTGACATTCAAACTTACACCACTCATCAGCATATCATACCACTAATACAGGATGACTTTTCTTGGCCGTGTCTGACGCCAAAATCACAGCGGCAGTATATGATGACAAAAAGAGAACAGGTTTGATCTGTGATGGTGTTATGTATCTGGACTTTGGCTGTGGTAACCAGTCATTAGCTTTATTGATTCTGGTCAAGCAGAATGGACTCTGAACAGTTAAACAGATTTTAATCTGCTCCTAAGATTAAAATAGAACTGTAATTGTCAGACACATTACTGTATATTTATCCTGGAATGTACCTGTAAAACATATGATGTTTTAAAGGAACCATTGTAAATTAAGGAAACTTGATGAAAAGAAATGACACATTGTATTCACTTGCCTACTACTGTTTATAACTTTTTTTACAGCTGCATTCCAGCATATCTGTTAATTGTGGACCACACCCAATACCTACACTACTTTTCTTTACTGATAGCGACCTGCACTGTTGCTACTGGTGCAACCCCTACTAATTTCCAATGCACATGAAGTCATTTTGTTCTGGAACTGGGCCTGAACCGCAGCAAACCCATGATTGAGCTGTACTGCAACAGCAAAGAGACCAGCTGATCATGTGGACATTACAAATGTGGCACAGTAAGGCATTAGTCAGTGATTCCAGCAGTTTGCTAAGAGAGAGCGACACGACACTCAGAGTTGTCTAGCAGCTGACAGACACCAAAACAAGTAGGGAAAAGATTTCATGTGCAAATGTTAACCCTTTGCAAATATTTTCCTTTAACTTCATGCCAGCAAAACAGACTGAAAAAGAGCTTATAGAAGTGGATTCAGGTTAAGTCAGGGTCCCATTGGCACTCAGTGACCATGATACCATTATATCTGCCAACACTACCTTATTTCCCTGAAGACATGTTTCTTTTTTCGAGGTCCATTCCAATAGAATCTCCTTTTCAATATGTTCTGGAATGACCAAGTGGTTAATTTCTATAAAATACAAGCTATTAGTGCTGGGCGGTATGACCAAAAATTTATATCATGGTATTTTTCAAACTTATATCGGTTTCACGGTATATGGCGGTATTTTTATTTTTTTTTTATGCACGACTGGGTGTTAACCACATTTTTAATGATTTAGAATCATTGGCTTAGAATGGCCTATTTTACTGTAATGAGGAGTGAAGGAATCAATACAAACGCGTCTTTGAGTGACATCTGACTCGTCTTTTCTTTTGCAGTGCCACTGCCAATGTTACCTGCAGACGTGGAGGATGCAGATCTTAGTTTCATGCATTCTTGATATTCCAAGACATGTTTGTGCCTGAGGTGGTGAAGCATATTGCTCGTGTTGCCTCCTGCGGCTACAACTTTAGCCCGACAACATTTGCAGAGAATTGTTGTTTGATCAACGTCTGATTTTTTAAAGCCGAAGAACTTCCAAACAACAAACACGGCTCCTCTTTTCGGTACAAGTTCCTCTGTGTCATTTTCTACTCGTCCTAGAAAAGTAGTAGTAGTAACTTCAGTTTCGGAACTTTCACTGTTTTTATCCGTTTTCTTAACTCAACAGCTCACTGTTGTGCTGTCACATCACCTTGCTTAGTGCAGCTGCAAAACAATCCCCTCCCAAACAATGTCCCGCAGCGCTACATTCTGCCACTCGGCCTTCCCAATGTTGTGTATGTTACATACTCACCGGTATTGCAGTATATGAAAAATTCATATCATTGAAAAAAAACAAAAAACACTGGTATTCGGTATGAACTGGTATACCGCCCAGCACTACTTGGCCATATTGCGATTTTGATACGTTTCAATTAATTGTGCAGCCCTACATGCTACTTCTAAAACATAGCTTATTTGTAATGATCTGTGGTTAAAATAGTCAGATAGATTTCCTTCCATTGCCTTTTATTAAAACAATAGCAGTAACACATGACGACACACATATTTACGTCCATTACATTTCAACATCCAGTTGCTTCAGCAAAAAGTAACATACAGCCCGGTATTACGAAATTGTTATGGGCAATCACAGTGTTGAGAATTGGGGTATAACTCTCTGATCATTGTCTTTTCTGCATCAAGACATCATCTGTCATAAAAGAATTGCGATGCACATAAAAAATCAACTTTTTATCCTGACATGTAGTGACTACAGAACTAATGTTGGCAAACTGAAGCACATGTCGAAGTGAAGCACCTGCTGTGTTTACAGAAGCCTCTGGTTTATAGCTCTCTCTTTGCCACAACCTTCAAGGCCAGTCATGGACATGACTGAGAGGCTAATTTTATTTGTAGTGACACAGTATGGCCATATGTATGTATAACTTGGCTCATGGTCAGGCCAAACATGTAGTTATCATCCCGGCACACTTACAACATATGATGTGACCTAACAATAATGTTATGGTAAAGATTAGGAATGAAATGCTCACTGGAATGCTATCTGTGTCGATTCTGATCCTATCAAGCAAACTAAGTGTCGCCCCTGTTGTGGCAGTTTCTGTATCAATGTTACATGCATTTAGTTACAGTTGGCTGCCCAATCAGCTTTTTATGCCTCAGCAGTCCTTCACTTCAGGTTACTGTGCATGAAAATAATCCTAAAGAGTTTTACACAGTGAGATAAAAAAGATTTTGAAAGTTTGTAAAAGAGCTCAGATACCTGTGTTGATGTGCTGGAATCAAGAGGGAAAAAGTTTGATCATCTCTGGTAAAGATAGTTTATTTTAGTAAAGTCTCTGATTTGATGGGTGAGTGATTGTCTTTTGTTCTTGAAAGTGGTGAGTCAGCCATATCTGCATCAGCAGCCAATTTTTGTCCATCTTCTTCTGTAACTGTGAAAACAAAGTTTGTTTTTAAGGACCTCAGAGTCTCAAGAACACAAGAGTCCTTTTGTGTTCTCTTTTGTTGAATTAGTTTAAATTCAATGGTTTATTGGTACAAATTTGGGGGAAACCCTCTCCATTGAAGGAAATGCCTCAGTTTATAACGCTGTTGACGCCTTGAACTGGATAATATTGCCCTGTTAACATTCAACAATGGAGCTATAACGCAGCTGAGTTGGGGGGTTTCTGCAGCTCGTGCAATCAGAGAAGTTTAAAGCTGGTAGATATTTAAAATGGCAAAAAACTCCCTGTATAAAACATTCTTCCCATATGAAGCGTGCCAGACTGATCGCTGCCAGTGCAGCTTGAATTTCAGCCGTTTCCAATTGTAATTCTTTCTAATGGGCAAAACACACAACACACATTCACACATGCACTGCACACTCTCTCATTCACTCAGTCAGAGAAATCTTTAGGTATGTGTTCTGCAGGCTTAGGTTACTTTTTTTTACATGTCTGCAAGGAATTATGCATGGAAGAAAAGGTTTGGGCTGTAAATGAAAATTAGGTTCTCTGCTTAACGTCAGATTAAAACACTCTATCACGTGATTTAATTGCCTAGATACCATATAATAGGGCTGCAGTGCAGCCTCTTTGTCTTTCAAGCCTTTAGGTCATTCTCTTTTTCTTATGGCCTCTCTATCTTTGTAATGTTTACCACCAAGGTGATTTTTTATGGGCTGAGGTACTTACATACTGACAAGTTTTGTGAGACTGGCTGATAACCTTTGTCATATGTCATCTCCTGTCCAACTCGATGACTCACATCCTTCTGCTCTGTCTCCAAGCAAAAGACTTATGAAAAAAAAAAAAACAGTGCCAGCACCAGTTATTACACACTTTCTTTTATAACTAATTGATTTCTGTTTTTATCACTGCAGGCTGTGGGCGGTTTGGCAAGTTTCTGAAGACTTGTTTATTGACCACATACGCAAATATCGCCACAATGAGTAAGTCTTCTGCATTCTGATCTCTGACAGACATTTAGACCGTGGTTTCCACACAGCATGAGATAAAAACAGACACTCACACTAAACACTATCCCTGAGGCCAAAGCCTGTGCGAGCTGCTGCTCCAGACACTGTCGGGTGAAGGATTGGTTTTCGGCGTTATGGAGATAGGGCTCTGGTTCTCTCCACTGCCCCGGGGCTTTATGATGTCTGTCCAAGCTACACAAGGAGAATATTTTGTCTTCGTGAGCTAGTCCAGCAAAGGCAGAGCTTGCCCTAAGATCAAACATGGGAATAGGCATATCCAAAAACACTGCTGTCCTTCCCTGCCTCTAATACCCTGTCACGGGATAGTCTCGATACAGCTGTAGTCAAAGATGGCTGACTAATTGTGTGCACACACCTTTTAGCGTAGGACTAAGAGCAAGGGGCTCATATCTCTCTCTTACTGACATACGGACAAACAGAGGCCATCCATTATCCAATCCACACTCTAATTGTGTATTTTTCCCAACCCATTATCCTCTTCAGATGAGAGGCAGGCTCTCCACTCTATAATGAAGGACCTGGTTGCCCTCCAGATGACACGGCGCCAGCCTGTGCTGTCGTATGACAGCGGCAAACCCAAGACACCAGCCCAGGCCAACAGACAGGTGCGTTAAAGCTGCAAAGTATTTCAGAAGAAGACTTAAGATGGTTTGGAAGCACGGGCTTGTGTAAAGTTTTGCTTATAAACCAGGATTTAAACTCAGGAACGATAGAAATGGTGTTGACTGACAGGGTAATGCTTTTGTTATTATCCAGGCTTCACATAAGTCAGAATTCTGTTACAATCATATAGCCTTAGATTTCACTGTGAGCTGCAGCTCAAACGTCTTGGTCTCTCAAGTAAACACACAATCTGAAGTGGTTTTAGTGGTGTTGTTCTAAAGAGGCAATGTAGCCAGGTTTTTAGCAAGACCCTGAAACCTAAAGCTCCCAGGTTTAACCCCACAAATGTCTCCGTGAACACTCCTGAATCTTGTTAAAGTGTCCCTAAGCAACAAAGAAGGTTCAACTGAATTGTTGAAGTAAAAAAAATCTAAACAAAACTGCTGTAAGTGCCAAATAGTTAAAGGGATACTTTGCCAATTTTCAACCTGCTTTGTATTATTAGATTGTGGGTAGCATGTGTTAATGAACTGTGGGTAGCATGTGTTAATGTACTGTGGTCAACTTCTTTTCATTTTATCAGCACCCACATTTCCCTGCTCCTTTGCTGGCTCTAGAGCTGTTGCTCAAAGCTACATATTTTCATATGCCCACTACCATGGGCACAATATAGGACAGTATATAACAGTGTAGAGGTGGATCAAGAGAGAGACCCCCCCCTCTCAAATTTGGATCAAACTATAAAACAAAGCAGTGCTGACCAAATATTAACCAAGACTCTGTTACTGTATTGCCTATATCTCGCCTAAAATGTCTTCGGAAACATGTTTTAGTGCACTGTTTGGGTGTAATATGAGAATTTCTTAACTGTATTATAAAAACGGAGGCTGACAAAATTAGATTAAATGGTAAAACTAAGCAGGACTGATCAAATATAAACCAAGGCTCTGTGACTGCGTTGTCTATTTCTTGCCTGCTATGTTTTCAGAAACACATTTTAGCCCACTGCTTAACCATAAATCAAGATCGTTTGATACCAGCCAGCTGCCATATTGTTAACTCACATGACGTCTGGTGCTGTCACAGCCTTTTTTCTGTTTTCTCTGGTCATGTAGCACCAGTTTAGTAAGTATCTGATATTTCTCTACTGCATAGACAGCCTATATTTATGAAAAGACCCTCTTTCCGACAGTAAAATACTTATTTGAGGTGAGGTTGATGTGTGGTAAACCTAGCAGGCAGTGGACAGTCTTCTGTCTACAGCATAAATCTTTAACCATGCATTTGCACACAGTTGAATCACTGTGAAGAAAATTAAACACATAGGGAGAGATTTGTCTTTCATTTGTGTCCAGTAGGAATGATGCTAAATTAAGAAGTAAGGAGGGCCTTAAATACTGACAAAATAATGTTTTTCTTCATGACTACAGGTTTGTTGAATATAGAGTTTAGATTTCAGACCACTGCCGTAATAAAGAACCGTATAATTCAGTATTGCTCATTCAAGAGTGTTCTTGTTTCTTAAAGTGTTTCTTCTAGCCCACACAGTTTGCTAATTTAGCATAATGACAGACGGATTCCCAAGATAGCCACCTACAAATTCATTAAATCCAGTTATTTTCAACTGCTTCTCTAAAAATATGTTCTGTGTGGAAAAGTGGCCAGTAGCCCATCCACCCTCACATTCTACCACAGCTGCAGCCTCAGAGAATAGCCAAAGCAGACAACTCGTGCAGTCCAGTGTTTTCTTAAAACCAGAGATTGTCCCCCCGGGAGAGACAGTCTCCACCATTTTCCCACCTCAATAACTTAGGGTTTGGACTTGTTGTAAGTGGAAATGGGTTTTTACAAATTAAGTAGCAATGGAGGAGGTGCAGAGTGAAATGTCTTACCAGCAAATCTCTGTGTGAGGTCAATATGTAAAGACAGGACATGTACAACTCAGTCTTTTTTTCTTGTTTTCTTGTGAGAAAATCACATCTCGGACAGTTAAGATGAACATTTCATGTTTTTTAGTGTAACGTTGACCTTCCTGTTTCTGTTTTCTCTCAGGACGATGTGAGGATAAAGTTTGAATTCTCAGGCGAGCGGAGGTGAGCCTATTTTTTTTTGTTTTTTACATGCACGCTGTGTGGTATGTCATTTACACACAAGTAAGAGAGAGCATAAATGCACACCAGAGACATAAACAAACTCACTCAGGCATGCTGCTCTTGTCACATGTTCCAGTTCATGAGAAAGAGCACATCTCAGACTCCACTCCAGCACTTAATTCAGACTGGTATGTGAGCTGGAGAATAAAAGGGAAAGGACTGTGGTTAGCTTCTGGCTGCCAGCACAAACCACAAATATGCAAGGTGTACTTAGAGGAATCTGCACGCACTAAAAACAGCAGCTTGTGTGTATTTTGCCTTCACATGTGCATGTAACCCAAAAGGAGTTTCCTTCACAGCCGGTACAAATCTCTTCATAATCTGTCTGTCTCTGTGATTTCTCTGTAGGATCCTGATGTTTGGGAGGCCTGTGCAGTTCGATGAAATCCAGCAGAAAGTTAAGACTGTCTTTGGTCAGCAGCTAGACCTGCATTATATGAACAATGAGGTAAAAAGGAGAACCTGGAACCTTCTTGAATCTTTGGTATTTTTACTTGAAAAACGAACTAAAGAATTAATCAGTCATAAAAATAATTGCTGTTTTATTTACCATTAATTAACTAGGAATCAAATTGTTTCACAAAAATGTCTAAATACGAGCATGTGTGTTTCTTAATATCTGTATATGTTTCCATAGAATTTAAAAGGAATTTTCATTTTGGTCTTAATTGTTGCACATATCTGCGTGTATATGTGCATCTACTTATTTAATGTATTGATTGAATATTGGTACATTTTAAAATGTTACCAAAAGCCTTTGTATGCTTGTGAATCTTGATATGTGATTGTGTATATATATATATATTATTGATTGAATGTTTTTATGTTTTTCCTTAATCCTTGCAGTTGTCCATCCCTCTGCGAGATCAGGATGACCTAGACAAGGCGATCGACCTGCTGGACAGAAGCTCCAACATGAAGAGCATCAAGATCCTGCTGCTCACTCAGGAGCACAGCAATGTGAGACACATACACACACACAAACACACACACTCACACTTAGTGCGTAATTACAGCGGACCATTGCACCACTGATATTTCTTCACCACAGGGTCGTGTTGTGTAAAATTAGAGTTCCTCATTACATTTACATTACGCTAGCTTGCTTGCTGACACAAAGAGGCTATGTGAAGTTCAGATGAAACTACATTTCCAGGGTATCTAGCTTCAGTATTGCAACTACAAAGACTACAGCCAACTGCCAAGGAGCACGTACATTATGTGCCTAAGTGAGAGGAAATAATTTTCCATGCCAGCAGGCGGAGGTAGTCTGTATTCGTCATTAAAAAAAGGAAACTGGAAGACTGACAGGACAGATTAAAGACACCATTTAGCCAGTTAGCACATTAACAACACAACCCAATGTTGAAAAGGAAAAGATATTTGTCATGTGAGAAAGTTGTGGCCAGAAAACAAACTGAGGTGCTGTGCTGTTGCTAGCTAGCTAACTTAATCTAAAAAGTTGCAGACTGATTGATGGTATTATGAGCTGAAATTTGTTGGTACTAGCTCACATAAGCAATTTTTTGTATTTTAAAAAGAATTGTTTTGCATATATTGATAAAGAAGTGCACAGTATGACTACAGGACTTTATCATATGTTAGAGCCCTTTTTTAAACCCCCTGTTCTCCCTTTTTCTTTTCTACTGCAGGCTTCCTCCCCCTCCCACCACGTGCCATGCAAGCAGGTGAGGATCAAGTCCTCCCAGTCCACTGGAGATGTCAGCACAGTGTATCAGTCCTCCGAGCCTAGGGGGCGCCACCTATCAACTGGTACACGTCTTCACATGTCATTCAGACTTCTCCCTGATCTCTCTGCAACAACATGATTCACACACTTATTCAAAGAAATGAAGACGCTTTGTTTTTATCAGGAGCTCAACATTTTGTTAATTTTCAGTTGCTGGTAGTTCAGCTGTCATGTCGTCATGTCGTCGTGCCGTCGCGACGTCTTTTTCATGACCTCGATTTCCCTGTCTGTCGCCTTTTCTCTTGCTCTCTCTCTGGCTGTTCTTTCTTTGGCTTCCCCTTTTAGCAATGGGTCCACTTCCTTTTCCTGTTCACTATCACTAGATGATGCCTGCTGGACGGCAGCCAATCAGATTACAGAATGCTATTAGTGTGGTAGACCAGTGGCCTGGTTTAGCATGAAGTGGCTGCAGGAGGGCTTGAAAGCTGGACTTTGACAGCACCAGGCCATAAATATTAAAACTAGCTCACAGCCGTTGCTCCTTTAGGTCAGAATGGAAGAAATCAGCACTTTTATTTGGACAGAGTTCCTTACTGAATATTCATTTTTTTTGACAGTCATCATGACAGCAGTGTAACAAAAGTTTCTGCATCAGTGTAACTTGTCTTGTGTCATCTTTACATGGGGAAAAAAAACTCTAAATGTTTGTTTCAGAAATTCTGCAAAGCATTTTTTTCAACAGATGCCCTCAATGCACATCGCTGCTGACATTTACATGCACTTTTTAGGCATCAAGTAAAGTCCAGATATTGTTTTACATTCTTTTTTTCTTATGAATCTAATGTTTCCTTTGTGCTCATAACTGCTGTCTCATCTCAGGTTCTCAGAACACAGGGCGTAGCTCGCCGCCTCCTGGCTACGTACCTGAACGCCAGCAGAGGATCGCCCGCCAAGGTTCATACACCAGCATAAACAGTGAGGGCGAGTTCATCCCTGAGACCAGTGATCAGTGTGTGAGTCATAGCTTCACTATTAATGGAGAGAAAGCCACCTTAAAATTAGAATCATGTGGCGTGTTTATGACTTTAGAAACTGTTGAGATTTGATCACATAAACATCTCATCCTCAAAGTTGAAAGCCTTTTCCTGATTTCTGACATTTTATTGACATTGTGAAAGCATCTTGGCTGATTTTCAAGGATTTGGGGTACATTTTTGGCAATGGTAGGTGCTAAGAAATAAAAAGAATTTGGGAGGAAAATGGCAAACATTGCCAGCATAGCCTTTCTAGAAAAAAAATGAAACATGGGGGTCATGCTGCCAAACTTTTAAAATTTGAATTCCATTTTAAGATGGATTTTTCTTACTGAGACATGTGTACACAAAGCAGATGTGTATACAAACCCTTCATTTTTCATTGTGCCCTGTGCAGGTGTTGGATCCCTGGAGCAGTGCAGAAAACTCTGTCTCTGGAAGCTGTCAGTCTCTCGACAGCAACTCAGACAGGTAAGAAGAAAACTGCCAGGAGTTCACTACTCATTATATCTTTTATTGTCTTTCTGTTGCATTCCTGTAATTAGTGTTTGCAAAACTGAAATAACTGTAACCTGCTCAATGTAAAAACCTCAATACAGTCTCTTAACGTTTCTTTTTCCTTTCCTCTCCTCTCTCACAGCCCCTCACTGAGGAAGTCTCGCATGCACAGAGCCAAGAGTTACCCTGATAATCGTCAGGAGTGCTCAGGTGAGAGCAGCTGAAAGAAAAGCTTCTTCTAACCTTTAATTTTCCCAGTAACTACACTGAAATGTTGTGTTAAAGCAGTGCACTCACATCTTAGGGGATAAAGCATCATGACAGCCATTTTCAGACTTCTTTTAAACCTTAAGGACACAGTGGTGGAAGATTTGTATAGTTTATAGGTTGCAAGTTGTGATAGATGCATAAAAGTTTGTGTTTATAGAAAACTATGAACATAATTACCATTCTGCCCTGGGCACAACATCACTGATTTGATAAATAAATCTACATGAACAGTGATTTCAAGTCCAGATCTGCCTTGTTTTTCATAAGGATAAGATACAAAGGAGAGTAATTAAGTGGCTCACGTGAATGTTGTGTGACTCAGTGTGCAACTGAGCTAAACTGCTTTAATTACAGAGTAATCCTGCTGACATCTGACCTTTGGATATTTGCTTTCAGACAGGGAGAATCATGTGTATGACAGGGTAGCAGGGAAAGGAGGCACCTATCCTCGTAGGTACCACGTCTCCCTGCATCACAAGGACCACAGTGAAGGTAAGACGATTAGCGTCGTATCAACTGTGCAACCTATTTCTAATGCTCTCTTTTTACTGTTTCCTCCTTAATCTCTCCCGATCGTCATGTGATATTTAGCTTCAGCCAGCCTCTTTCTTGCTCTTCTTTAGGCCGACGGACGTTTCCACGGATCCGTCGCCCCCAGGGGAACCTGTTCACTCTGGTGCCCTCACGCCGATCGCTCAATGGCAGCGAGGAGAGTTTGGGCAGCTGGCAGCTGGTCGATGCTCAGGGCAGGCTTCGTCCCCAAGATCGTTCTGTTGCGCATAAGTGTGAGTGTTGACAGAGAAAAACTCCTTGAACAAAATTTCCTTTGGAATATACACTTCCTCTTTTTAGGATGATGTACATTTGGATGAGATAAATAGATCATACATTGCAGGGTTTAAGGGCGAATACCAATGCCCAAATTATGTAGAAAATGGTTCACCCAGAATTTACTTTTAGCAGGGTAAAAAAAATCTTTGGCTCATCATTTAAATGGTGGATCAGTAAAATTTGCTACTGAAGGGTAGAAAAATAATAAAAGTAAAATGGATTCCTTTGTAAACTGTACCATCCACTTTGCTGTGCCTTATTAAAAATGTGCAACAGTTCAGAGTCAGGTAAGAAGATAGTAGTGCTGCAACTATTGATTATATCTGCAGATTATTTCCATTGCAGTTTCACAGAGCTAAAAATTTCATCCTCAAATAGGTTCTTTTGTCCAACCGACAGTCCAAAACCCAAAACCAATCATATAGTATTACATCATACGTCATCTTTTCTCCTAAACTGCAAAGAAAAGCAGCAGATTCTCACATTTAAAAAGCTGGATCCAGCAAATGTTTGACATTTTAGCTTGAAAAATGACTAGTAAGATATCAGTTTCAACCT
>JAPZEB010000009.1:4527829-4559495 GCA_029783705.1 Chaetodon striatus | reverse complement strand
TGTACTACCTTTCACCTCAGTGTTACTTATACCTCTACCCGCCATCCTCTTATTGTAGCTCTTCAGTATCTCATGTTCATAGCCAACAAAGTGCCAAAAAGGGGCAGATGAAATATTATGCTACAGACTTGGTATCAGTAATATGTGAAAGTAAAGTAGATGATGCTTTTCAAACTAAAGGCCTTAATTTGGAAGTGATTTCCTTTGCCTAACTGTTAATGTGTGTCTGGCCCAAACATCCCTGACTGAGAAGCCTTAGCTTAAGGATCAATTTGAAATCAGATGCACTTTTATGTAAAATGAATGTTGTGGAGTTTTTGTTCTCTTTACCAAATTTGATTTTTTTTTAAACTTCAAATGTGAAAATTGTTTCATTTTTATTTATATCCCCATGTCCATCCCAATTAGATTTTTTATAAGCAAATATATATGTATAAATATATTTTTTATATTTAGACTGTGTCAAATCAAATGATACTTTCAGGACTTTGTGTCGTTAAAAGTAAATCATTGAAAGCAGCTGGTTTTGCAGACATTACAGAATTGGGGTTTATAAATGAAAAATGGGTGGAAAACGAACTCTGGCTGCCTGGTTCTTGTTCAAGCTCAAAAAAACCTTTCCACACATTCGTAGCTATACATTTAGATGACAGTGTTACCTGACAGGTCATGGAAACTTTGTATCATTTGCTCATTCTGCTTTGACGCATCAGTGAGGTCTCATGAATGAAACCTTTAACTGCTGGGAGTATTTTTTGTGTGATCTCAGTGTTAGTGAAATGTAATTAAAGGGTGTGCATGAGCCAAAGACGAGCAGGATCAGAGCCAGAGCTGGATTCCAGAGTTCGCTGTTCAACCCAAATGACGATTTTGTTTATCCCGGGGTTCAGACGTGTCCAGTATTGAAAGATTTTCTGGGCAAAGGGCTTGACGCTGCCTGAAGGCTAACATGAGAACATTCTAAGGGGCTGCTACAGGCTAAAGGCAGCTAAAATATGTTGAAAATAATATTTTGTTTAAAAGACAGCGAGATAAAGAACCCTGTGGTAAGCAAATGATTCCAAGCTAGTTGTGTAGAGATCTATATATGTAAATGTATGATTGTGTATCATGACAGGACTTGCAGTGCAAAGTCTGATGTATCAAATTTATTTTACAGCAAGAAAAGAATAGTATGTTTAATGACAGTGTTTATATATATATCTATGTCATGCCCTCTCTCCAAAACAAATAAATTGTTTATAAAATTGTTTGTCAGTTTGTGTACATGTGTAGGAGGACAGTTTTGGCCAGTGGCGGATCTTCCTGTTGGTGGCAGCCAAACAGCGTTATACCGCATCACCATTCTTAATAAAAGGTAAAATCGCAGAATGGGGGGACAAAGGCAGCAAAGGTAGTAACAGCGCCACATCGACGTGTGTGTGTAACAGGGGCAGCCAGCAGGATAGGACCAGGGATAGGATGGTTGAGATGTTGATCTTATGTTTGTGACCCCAATGCCAGGACACTTTAAAAGCAGCTAGCAGCAGTTAGCAGTTAACTCAAAGAATAAAAAGAACAACAGACAAAATTGTCTGCAAATTGAAAAAACAGTGACAACATGATTCTGGCATGCTGTCTAAAATCCCACCCGGTGGTGGCATGATGCCACTGTTGTTTGGTTCTGTATTAAAAAGCAAAGGAGGCATAAAGAGGGTGTTTGTAGCGGCTCTATCACATTTGAAAAGGGTTTTAAGCAGCCACCAAGGGCAGCACCCAGAGGGCAGACAGCAAAATTGCACTGTTTTTTTTTTTTTTTTAGACACTTAAAGAATGTGAAAAAAAGGGAAAACAGATCAAAAGATCTAATGCAGTCAGTCTGTAGTAAAGGTACCACCTCCAGTCCTTGCAATGCAGTTTACTTATTACTTAATGTGTTAATCACTGAGTGTTCATTGCAGGGGGGGGCTTGGGCACTGAATGTGCTAGGTCCGGCACTGGTTGTGGCTTGTCTAGACTCAAAGAGTCCAGTAAATAAAAGGCTGACTGAGCTCATTGTTGGCAGTAAGAAGCTGCTTGATTAATGCACTCGTTTTCTCTCTCTCTCTCGCTCTCTTATTTTATTTCTCCCTCTGTTTTTTCTCTCATAGAGGAAAAACAGGAGGCAGACACAGGAAGGAAAGATTCGTACAACCGTGTATGGCTGTGACATGGTAAAACAGATTGTATCAAACAAAGGACCTTTTTCTTGAATTGGCATGACACAAAGATGAATTGCTTTTGACAGGTTTGGTTTCTATTGCCTTTTATGAATTGATTCATCCAAGTTTGTGCTGTTTTTTCACAGTACACAAAGAAAGATGAAAGACTGTTAACATGGTTACAGTGAATAATAACAGAGTAGGTCACTTTGTGATATTTTGATGTTTATTTTCACGTTAAGATCGAGGATCTGCACTGTAAATGCACTTGTGTTGTTTTCTACTAATTGATAAAGGATAACTTTGAAAGCAGAAGTTCATTTTCAGAAAAATACATATACCCAGCATTCCACAGCATGAAAAGTACAGTGGTCTGGTTTTATAATGTCCCATATAGTGAGGCAGAACAGAGGAAGCTGCAGCTGTTTAACATTCAAGGCCAGTGTGAATGTCTTTGTCCTTCTCTGCTTCCCTCTCACTCATTAACCTTTACATGTTATATGTCAGAGAGGATTTGTTTGAGTAGTTTCATCATGAATTCCACATGTTAAGTTTCTGTGATGAAATATCAGCTACCCATTTGATCCAAACTAAAATATCTCAAAAACTATTGAATGGATTGCCAAGAAAATTTTTATAAATATTTATTGTCCTCAGAGATTGAGTCCAGCTGACTTTAGGAATTCTCTTACTTTTCCTTCAGTGCCTACAGCAGGTTGACATCTCTCTACAAATATTTGATGGACTGACATAAAATTTTGCAACCCCCTCAGGATGAACTGTAATTACACTGGTTATCACTTAAAGGGACAGTTCACCCCAGAATCAAAAGTACACACTGTCCCTCTTACCTCTAGTGCATTTTATCAGTCTAGATTGTTTTGGTGCAAGTTGCTAAGTGTTGCCTATATAGATGTCTTTCTTCTCTCAAACTGAACTACCACTCGGCTTGTGGTGCTCAAAGCACCAAAAAATAAAGAAATCGAAAACAATTTACCTTGTACTTAACTGCACCCTTCAGCTGTATCACTGTGTTGAGGGAAGAGGCATTTAAGACCCTTTCAGCGCCAAAAGCCGAGTGCCATCTAGTTCCATTATATTTGAGAGAAGGCACACATCTCTACAGTTGATATTTTTACACTTCATAACCGACACCAAAACAATCTGGACTGACAGGTGAGAGGAAAATATGTATTTTTGATTTTGTGGTGAACTTTCCCCTTAACGTTTCCTCTAGCACCATTAATAGCACCAGTCTGTCCAGTACTTTGTTGTTTTTTGCCAAATACCTGCAAAACTAATCACATCAGCTGTACTTTGCATTAAGTGCCAATTAGAGAATGTTATCATACTAACACACTAACCTAAGATAGTGAACATGGTAGGTGAAACATAATACCTGCTAAACATCATGTTACTCTTGTCATGGTGAGTATATTAGCATGCTGATGTTAGCATTTAGCCCAAGAAAATATAATATAATATAAGTATATCCTTGCATGTATTAGGATATCCTTTCATTTCTGGCATTCAACATTCAAACATCCATATGTTTTGAACAGTTGGAGTTTGTGTCTGAGTGCTTTGCTTGTTATGTGATGTGTTTGTGTGGTATGCAGCTCTGTCTATGTGGTATATTTGGGCCCCCAGCATTCCTGCTGACAGGCAGACTAGAGGCCTGAACTGGCTCTCCGCTGGCCCTCTTTGTGGCTGCGCTCTGTTTGGACCCAGTGGTGCCGAGTCATATGGCCCGCTTATCTGTCCCAGTTAAGCCTCCCTGATTTTTATCACAGCTCATTCCCATGAGGCCATCCTGGTTCAGTATCGCCCAAACATTTAGCTGTGTTGTTTTTTTGGCTGTTATATCTCAGGGTTCAGAAGTGTACCTGAGGGTCAGCAGCACAAATAAGCCACAGGTTTGTTTTGTCAGTGAAGCACCGTAGTGCACACAGGTAGATTAGAATAAGGGGTTCATAAAGTTATCTAATAGTTAGTTGTCAAGTATTAAATTGCAGCTAATTTGATAATCACTAATTTAAAAAGTCACAAATCTCTGATTTCAGCTTCTTAAATGTGAATATTTTCACATTTAAGAAGCTATTTTGCTCCTCTATGACAGTAAACTGAATATCTTTGGATTGTGGACAAAATAAGACATTTGAGGATGTCATGTCAGGCTTTGGGAAACACTGATCGACATCACTTGATAGACATTTTACAGACCAAACAACTAATCAATTGAGAAAATAATTGATAGATTAATTGACAAAAAAAAAACTATTATTTTCAGCCCTTAAGGTGTAATAATTTATATATAATAAGTAGAGGTGGAAAGTAACTTAGTGCATTTCCTCAAGTATTCAATCTTGAGACATTTCTTGTGCTATTTCATACTTATCTACTAAATTTCAGAAGTAAACACTGTACTTTTTAGTCCAATTCATTTATTTAAGAGCTTTCATTACTAGTTACTTCACAGATAAAGATTTAACAGTTTACTAATGCATTGTTAGAGCTCAAACTACCCAACAGAACAAAGCAGTTAAAATAACAACTACAACATTAAAATGCTGTCTGTATGTCAATGCGTCAGATATATTTGTATAATAACACAATACTTATGAGTATACTGTACTTAAGCTTAATAGTACTGTGCTTTTGACTAATTCAGGTCGTCTACTTGTAATGGGTTATTATTTAGTTGGACTACATTTAATTTAGTTCAGGATCTGAAAATTTCTTCCATTTCTGGACACATGGATGTGCAGGAATAAAAGAAATACTTTCATGAAGCATAGCTACACACAATTAAGGTCTGTTTCCAAGACAATGAAAAAACTGATTTAGACTTCAATCAAACCAGATTAACTCAAAATAGCTTTCTCTTTCAAGATTTGGAACTCGGTAAAGTTGTGACTCACCTGATCAGTGTCCTGGAGTTTATCCAGATGAAGCCTTAAAGACGGTCTCCAACTGGCATGACATGATTTCCCTGAAATCATGCAGTTTCCAAATTTATTTTCTCACCTTCAGAGAACAAAGGAGATCATTTCACTGTGGGATCCCAGCCTTGCATTTGTTTCTCACAGGAAAGCCTGAAACACTTTCTCTCCACATGCTGATCAGTTAAAGGTTTTTTGGCATCAAGTTGTTTTTTTGTTGTTGTGAGGGTGTTCTTTAATCTGCTGCCATTGTTTTGTCTGTTTTTACTCAATGCCATGCTTTTTGTGATCTGTTACACTTTATTTAGCTGCCTCAGGCCTCACTGATGAAAACTGATGATGAAAACAGGAACACGTGGTGGAAATTAATCTTGTTTAATTTAGTACAGAGGTAATGGTGAATAAGTCTAAGATGTGTTTCTGTGAATCAAGGCCTACTCCTCCTTTAACTCACACCCTGTCTGGGGAAACAGGGCCTTGATGTAGTGATGAAGGTGGGGCTGAGATAGTCGTATTTCCAGCTCGTTAATCAGGATTCACTTTGGTATGTGGCCATGTACAGCCATCATTGAGGTTGAGGGATGGCGACGGAGAGGTTCACACTGGGGGATTCTGGGCGTAAAATGCCAGCGCACAAAGCAAGTGTTGAGTATTTTGCAGTCAAACTTAGCTGGCAGCCACGTAACCTTGGCCTGAGATCAGAATGAGTCCAGCAGCATTAAGATTCTACCCTGCGCCCCATTCTCCTTGTAAGTCCTGCAAATGAAATGGTCTCCCCATGTCGGACACATGAATCAGCTGTTTGACTTGGCCCTCCAGTGACTCCAGCAGCAGGGAGGGAGGAGAGGGACAGGTCTGCACCACCCCTTTCTTCTATCTGTGCGGAGGTTTAATCTTCAGGACATATTACCTCAGTGACCAGATCTGAGGCAACGGCTGTGGTTTTCTAAAAAATCCAGAGAGCCGAAACAATTAGTGTCACCTTAATGATGCAACCCCAGCATTAATCCTTAGTGATGGAGCCTTTTAAATCAACAAATCTCTGCCAGACTTACGGTGTGCCATCTTGTTTAACCTCCATTAACAAGAGACCAATTGGAATTCAAGACACTGTGTTGTTGTTTTTCTTCCTTACCAGCAACAACACTCGAAGGCCAGATAGTAGAGTCATACGGTGCTTTATTCACTGTCTCCCAGTACCACTGGTTTCCACTCCCTGTGATTTTATGACCCAGTAACAAGGAAGTCCTTTATGTCCCACTGCCGTTCTGGTTTTACTACCTGTAGCAACCCCACAGTTGACTTTCTATACCACTGTTTTATCTTCTTAACAACAAATAATGTTTAAATTCAACTTTAATTAAAGCTGGAAAATTTTCAGATGCATGCTGTACAGTTTTTTTCCCATGATCAGGCAGCCATTGGTTTCTACTCATTTCTGACAACTTGTGTGATGTTTAATAACCTATATGGAGCCTAACATAAAAAAGGAAAATGAAGGAGTTTAAGAAAGATAAATAAAAGAGTCAAATAAATAAATTTCCTTTATTAAGTGATTGGTGGTTAAGGAAAAAATAAAGCTTGTATTGTTTAACTGCCAGTGTTATTTATAGATGTTGTCAGCTATGTTTTTTACTTGTCGAACAGCCTTTTAATACTTTAAAAGTCACAGTATAAAGTTTTTGTGGTAAAAAAGGCTAGTGAATTCATTGTGTGAGATGAAACATGTTTTTAAGGACATAATTGACAGCGTTTTTGTGTCTTCATTCTTTTGTCTTCAGGGACGTACACTTGGAAAAGGAGTACAGGCAGTCAGTCACAATCTCAACTCCACTTATCCTATTCTCTTTAGAAAGAAGTCAGAAAAAGACCTGCTGAAGTGCCCTGACGTAGCCAGCCCTGCGGTTGTCAAGGTAATGGATGAAAATGGTTTTGTAACGCAGCCTCTGTTAGTCCTCGTGGAGTTCAGATTAGGTCTGCACTCACCACTCCCCCCTCCCTCCCTCCCTTCTTATATCCCACATCTCCTCGGCTCTACCATCTATCTATCTGTCTTGGAGCTAGCAGGACGTCTAATAACCTGAACACAGTGAGCACTCCAGAGTCCTACAGTCTCACTGGAGCCTCAGATGCAATCTACCTCTGCTATAATGAAAGTGTGTATTTGTTCCTGCAGCACGAGGGGCAACCAACTGCACAATATGTACAATGTAAAATGTGTAATGTTGTCATGTTACAAAGTTAATTTAAAAACTATACATGTTTCTACAAAGAGCATGGACACATTAGAATCCTCCATGTGTGCTGGATATTGGCTGCCGTGCTTTTTTGCGAACACTTTGGTGTCAGCCTAGTCACTAGAAGGAAAAGTTGGCTTAGTACATTTGTACAAAACACGGATGAGTAATGTTTTATACATATTATATCAACATTTCTACACTGACGTATGTTAGATTACATGTATGAGCTGACTTTGTCATTGTGAGATGGAGGGGTAGGCATAAAACCTAGGCCAGACAGCTGCCAATAAACAGACCACTGCCGAGCACAGTTTGAGACCAGACCACAACAAAACTAGTTGTTTTTTGGGGGCACTTCCAGCAGTAGTTGTGACAACAAAAGCAGGTATTTTAAGCCAAAACATGATTTTTTTCCAAACCCTAACCAAATGCTCTTGTGCGTAAACATAACAACACATTTATCGTATCCACTACATATGAAACATACAAATGATACATATCTGTGATTTGCACAAAAATATACCACAATGCCAGCATTTTTCTGCTGACTTGGTTGTTGGCATACACTTTACTACTTAATGCCAAGGTACACATGCTTAATTTTGGGTGCAGAGTTATTTGCGTGCCATGAAATAAAGTTTGTCTGTAAAATGCATTATGTGCAAACACACTGTAGTTTGCTAAAGTCATATCACTTGTCATATAACCAAATATATTTCATGCCATAAAATTAGGTAAATACAAATTGAATTTGAATGAATGACACTTCAAAGATATTTAAAGAGGATTTCATAACACAACACACACTTTTGAAAGGCTCAACAGTGTTTTGCTAAAAAAATTTTTTAGAGTATCAAAAAATTATTTTGTCCCATGTGATACAAATAATGATGATCCTATTCTAATAATATTCTGAACATTGCTTATTGCTTCTGTATAACTATTTTTTTTTGTTACACAGTATGCACACAACATAACATGTTATAATTCCTTGAAAATGTCTGTTTAATATCTTTTTTTTTTAATAAAAAAAAAACCACAAGAACATAATACTGAAAATTGTGACTATAATGCAAAACTAATCAATTATTTACATTAGAGTAAGCAGGTGTTTAGTGGATACTTGTAGGCCTTGTATGTCCTTGTTATGTAACTGTGCTATAAACTGTGATCCAAAGAGGAGAGAAAACAGCTCTGAGGTTCTGTCCTACAAGCTGTTTGTCTCCTCAGTTAGACTCAAAGTGTAATTCCACCAAATCCTGCATGCTTATACTGTATGTACAAAACATTTAATATTTCACTTTCTCTGTGTCTAATTTATCTGCTTCATCTGTTAATCTGCTGTGGCTTTCTCTGATTAGAGAGTGAAGATCTCTTCCCAGCAGCTCCATCCTTTTGTTCGATCAAACTTTCTGTTTTCTCTTTTTGTGAGCGCGTATGTGTGGTCAGGTTGAATTGGTGGCCAGACCCTGTCACACAAATTCCTTTTCATTCAGCTGGAACAGAAAGAAAGAGAGAAAGACAAAAAGGGGTGAAAGTAAGAGTGAGAGAGAGAGTGAGTCAGAGGCAGGGGGGACAAGGGAGGAGAGGGGGGAAAGAGAGAGAGAGAAAGCCAAGAGACATTTGTAGTTGAGTGGACGAGCACAGACAATCCCTGGCGCACAGCTCTTTGAGTGTCATGTAAACCACCCCTTCGCTCTCTCTTTTTGTCCCATTCACTGACTGCCACCCTCCCTTCTCTCTGCCGCACCCTGTGGCCTCTCTGCTTTGGACTTTGGGGGTTCGCCTGCCTCTATAAAAGCTCTGTTTGTGCCCTGAGTGAGCTTCATTCCTCATCATGGAGAGTCAGAGAGTCCAGTCCTCATACAGGAAGCGTTTTGGGCCTCAGGGCTCGGGCAGCACAGCAGTCAGAATTGGGAGCCTATCTTCTAGCCGATTCTCCTGGCATGGCACCCCTCGCAACCTCACCCACTCTAGCCCCATATCCAGGATCTCCTTAGGCTCTACCAACGCTGCCCTGCTCCTGGGGAGCCCCGTGGACCGGCTAGACTTCTCAGCTGACTCTCTGATGAAGGCCCAGTACAAGGAGACGCGCACCAATGAGAAGGTGGAGATGATGGGCCTGAATGACCGTTTTGCAAGCTACATAGAGAAGGTGCGCCTGTTGGAGCAGCAGAACAAGGTGCTGGTGGCGGAGCTGAACCAGCTGAAGGTGAAGGAGCCCAGCCGCCTGGGAGACATCTATCAGGAGGAGCTGAGGGAGCTGCGCAGACAGGTGGACGGTCTCACTGCTGGCAAAGCTCGACTGGAGATAGAAAAGGACAACCTGGCTGCGGATCTGGCCATGCTGAAGCAGAGGTAGGAGGAAGAAGCAGGGTGGGACCACTGTGGGTGTAGGATCATGTTGGTGTAATGCACAGTAGCACCACCCTTTTATTTGCCTAAAAGGTAGTTCAAATTACAAGCACAATGTGACTGAGCTTTGCATCCTGTTTTGCTTGGTTGCGCCTTCTGATGATGAAAATGCATTTATGTTAAATTTGGCACTTGTGAAAAAAAGTAAATGAAAGACAAAAAAACATCTCAAATACAAAAAAATAAATGGAAGCAGTTATCTGCTTTCTCCTTTCCCCTGTATATGTTGGATTTTACTCACTACATTTATTTAAGTTTAGAATTAAAGTTTTGTCTCTTGCAAAGTGTGCAAGCATGCATCTTTTTTATACAAAGTAGCACTAGACCTACACCCTGTCTCATGTATTTGTCACTATGAAGACATAAACAGCTTTTGGTCAGCTTGGCTTTTTGTGAATGTTTGTAAAATACCAGGAAAAGAAAAAGAAATTCAGTTTCATTTAAGGTCTCTCTCTAAACAAAATGAGAAACGTTGGTTGGATAGCTGAGTTGTTTTTTCTTCTTCTTCTTTTTATAATTACGGATGCATTTATATGCAGATTAGTTTGTCTCCGATTCGTTGGAATGCTGACCGCTGTGCTCTGCCCGAGCTTTACTCCTGGATCCCCCTTTACAAACTTGATCCTGACTGAACCCCTCGTCGCCATTGAGTGAGAGCGGAGGAATGAGGCAAACACAATGGCAGCCCTCCACAAAGGAAGCAGGCAGGCGGGCAGATGTTCTCTTGTTCCCTGTTACTCCAGAACACTGATTCACTGCAGTTGTATATTCAAATTTTTACTTTATTTAAGGTGCACACGTGGCATGAATCTATAATGTAATTTAGTGAGAAGAACAAGTGATTTAATGTCCCTGAGGGTGGAAAAGTCTACTTCAGACTCCTCTGTCTGATTACCACGCAGCTGCTGGTCCCCTGAAAGAACGCAGAATGAAGAATGATGGCTGTGGCTGAGAGGGTCAAAGGTCACTTTTGTGATTCTGCTGCTTTTCTCAAACAATGCCATTCAGCAAACTCTGCGTGAAGCTATACAGATGTTACCCAAAGTCTGCATTTATGTTTCCATGCCTCAGATGGATTGCATGGTGGTGTGTGTCTGAGTGTGAGGCTGTGCAATGCACACATGCATCCTTTTGTGTATGTGTGTGTGTGAGCTCGATCCCGTGGGAAAGGCCTCTGGCTGTTAGATTGGAGCGAATGTGTAATGATGCATAAGCTGCCCTTTCAGCTGAGCCCCAGTCGTCTCCTGAAGCACGAGGAGCAGCCCTGAAGCTCACAGTGAAAATCTGATCAAAGTGCTTGAAATAGGTTCTCAGTCGCCAGTAATTTGACTCATATCAGCAGGAAAGTCTTATTTGAACCGGAACCTAAAGACCGAAGAAAACCTAATGCTTGTTTTTCTCTTATTGATGCTGTGCCATAAAGGAGCAACCAGAAGAAAAATTGTATCGGCAGGCATGAGAGCAAAATGGAAAATTGCTGGGATTATTTTAGGGATCTTTTGTTGTTAAAAATTCCTAAAAACAAACTTAAATAAAATGTATGCAAAGATACAGAACAAATGTATTTAACAAACGTAAAAAAGGCATGCTAACACTTGCTGTTTATATTAATATTAAACTACAAAAGCCGTAGTGTTGTGAAAATGATTTCTCTTGAATGACAGCAGGGAAATAAGTTGTAGTTTTAAATAGTTTTCCTCATAATCACCTGCTGTATGAAACACTTTAACTTGCTTTTTTGTCTTGCTCAGGTTGCAGGATGAGATTGGCCTCCGACAGGATGCAGAGACCAATTTAAATGCCTACAGACAGGTAATTCTGCCAATATTTTTCTGAATTCTTTAAACTGACTTTCTGATGACTGTCTGCCCTCATTCCTCTATATGCCTCATTCTTTGCGTAGGATGTGGATGAGGCGGCTCTAAATCGTGTCCAGTTAGAGAGGAAGATAGAAGCTCTGCAGGATGAGATAAATTTCCTGAAGAAGACTCATGAGGAAGTAAGACTGAAGTGAAAGAAAAACATGCTCCATCAACTCTAACTATCACTACCTGTACCTTTAACCACCTCATTTGAACGTCGCTTCTTCTACTACCTTTACCTCTCTCAGGAGCTGCGCGAGTTACAGGAGCAGATAATGGCCCAGCAAGTGCATGTTGACCTGGATGTATCTAAACCAGACCTGACTGCTGCTCTGAGGGACATCAGGGTCCAGTATGAAACCATGGCCACCTCAAACATGCAGGAGACGGAGGACTGGTACCGATCCAAGGTCAGAAGACTCAAAGATATGTCTTTTATAAAGTGTGTGGTGTTGGGAGGTGGACTAAAATGTCTTTGTCAGAGGATACTTACAGGCTGTTGGACTGTTTTCCTCTGTACACAGTTTGCTGACCTGACAGATGCAGCCAATCGAAACACAGAAGCCCTGCGTCAAGCCAAGCAGGAGGCCAATGAATACCGACGTCAGATCCAAGCAGTGACCTGTGATCTTGAGGCTCTCCGTGGGACAGTAAGTCCACTTAGCCACAGAAAACACTGTGTTGTGAACATATTGGTAGTGTAATTCATCTCTCATAAGATGGATATAATGCAGCTTCTCATGGTAAAACTGGGCAGTTTGAATCTTTTGTACAGGAAGCTTAAAGTTCATTGGTCAGTGTCTTGAAAACAAAATAAAATATCTAAAAGCTTCCTGCAGGTTTTGATAAGTTTGGTTCAATAATGACCCTCAGAAAATTTGGTAGCACTCTGACCTACAGTTTAGAAGGACATGTCAAAGATGGTTATTTGGTATATTTATACAACATTTTATGTAAATCAGACTTAAAACATAGGAGCTGCAACTTTTCAAAGCTGACCTTCAACGATAGTGCCCCAATCAGGCCAACTGGGGTCATATTTATTGAGCAGCATTTGAAGGAAAATAATAAACCAGCACAAAAATAATATTTAATATCTGGTAGCAAATGGTTTGCCAGAAGTCAATGACCCAAAGACATCATCAGAACATCCATCGAGATGCGTGCCAAGCTTGTACTGCAGCCAGCTTTAATTCTTGCTTGTTTCAGGCATATTTTCTCTTTAATGGTTCTTCAACAAGTGCAATGTGAATATGTGAGGTGACACACCTGCCCCGACAAAAAAAAAAAAAAAAAAAGGGAAGCTTTGGGTTGTATGACCAAGTCCATTCTTATTATTTTGAGATACCAACTCGTTATTTTGAGGTAAGTCATTATTTTGTGGAAGCTCCTCATTATTTTGCAAAGCTGAGTCATTTCTTTGAAATACTAAGTCATTGTTTTGATATACAAAGTCATTATGTTTTTATCACAGTGACTTACAGGACCTTTTTTCACCACATTGGTAGCAGTGGGCTTCCATAACTTTGGACTTGAAGTCAGACTATCCTGATTAATCATCCCTTCTTTTGACAAACTATGAAATTACTGGATGAATAAATAAATAATATCACTAGTTTAAACAAAACTAGCAAAAGTGATAGTAAAGCTAAGTTTGTTTTTACTGAACTGCTCAGGTGTGCTAGACATGTTAATATGTGCCTGTTGTTAGCCTATTGTCAGCTGGCACCATTTTTTTCCTGAAAATATGATCACATCGCATTAGTTAATGTAGGTAATCATTTACAACATTAAGTCTTTACAGAGAGTAAGATAATGACAAGTTGTTATAAATATTAAAATTTGTCTTGCCTGTATATGAGGATCATTGTGCAGCTGCATTGTCATTGTGATTGTGCAACTTTCCAAATAGACCTATTGTGGGACTCAAAATGGATGTTAACACCCTGAAGCTGCCTTAAACCCCATCACTTAATACTAGGGAGCCAAAAATAGCAGAATTATCCTCCTGAGACATGGCAGTTCATATTTGTCCTCTGTAGGGGACATGACACTGAGGCCGTTATTTCAAGCACCAGCCTACATGCAGTCTGTTAGAGTCCTAATGTACTGTGAAAAGCATATCCCGGACTTTCTAGTGATGGACCACACATGGGGGTGTGACCGACAAAACACATTTTCTGTCTTTGCAAAAAGGGAGGAAATGCAAGCAGCAAACACTTTTTATGGAAGTAATTGAAACAAGTGCTCAAATTTATAAAAATATATTGTTTCTGTTCTTTGAAAGGACAATGTTTTTATTTATGAGAGTCTTAACCATATCGTATTAAGATTTTAAAAGCCTTTCAAAATGCCATTTTCCATCCTTCGGTACTGAGTGAAGCAGAAATGTTTTGTTGAATTATTGAGGAAGAGTCAGACATAGATTATTTGTATGCGCGCACACACACACACACACACACACACACACACACA
Organism: Chaetodon striatus; assembly: GCA_029783705.1. NCBI lineage: Eukaryota > Metazoa > Chordata > Actinopteri > Chaetodontiformes > Chaetodontidae > Chaetodon > Chaetodon striatus. The sequence continues at coordinate 4,545,381 of JAPZEB010000009.1, read as the reverse complement.
CACACACTGTATAACCAGAAAAAAGCATGCACAGTCCCTAACATTACACTTTTCAAAACTGAATTAATTTATGTAATGTGAATTTACTGTACTTTATTTTTTTGTGGAAAACACTGACTGCAGTAACTACAAAAACAGTAGCAGAGGTAGAAGTGATGGCAGTATTGGGAGAGTGGAAGTACAGTAGATTTATAGTATAGTAGATTTGTAGTAGTGTCAGTAGTAGTAGAAGTAGATGTAGCAGTAATAAAAACAGTAAAACTCAGTTTAACTGGACTTTAGTAGAGCATTAAATTGTAACTCACAGTCTACATTAGATGTTGATGCTCATCACTTTGTCTTGTCTCTTCTCTTTGAGAACGAGTCTCTGGAACGCCAGCTCCGGGACATGGAGGACCGCTTTGCCATGGAGACCTCTGGTTACCAGGATACGGTGAGCCGGCTGGAGGAGGACATCCATGCACTGAAGGAGGAGATGGCAAGACACCTGCAGGAGTACCAGGACCTTCTCAACGTCAAGCTGGCCCTGGATATCGAGATCGCCACCTACAGGAAGCTGCTGGAGGGAGAGGAGAGCAGGTGAGCCAGCGCTGAACAGACCAGTCAGGTTTGACACAACCAACAAATGTGAACATTATTGATGGTGATTATTCCTCTTTCTCTATTCATTCAGGATCACCATTCCAGTTCAGAGCTTTTCCAACCTGCAGTTTAGAGGTCAGTATCAAATGTCACCTCACCGTATTCTCTTCCCTTGATTGATTTGGATGCTTTTGCCTTTTGGACAGTGCTCATGTTAAGATTTAAATATTTCTTGATAACAACTTGAAATTTTGTCCTGATGGTGGGGTCACCAAAATCATTAGTAATCATGCTTTAGGCAGCATGAATATTCATAGGACATTTTGGGGCTCAGGGTGTGCTGGTGGCCATTGTTGCATGTCATTCCCTATCTCTCTTTCCCAACTTTTCCTGTGACCCATCTTCTGTTGACTAGCTAAAGAGGACTGCTTGAAAAACAAAAAGAAAACTTGGCTATCTGGCTTGTATGGTGGTAAAAATATCTCCCTAAGCATCCTACAGGCTTTTTGTTATCTGAATGTCACATTTTGCAACTTTGTGTATGCTGACTTTCTCAGATTTGTGACCTTTTAGGCTATAGATCTCAAATAATCTGCATATGTGACAGTACTTGGTGGCAGAGCGAAAAGAGGATAATAAACTTGGATTTCTTGGACTGCACTGACTGTTTCCTCATTTCTCCCCCTTCTCATTTGTTAGAAACTAATCTGGACACTAAAACCCCAGAGGCCCATGTGAAGAGGAGCATCCTGGTCCGAACTGTGGAGACCAGAGATGGAGAGGTATGTGCCTCTACAAAATAACACAGGCCAACTTCCTCACGCTTAAGAAGGCCAATCAGCACATTGCACCTCTCACCCATTACCTCTGGAGGGCATTGTTGAACCCTTGTGCAGGTTTTCACACTCGCTCACTGACGCTCAGCACACCTGATGCCATGCAGCAAGAAGTCACTAGGGATTTGTTATTTGTTTCTATTTTTAACCCTGATGTCATTTCTTTTCAGATCATTAAGGAATCAACAACTGAACACAAAGATCTTCCTTGAAGTCTTCAGTGACCATCTGAAGATTTTCAACAGTTATTACAATTTTACTGTGTTTACCAAAACCCCAACACTGTCCCACCAGAGTCATCATCTCATTTTCTCTCTTTTCATCATGTGCCGGCTAATCTGCTCACTGCCCTGCGACAATAACATACCCATTAAATACTCCTAGGCTCCCTTATTAGAATTTCCTCCAAAAACATCTAAGTTGAGCTTTTGCACAGCTGTGAGTAGGATGTAGGTCACTTATCTTAAATGGTCTGTAGCCTGTTCCCGTTAAACAACTGGAAATCACTGATAACCTCTTTAATTTTAACTCAAAACAGATTTTTAGTTTCAGATTAGCTGCCATAGATGAGGCCTTGAAATGTAGCAATTGTGTTCAGCTAATATGTAGCGTGGTGGAGGTTGATGTTTGGTTATGTGTATGTGAAATGTGAAATGTGGCAAGGGAAGTACAAGAGAGAGATGGGGGTTTTGCAGACATCAGAACTGGATTTAGGCAGGAAATGAGAGGCATGTGTATGTTAAAGTAGTTTTTGGTGGAACGACAGGTGACATTGGATTGTTTTTTAACCCTTGTCAGGTGCTATTTTGCATTTTGTTCCTTTGTTGCAACAGCCACCTCTGTTTGTGTGTTGCCTCTTGTACAGGTGTTTTCAATTAGTGCATTATTGTCTCGCTTCTGACTGATTAGATGTGTGCTCAGATTAGAGTTTGGTGGAAATCATCAAACTCAACTCAGTATGTGGGCAAACAACCTTCAATGGCTGTGGTAAAACTAGAAAATTAGAAGATAAAACAGAAAATGTTATCCATCACATGCTGGACAGTTAGTGATCTGTAGACATTAAAATCAGGAATTTTGCTGACATATGTACATTTACTGACACTAGGGAAGCACACTACACCAAGCCTAAAGGCACACCAGTCAAGCAAGATTTGTCAATAAATAAAAATCCTGAAGACATTAGAAATACAGAGACAGCTGACAGGCAATCAAGATGAAATCCCAGCAGAGTCCAAATCAATCAAAGGTGTGATGTTTGATGTATGAGTTTTGGCATCAGAATCCCAATTATCTTGAAATTGCAGCACCACTCAGCTGTTGTAAAAAACAACAACATTTGCCTGAATTCTGTCTTAATCTACTTGAGCAGTCATTTGCATAACAGCCCATTTTAGCTGTGTGTGTTTTTTTCCATGCCGCTGCACCAACAGCAGATGCTTAATGTTTGTATGCTTTCCACTCAGAGGGCAGTGACCATGGCAACCTTTGCAATGATGTCACATGCATACAGTTTACCGAAATTCTCTCCATCAACAGGTGCAACGAAACTAACAAAGTCAGAAGAGTCTCACAAACCCACACAGTCCTTAGGGGAGGTTTAATGAGCCAAAATGTACAAGAGCAACTTTTTTGCATCACTTCATTTCTGCTCTTCTGCTTCCTCCATCCATCACACACTCCACTCTTGGCGTCCCCTGTTTCTTCAGCACAACCTGATTAGACATTTTTTGACACCAGGATGCGTCAGTAAGGACATGCCCACTTATCCAGCAGGGGTGATAGGGACAGCGCCAGGTTGGAGGTGTGGAGGAGGTGTTTGGAAGCTGTCCTCTAGCCTCCCTCCTCCAAATTCACCTCCCAGTTTCTGTAGTGTTTGACTGATGGCAGAGAGTGCTGTGAAGATAACCTCCAAGAAATCCCAAAGTACTACAAAGCCTTATTTTTCTAATTTGAAAGAGAGGATGCTGGAGTAAAAAGGAAAAGGGGGCAGGGATGAAGGATTTATGGATGGACATCGCAGCTCAAACACTGTAATCCAAGCCTCCTGCTTTGTTGGAAGTCCTGCTGACTGAAGTCGTGCTGACAGGCCCTGCCACTAATGAGAGTGGTGCTACGCCGGAGCTGGCTGTCGCTGTGCCCGTCGCCAAGGACACGCTGTGAATTTGTGTTCCCATGTGCCTCCCACCTTCTCCCCTCCGCAACTTCCACTCCTGTCACTCAACCCCTTCTCTTATTTCTCCCAATAACATGCAGCTATCTCTTGTATTCACAGATTTTTTTTTTAAATGTCTATCACAGATAGAATCTCAGACTCTTGAGTCTTGTAGCAAAGACGCAGATGAATCCTGCTTTTTTTTTTGGAAGAAACCTCTGCAGATGTGAATATAACATTAGTTTTTACCAGTGCCACATGCTATGACATCATGTTAACACCAATAAAACATTTTGTTTGTCAGAGTTGATGCCTCTTGTTTTGTTTCTAAAAAGCTTTCCATTTATTTATTCATGATAGTTCATGTGTTTGTAGTCGTGTTCCTTTGTTTCTCATCCAATACTGCACATGCATACAGTATATCAGCTTTCATCTCATTGAACTGAGTGTTATGTATGCTGACAGTTAACGTTAGGCTACTGGAGGAATGACAGCAGCTGACAAACACTGTTCATCAGAACTGATTGTTCTGCCCATCGGCCAGCCCATAATGCTGAGCAGATGGGTTCACTTCCTGTAAGATCACAGCTTAGTATGAGTGTTACTGTATATGCAGGCCAAGAGATAGCCTATTGTGGCCAAAAATAGTATTGCCTGCAGGCAATCATGAGATGCAAATAAACACCTGCACTTGAGTGTCAAACACCTAACCTCAAGCTTTAAAAAAATCTGTTACCTATAATGTCACTTCACCAGTTTTCTTTAAAAAGACAATATTACAGAAGTGCTCCACGTTAAACATTTCAAGGGATTGTGATCTAGGGATTAAGTTTGTCACGTCCTCACCCTTTAACTTTAGCTTTCAATTGGTTTGTTTGAGTGCTTAAAGGAGAGTTCCAGTTTTTCAAGTTTGTCTTAAAACAGTAGTCAGATGCCCATATGTAATGAAACAGGGTTTTCTTGCTGTAACTAAAGTCATTTCAAAATAAGTGATGGGAGACAAAATTCATCACTGTCCCCATGCCATGTTGTGCACAAATATACATCAGAAAGTCTAGCCAAAGCCACGACATGATCTCTTCTCTTTTGTCATATCCTGATGCTTAGACAGAAGCCCCTGGCGTGAAGGGATTGATGGTAAGTCAGTCAACTCACATTTCTTACATGGTTGATGACTTATGTGGCAAAATAACTCAACATTGTGTTTTAGTTCCACGGGACACAAACACCGGCCTCCTGGGTTAAAGTCCTGTGCTTGTTGGACCCATCCAAGCAGATCTTTGCACTCCTTATACTATGTCTGTCGCTCAAAATGTCTATTAATGAAGCAGATGGGTTTACAGTGGAGTTGGTAAAAAGCCCAGTACATCTAATACAGATGCTAAAGAATGCCCACAGCATCATTATAGTGTTTTCAGGGCACTGCCCAAGCAGCATATTTTGACACCCTGGCTGAAGACCAGGCTGAAACACCAGCAGTCGGAGTTAGGGAAATAGATTGTTTTAGTACAAAATGTTTTCTTTGTGTTACTACCCCTCTGTCACAGCTCAGCAAGGACACATTGTCTGGGGAAACACAAATTTCAAAAAGACTATTTTGGGAAGATACACTTGATTTGTCTTACTGAGACTGCTGAAGCCTCATTTTAACTTCAGAAAAACTCTGGAATACATTTTTGCATTAAACAAGCACACATCTCTGTTACCAGAGAGGGTTTTCTGAACAGCCAGCAGGGAGGAGTGATTACAGTAAGCAAAACCTGTTTTAACGTACATATGGTAAAATGAGTGTTGTTTCAGGACAAACCTGAAAAATGAGAACCTATTCTTTAAGTTTTATGTCACTCCATTTTGTAAACACATCCATGTAAAGAGCTGCTGCACCCTCTGAATCACCCAGAGTCTGACTGGCTCTCTTCACTACAACAAATATTGAAATTTCTCCCAATTAGGAAAACATGAACCAACTGGAAACATCCAATATGATGATGGTGTGTTCGAGAGGATTCAAGCTGTGTTTATGTGCTTGATGATATATTGTGAAAATCATTTTATCACTGACAATTGAATTGCAAGAAACACTTGGAAATAGACTGTCAAAGTGGCTCAGAATGTAATCTAGATTACAAACAGCAAAGGCTCATTGCTTCGAGTGAACATTTTTACTGATTACTGCATAAAGAAAATATAACAGCAGCTATTTTCTAACAATCAGATTAAAAGCATATTGTCTTTCTCAAGCAGCATAAAGAGCTCAGATAGTTGGATTATGCCCTCTATTTTTAGTTATCTGATTAGTATTTGCTACTTGAGACATTTGACAAGAAAGTACTGAAATCAGAAACCTTCTCAATATGGTCAAATAATACTCATGCAAGTACATCTAGGGATGATTACAGTTTGCCAAATTAAACATAACAACAAATTACAAGTGGCTTCAAGACCTAACATGGAAGTCCAGGATATCTCAGCTCTCCACAAGCACATTGATGCGGCATTAGTCGCTAATGTTTCAGCTAAAAATGTTTGTTTTTAAAGTCATCATGAAAAACATGTTGTTGTTTTTTAGCTTCAGTACATTTGAGAGAAATGCACAAAAACTTCCAAAATCTGTTTCTAGGATGATGTGGGTGATGTGTGTATTGAAGTGTGACTCCGTAACTGGCTGTGTGTAAAGTACAGTATGTATCTATTTTGTCCAGCTCTTATCAGAGGAATGGTGGGTCTCAGGTCTGCACAGAAGTCAACCCTGAGCTGAAGGAATTTCAGACAGATAAAACTCTCAGGCAATCGGGTCTCTGGCCCTGACGTCTGGCTCTGAAACACTTTCCTGTCCAGAGTTGTTCCACAGGGCCGGGAAGGGGCAAAGATGGACATTTTTAAACTCATTATCTTCCCACAGTGGGTGCCAGCTGACAACAGTTGTCATGTTAGCTATAGAAAACATGCATACACACGGTCACCCAGTCACGTCAGAAAATGCCAAAACATTTGGTTGAAATACACAAGTATGGACTTAAAGTGCAGACATGACGCAAATATTATAACTGTGACAGGGTGAAGTCAGGTGAAATAGGACAAATAAGGTTTTACATTCTAGGCTCTTTAAATATTAGCAGCTAATCATCAAACATGTTATTGCATTGTGACTACAAATGTGCTTTACTTGAAACAATCATTTTGATTGGACTGTATACCTACAATGTACAAGTGAGAGACTTAAAAAAAATCAATCGTCACAAGACCTGCGACGTGAGCCATGTGCCATGCTGACCTTCTCTTTTTGGTAATAAGAGCTAAAATAATAAGGGTGTAACAACAAAAAATGAAATGGTTGTCGGATGATGCATTTTAATAAGTTAGAATTGTAATCTTATGATCTAAATATTTTCACCATACACTTAACTTTTAAGGGAAAGATGCTTAAGTAATGGATTCAAGAAAAAAGGACAAAAAAAATGAAGCTAAACTGGGACATTTTTCTGGAGTAAAATGAGCATGTTTTCAAGCTTCCAGTAGCCATAAAATCATCACTTGCCTTATTATGTGCCATCTGGTAATACTCTAGACATTTTGAGTCTTATCATCACTTTAAAAATATTGAAGATGATGTTGAGTCCCTGTCAGCCACAATAGGCCTAAATTAGCCATCACTGTCACATGCATGTCCACTGTAGACAATACAGCACCAAGGAAACAGGCAGTAAAAGAACAGGGAAAGCAGGGCAGAAAAGTTGGATCATCTTTTTTAATAAATAGTTTGGGTACATACATGATTTAATGAATAAATGATTGAACTAATAAATGGATTTAACAAAATAAGACTATCCTATAACTGAGTAAAGTCAGGGTTCACGATAGGTCTGAAGGTCCAAATTTTCTAAAATATTTTCCCTGGCAACACGTCTTCTTAATAGAAATACAACCAAATACATAATAAGTTAAAAGATACACTTAAAGTAGTCTTCAACATTTAGGTGGATTTCTTGATAATACCACTAAGAATTATTACCTGCAAAAAGTGTCTCAAATGACTTAACTTGACCCCAGGAATTAATTCAAAACAATTTTCTTTCATCAAGTCAATTCTGACTTCCCTAATGAATTTGGGTGTTGCTTTTTGTGGTTGCAACATAATTTCAACATACTGAAGATAAAACACATGCTCAACAACCGCCAAGGCTACAAAGATTGCTTTTTCATGATTTCAAATGTTTTTAAGCTTAGTTTTGATAACTATTTTTTTTTTTTTTTTAAGCAAAAATGCCACACATTACCTAGTTAAAAGTTCTCAGTTTTTGGATATGCTGCTTTTGTTTAGCATATGTGACAGTAAACTAAATATGTTAAGGTTTTGAAATGCTGATTGGATTCAACAAGCTATCAAGTTAGGCTCAAGGAAATAATGACAGGCATTTTTAACTATTTGCTGACATTTTTGGATCAAACGATCGATCGATTAATTGAGAAAAAAAGATCAGTTGATACTGAAACAGCCCTAAACACAAAAAGTTTTACAAAATGACCTATCTTACAATCATTTTTAAATATTCCTGGATCACAAACTGGGTGTGAATCCACTAAAACTTTTTATGCAGAAGAATAAACACATAAACAAAAAGACAAATGAAACAGAAAACAATGTCCTTGGTGAAGGAGACAAAAATTACACTTAAATGTTTGACTTTTCAGTTGTTATACAACGAAACAATCAGTGGGATGCTGCAACAGGTCATTCAAACTGACACGAATCATCCAGTGTTGCAGCCGACACCCCTTGTCTTTCGGGCTCTTTGTCTTTCACTGCCCTCTCTTGTGCACATTCCTGTCTCACTTGGCTCTCACACCAAGGGGTCACAATGGGAAGGCATGTGTGCTCCTTGGTTAATTTTAGCCCTCATTTCATCAAGGCCATTGAGACAAAACAGAGAGTAACCACCTCAGCCCATCTGCTGAGACCGTGAAGCCACCTCTGATCTCCAAACACCCTTTACAGATTGAGCGTATATCAAAGAACACGTGCTCATACCAACTGATTTTCTGTGGACAAAGTGGAGTGATGACTTTTAGATGAATATGTCACCAATCTGCCAGCTTAGAGGATCATGAATGGTCTCCTAATAGTCTCTATTTTAATTATTTAAAAAACAGTAGGTCACTCTGTACAGCCCAGATATCCACTGGAGTTAATATAATTAAAGGAGCTGTATGTGACATGCAGTGCATATCTATGGGTGTTTTAGGACTGACCTGTTATGAGGAACGGCCCACGAGGAAGCTCCCCCGAGAGCTGCATACCCCTAAGGGCTTAATGTCTATTCGTATTTGCATAGCAACGCTGAAGTGCCGTACTGTAAGCTGGCTGGCAGATGGTAAAGCACTGTCATTTAAAGAGTCAAAATCGCATTGTATTCCCACTGTAACAAATATGCTCAGTGAGGCCTGAATGTTGTTGGCCCATTTGATCGTGTTTTCTTTCATTTTTTTGTTACGGGCTGTAGTTTGTGTTATGTGTTGGTTGTTGTTTATACAGCTAGAGGGGTTTTAGAAATGACGGTTGCTGATGCTGTATTGGCTGTATGCGATGCTGTATTCGACTAATCAACATACACTTAGGACGTCTAGATCAATCACTGTACACTTGCGTCACCCATAGTTCCTTTCCCCATTGGGGGAGTACCCATTCTGAAATGGAAGCGCCTCAAAATGGCATTTAAAAAGGACTTAGAACTAGAACAAAGTTCCTGCCGTCCGAAAAGGCCTCATGATTCAGAGTCTGGGGCAGGACAGTCTGCACACTGCTCTCAACATGGAGGTGACTAGGCAGCTGGCTAACAGCTAACGGTGCTAAGTCAATAAACAGCATTAACAACAGCAACAGTGCTGACAGAACTAACATTGTTAACCTTACATCACACCCAGAGTGAACATGACTTCATTCTCTGTTCAGGATGCCATTATTCCAACATATATCAACATAGCAAATTGTTGTCTGCTGCTGTATTAATGTTCTGAATGTCACATACAGAACCTTTAAGGGTTTTAGATCATTGCAGGTGCTGTGTCAGTGTATCCAGTGGTGTTGGAGACATAGTGAGAAAAAGGAAGTATGATAGACTGACTTGTGAATACCACTCAGCAGTAAACATCACTCAGCTCAGCTGGTCAATGAAACTCTCCTGTGGCAGCTTTTCCCAAATAAAATTAACAATATGGTGTGTGTGTGTGTGTGTGTGTGTGTGTGTGTGTGTGTGTGTGAAGAAGCCACTTGGAGCCTCTTCATGTGACCTTTAAGTAGGTATACAATTGAAACCTGAATGCCTGAATGTCCATTGTGACCCTTAATACGGGGCTTGTGCCGGGTAAATGTCTCATCTTTGGGCTCAAGGAGAAGATTGAATCATTTAAAGTCATAAGAACAGAGAAATAAGCTGCTCCCACAAAGCTACAAACCAGAAATCCTTTTCTGCAAGATTTAAAGGGGACAGGACACATGCACACACGCGCGCGCGCACAGACACATAACTATATGATACCCTGTTAAGGCTTATCAGCACTATAGATTGATATAATACTCCAGACGTGTGATGGCAGCCATAGAGAAGGAGAGGATGCTGCTATTTTGAGCTCAGAGACTTGTGATGTGGAGTGAAGCAGACTGATGAGGGTCTGCACTCTGTCAGTGTCAGACCACCGTCAAGTCATCCATGCTAGAGTAAACACCACTTCAGGACATGGATTTCAAAATAAACATCCTGTTATTAATAAATACTCTGTGTTTAAGTATTTTTAAGTCATGGTAAGTCCTCAAATTGCAAATATTTCCCCTAATTTATATTAAAAAATCCCCAAATGTATTATAGCCATGCATCTTAAAGTGCCATTAGATTGAAGGAGATTTGAGGGCATTATGACAATTAGACAGTCTTCTGATCAAATGGTGTTTTTTTTATGTGAGAATAACACATGTAATGATTATGAAAGAAAAACAAATTCCAAGTATTTCAGAGCATCATATTGAATCATAATATATTTTAAAAATCATGGATGTGCCTTTCCAAGTTTTTGTATTTGGGGTCGCTGTAAGAAATTTTGGGATTATAACAAATTACTAATTTTGGGCCACCAAGTTAGGACGGAGGAGGACATATTCATGCATAAAGCGTGTGAGAGCTACCTTGAGGGGGTCTTAAAACAAACCTCATGTGTGCTTGTTTTCAGGAAAAAGAAAGCGATTCCTTGCTTTTATTTTGAAAGTCTCCCAAAAGGACTTCCGTTTCTGAGCCGGTTAACTCAGAGAGACTTGTCGCTGCTGACAGCTGCTCCTGTCGAGCCGGGGGGCGGTGGAAGGGGAGTGGATCTAGGGAATCTAGTTGATAGGAGCTCCTTCTCCGCCGTCCTTATCGTACAGTGTCCAAACTTGCGGGAGAATGCTGTGATTATATTAACAAACTGAGATATTCTGCAGTTTCTCCTCTCAACTTCTTCTCCCAAGACAGGTTTCCTTCTCTGCCCAGAGGACACCAAAACGTGGGGAACCGGTTTTTTGTACTGTTTGCTTTTCTTTGTAAATGTTAAGAAATGTTGCATATGGTTTTTACGGTATCCTAGTCTACTTTTTTCCACATTATCACCGTGCAACATCCTGCATCTGCTATCGCCCTGGCAACCAGACCTCCTCTCCATCATTCTCAGGCACTTCATCCCTCACCATCAGCCTCCGAGAGAATTCATCAAAACCCTGCTTTTCACGCTCGTCCTCCAAGTGGAAGCAGGTTTTTTTCTTCACACGTGGCTCTTCCAAATCTGTTTTGTTTTTATTTTTTATTCTTTTATTTTTTAACCAGTAAGGTTCATGTGTCGGAGAAGTCTTTTCTCTCAGCACCAAAATGCCTGTGAGACGCGGTCATGTTGCGCTCCAGAACACCTACCTGGACACTATCATCAGGAAATTCGACGAGCAAAGTAAGTGAACGTGAAATTAACTCTTGCGCATGAGATGATGTTAAAGTGCGGGCACACAGTTAACCATCAGATAATGGTTAACCTCCAAAACACCTAATGGCAACAAAAGCTTGAACATTCTTTCACTTTTTAACGACCTACATGGCCAACCTTATCACTTTAATAAGTAATGAATGTTAAATGCTTCTAATTAGCTGTTCTGATTATGGTGAAACAGGTGCGCAGAGTAAGTGCGTAAAGAGTTTACCCTCCATTAGAAACATCTGGTATGTAAAGGAGGGTAATAATTCTCTCAGCCCTAGGGGGGAAAACGCATTTCTGACAGCTTATGGTTAGCATCAGTGGCGATTTTGGGCCAACAGTACATGGATATTCATGTCAGGGTTGTTGAAATAGAGAACTGATGTGAATGGAAAAGGCCTGGGTGTACTTTTGAATTACGGGGGTAAAACCTTATTAATTTGGTGCCAAAGCATATTTCTTAGTTAATTCATTTCACCTTAAGTGTTACAAAAAAAAAAGGCTACAGCATCCCATATGCTGTATTTATCACATTCAGTTTGTCACTCTTATTAATTTAGACTCATTTGTTGCCTGAACAGGTGGCAGGCTTTTTAAAAGTCTTTTCTAATTTGTATCTGTGATGTTGACAGTCCCCCGCTGCTCCTTTTATGTTGTAGGTGTCATTGCACCTGCATGTTCATTTGTTTGTGTGCTCACCTGATGCCTAATATTAGCTCACATGTTCCACTGGCTGCAAAGAGAGACCGCCGCTTACACATTCTTCTGGTTGTTTGTGTCTCCATTTCGCCTATATGTTGTACATCAACAATTACATATCAGTCAGTTACATTTTTGCAGGTGTAGTTTCTTGCTATGATACATTATAATCTAATCTAATAAGATATAATCATGGAAAGTCTGCATTTCTGCCTACCTTTCAAGTCAGTTTTTCCATTTACTCATTGCCTACTAATACCTCACTATGGACCACTAATAGTGTGTTGGGTGTGTAAGAGTGAAAATAACCTTGGCCCCCTGATAAGATCCTGACCAAACATGGAGAAAAAGCTAGTTGATTGCTCTCACACAGTTTTAGTCTGATTACATCTGGGGTCAATAATGTTTGAATCTCTGATGCCTCTTTAAAGAAATTAACCTATTATGTAAGGCCTCTACTGTATGTCCCTAAGTGTGTATGTGTGCACGCGCAGCCCCATGCACATGCACGACCAGGTGTGTGCACGTGCCACAGTGGTGCTGCTTAGCAACGGTGTGACGATCAGTGTTTCCGCTCTGAGCCCCAGATAATGACTTTGGACAGGATGTGCTTTCCACCAGAGGAGCTCACCCATTTACTTTAAAGAGAGGGAAGAGTCCCCTCCACTCATCTGTGTGGGCAGCAGACAGGGAGAGCTGTTTAACCCAGTTCCACCACAGGATAATAAAAGGGCCAGGCAGAGGTGGCAGAGGATATGTATGTACTTTTCATTCAGCTCATTGAACTCCTCCATTAGCAGCCTTCGAACAAAACTGTCCTACTTCACTTTCATGGTGAACTGTGTTTTGGTGTGGTGTTGCCGATGCCACGTACATTACAACCATCAATAACAGGAACTGGATAGTTTATGAGGTCGGAATTACTATTAAGGATTTTTTCTGAGTGCAGACTCAGCATCAACGGTTTGACATCACAGGAAAAACCATTACTGTGGTCCAGTAATTTTCACTGGTGGATGTGGTGGAAGTATTCAGATCCTTTACTGAATTAGAAGTGCCAATACAACAATGTAAAAATATTAAATTACAACTAGAAGTCCTGAATTTAAATCCCACTACAGAAGTATTATAAGTGTACATGCCCCTGTTACTGACATATTATAATAAATTACATTAACAATGCATCAATATTAAAGCAACATTTACTATCATAGCCGGTCAAGGATGGGACTAGTTTTGTCTACTTTAAATAGGCAAGGCAAATTTATTTATATAGCACATTTCATACCCATATGCAACCCAACCTTACACATTTAGCTTATCTAATTAGAGAAGTCGCTCTCATGCAGCTTACAATCCAATTAGAGTACTGAGAATCGGAGCATTATTATGCATTTGGGTCGGGGAAAATGTTCTTGGGTGGGCCGACATAAATTCCATAAATGTCGAAACACTGCTGCAGAATTAAATAGCATTCAAATATCATAAATATCTTGCTGTTTAAAGTGTAACTACAACATGGTAAAACACCATGTCAAAACCAGATAAAACAAACAAAAAGAATAGCCGAAACACAGTATGCACTATACAGTGGTGGAATGTAACTAAGTACATTTCCTACTCAACTATTTTACTTAAGCAGCCAACAAATTTGAGGAAGGTAACTTGTACTGTACATGAGTCCCTTTTTTAATCCCACTTCCTACCTCTTTCACTACATTTCAGGGGAAAACAATGTATTGTTTACATTTGTCCGACAGCTTTAGTTACTTCACTAATAATGATTTTTGCATGCAAAATATACAGAGAGCTTATAAAATATGGTGTCTTGTTATATGATAAATTTCCCAACACTTTATTAAAGGACAGCTCCATCTCAACCAGCCATATTTATGCATGAGTAATGTTAATGTTATGATATAATAGCATAAAGACACAGCCACCATTAAGAACATTTTCCTATATTCTCACATACTTTACCTTTTAATGCAGGACTTTTACTTGTAACAGAGTATTTTTACGGTGGTACTTTTACCTAAATTAAGGATCTTAATACTTCCTCCACCACTGATACTATAAATATAGACAATAAAATAAAATAATATCTATCATAATAAGCAGAAATTAACATAATCTAGCAGTATAATCACAGGGACAGATAATTATCACAGGTGGATGATTTCAGTTTAATAAAAAAAAAATGTCAGTTGAAATCTAACAGACTACTCCTGACAGATGTCAAAACCTGTCAATTCCCACAAGTTACGTGACAACAGCTTTTAGTGACCACAGAGGCTCTTATGATGAAGTGCCCACCTGCTTCTCCTCAGTCCACTTGGGAGAAATTGTGATGTTTATAACATTAGCACCATTTAAAGGTGGAGCTTATTAGCTCCACTTCAACTGATTGTTAATTGAAGACCATGCAGGAGATTTTGAACACCCTGTACTTAAGCCCATTTGATTAAATCTAACTGTGTAAGTGTAATTGTATTGTAAATATCCTAAACCTACAACAAACACAACCACAACATCTTCTACCAATGTGTAAACTGCACTGAATACTCAATGATACTTGGGGTAATTTGGTTAATATGGTTAATTGATACCTATACTGGTTATCTAACATTAATTTTTATACTTAAAGTGAAATACTATACTTTATAGGAACCCTTAAATATACGGCATTTTGAAGATATGTATTGGTTATAATTAGTTTCTTACTTATTTTCTAACTTCAACCCACAGTACATGTTCCCACTTGACTTTAAAACTGGAATATGACACACAGTGCCTTTCACCCCTCAGATCGCAAGTTTCTGATCGCCAATGCCCAGATGAAGAACTGTGGCATCATCTACTGCAACGAAGGCTTCTGCCAGATGTTTGGTTTCGCCAGAGCGGAGATCATGCAGCAGCCCTGTACCTGCCAGTTCTTGGTGGGGCCAGGCACCATGAAGAGCGCCCTGGCCCAGCTGGCACAGGCTCTGCTTGGCTCCGAGGAGCGCAAGGTGGAGATCCTCTACTACGATAAGGAAGGTAAGGCACAAGAGGAAAGGAGTGTTTGCAACCTCAGACCCCTGGGTAGGAGCCTTCTGGCTGTCCTGTTGGACAGCTTGACTGCTATGAAAACACAGTTACCATAATCAGCCATATGTTCCACTGTTTTGCCATCTATCTTCTGAGAAGAAACCTGATTGGACAGATCCTAATTCCCTTACCATCATTTAGTCATTTGCTTCTGTTTCGGCCATTTAAAACATCTGTCAGGCACTGCTCTTAATTTCTGGAATATAGATGGGAAAAAGTAATAATAAATTACATCCAACAGATTGTTTGCCCCTATTCTAAGCTACCATTTTATGATACCAAAGGTGAGGAAATAACAGCTAAGGCTAAATGTTAAATTAAATCCTAAATTATATACAACCTTGTTTTAAAGAGGTAGAAATCTCACTGAGAATGAAAATATCCTTTCAAGAGGAACCAGACCAAGAGGGCAAATGGTCTGGACCTGACAGATTTTTTTTAGAATAGTTATGTGACTAATGTTTCTGAATTTTCAGGATGTAGTTTTTAAATTGATGTGGATCCAGACAGACAACAGTAATTATTTGTATCACTTTAGGAAGTTGGCTGTTAGGAAAATATACTCATACCTTATTTCAGTGTGAGAACATGCTGTTATTTACTGACGAGGACGGCCAATTTAGAGACCAATCATATAGCTAAGACTGATGGGAATGTCATTAGTTGTGCAAATATTTGGTCAATTAACAATCAAAAAATGGTATTGAAAATTTTAAAACTTGACCTGATGATGGCGCTAGATGAAAAGTTACAGGATCATTTACAACAAGGGATCAATTACAATTCATTACAATGGGGACACAAATGTGTCCCAAATATTCACGGCAGTTCATCTGATAAATGTTGGGACATGTCACTCAAAACAAAAAAAATGTTCATCATTGTAGTGCAAGAGGAAAAGTTGGGGGATCTCTTAACTCATTAGGATACATTGTCTGGGAATAAATAATCTTGTCATTTAATAAATTATGACCAGCAAGACAATCTGCCTTGTTTCAAGAACATGCAAAAAATCCTAAATGACTCTTTAATGGCTTGTCTTCCTTCACATTTCTGTTGTTAATTAGCTCAAACAGAAGCACATTCAGATTTTCCTTGATTCTGTCATAAAAATCAAGCTTGAAGTTTTTTATAGACCTCTGCAGTCTCTCTGTGTTCTTAAAATGACCAGATCAGAGATTTATTATCAGGCTTTAAATCCCATAGTATGTACTTGGCACTGACTCGCCTCCCCAGTGAAACCAGGCAGGCACACTCGCCGTCATATTTTTAATCTCTTCATAAGACCTGTTCCTATGGATGCACATTTGTTTTGCCTCTCCTGTTCTGCCATAATGGTTTGTTGGTACAACCTTAATCCCTGCTCTCCTCCCTCTTCAACAATCAACAATCAAACCTCAACCTATATTTATCTTTAGTGTAAAACATTGATTTTAGAATAAGTTATGTACAAACAAAAGCATAATTATCACAGGTGGGGAGGTGAGGGAATGAAAAGTGTAGAGATGTACAGATGGTGATATCAGAATTGTTAAGAGAGAACAGGGTGAAAAAATCCCACAAAGAAATAAGAGACATTTTAAACTTGGCAACCGTGACATTTTATTGATCAACCCCCCTTCCTCTTAAAGCTTTATTTCCTCTTGACTCTTGGACTCAATCTTAATGCCACCATCGGTTGCAGACTGACCTGTGCAAAGGTCTGCATTTTGTCTCCTTGAGCTGTGTCACGTGCGTTCCTTCTTCACCTTTTTATCTGTCACTTGCACAGAGACACTGAAGCAGAAACACATGATGGAGGCAAGCAAACACAACCAGGCTCAGGACGATTACAGACATCCACCATAAACACAAATATAGTCTCAGTCTACTTACATACACAGACATGCACGTGTCTTTTGTTACTTTGGACATTTGGGCATGGGGTGTGCAGTCTAGAGTGCTGTTGTCATGGAAATGCAATCAGCATGCCAGCTTAAAACCGCTAAGCATCTATTTGTTTTGTCTCCTGCTTCCTACTGTGCCTCCAGACTGAACAGGCAGAAAATTTTGCGAACAAGTGGACACAATGTGATTCAGCTGCTCTCACAGGCTGATTCTTTTTTTCAGACTAAATTCCTGTCAGTTTTTTTTCTGATTGGATGTGTGACGAGAATTGAATGCAGGAACTGTGTGTGTGTGTGTGTGTGTGTGTGTGTGTGTGT
>JAPZEB010000009.1:4512805-4527729 GCA_029783705.1 Chaetodon striatus | reverse complement strand
CTGTGTGTGTGTGTGTGTGTGTTTGTGTGATGTGCCCTCTCCCCCATTTCTATTTTTAGACCACACTGATTGCAGAGTGAAGTTAGACCTGACGCAAGTGTTGCTCATTTGGCCTTTTTTAGCTTTCAGTGTTGAAAATCTGTCCCTCCCTTTTCCCTCGAAATCTCTCTCTGTCTTTCTCTGTCTCTCCCACTTGCCTGTGGTCTCCCACCTCATGGTCAGCTGTAAAAGCCTTGTTAAAAAAAAAAAAAAAAGAAGAGGGCTATGAGAGGCATAGTGTGTGGGGGTATAGCTCAGTGGTAGAGCATTTGACTGCAGATCAAGAGGTCCCCGGTTCAAATCCGGGTGCCCCCTGCTTTCCTATTGAATTCTCTCTCTGTGTATCTAAAGGGACCTGCAGACCATGCCTGGTGGACATTGTCCCGGTAAAAAGCGAAGAAGGCCTTGTCATCATGTTCATCCTCGACTTCCAGGAGCTGATTGATCCCTCTCTTAAGAAGTCAGGCCTCAAGCAGAGAGTCACCCAAGGATGGATTTACTGTAAGGCCATTATACCTGTCTCATACCTTACCTACGTGATATAGATTCTAGTGTAGAGAAGCTTTCTGTGCCCCAGTGATAAACTGATACAAATGCTATTTTGCACCTGTGCATGCAGTTGAATTGATTTCTGTTACATGTCATCATTAGCATTGACATTTCCAGTCATGGACATAGTAGAAATTACCAAACATTCTCAGTGAGCATTTTACAAATACATGCAAAAGAAAAAAGAAGGCCCTGTCTGATGCACTTAAAACAAACCAAATCCAGGCAAAAGTGTCTCCTAAATCATATTACTAATACAAAAATAATCACATATAAACAGAATTTGTAGTAGACAAAGTTTTTGTAACAGCTGAGCTGAACACGGAGTTTCCCACTCAGGTCAGAATCGCAGGTTGAAGATGAGGCTGCCGGTGCTGCGGTCCATGCGAAGACCTTCACTTTCCAAAGATCAGTTTGAAGGAGTGGTAGTGGACTACCTGCAGGTGAGATGGCGTGCACACACTCACAACACACACAGGAGATAATGCACTGTAGAATTCTCATGTGTTTGCATGCCTCACATTCTGCTGTGATACATACTGACATGTGACAGTAGCCAAAATCTAAACAAACAATAATACTACATATCTACTATGCATAACCTTTGTAATAACTTAATGTTTGAATTTACTGACAAAAGATTACGCTTGCATGACGAGCACAAAACATTCTGCACTCAAATTATTTATAGACAAACCTTTCTTGTAGGCTTTTCATAACAAAAAATCCTAACACTGAGTATGAGTTGTTTCACATTCCTCAAATAGCAGTAAGAATTGTTTGAAATTCAAGGTCTGATTTCTCAGCCAAAGGGACACCAACGGGAAGAATGAGTGGAAAAACTCCTTTGTTGAGTTCATCTGTCTTTCCTCAGAGTCTCCTCTTACTTCTGTTTAGAGTTCTCATGTGTTTTGATAAATCACTCCTATTGTGACACCATTTCCTGACAGTGTGCATACCTGACACCGGAGCCATATTTGGCCAAGTTAGGCTAACTTATACGTTGGGAATCTTTGGCAGCAATAAAACATTCTTTTCTATTGCAGTTCTACTTTTATTTTAAGTTATAAGTTTGATTTGCAAAACAACAACATTTTAACGGGAAAAGTCCTGTTGTCTGAAATGCTGTAACTGCAGACAGATTATCTTTTTCTAAGAAATACTCATAGCATGTGATTTTGTACATCTAAGACATGGTCTCTTGCTTTCTGTCCTTGACAGCCCAACAGTGAGGAAGTCCCCCTCAAAGAGTTTCGGATCCCGTCCAAGGAGAGCTGCATGCAGTCAGAGACGGAAGCTCTGATAGAACAGGACCTGGATCCTCCCTCCCCTGCAGCCCAACCCTCCACAAAGCGACGCTCCCTACTGACAGACCGCCTGGACCCTGGCAACGCCTTCCCCAGGGGGACGTTACCTCGAAGCTGTTCTCGGGACAGCGTCCGCAGCCTCCGACGCGCCTCATCACTGGACGACATTGATGGCATGAGGGCCGAATGGAGCAGTCGACCTGGAGACCCCCGAACCAACAGCAGTGAGTGTCTGGTTGGGACACTGTAAATGCCTCTGGGGGAATTTACAATAAAAATACAGAATTCATTGTAGTATTATTGCAGGAGGCTATCAGGACTGCATTTGTCTCTGAGAGAAACGAAAATGTCTTCACAGTACACACTGTCATTACATTAGTGAATTATAATGTCTATTAGCATCTCATTGAATCAAATTACACTTCAGACAGGAACATAACACTATCACTCTAAATCAGATTACACTAAGCATGCAACATTACATTATTTTTTTTCATTTGATGATGACATAATTAGTCACCAATTCATAATACTGAATTATTGCCAGTTGTAATGTGTGAAATAGAAACAGATGCTACATGTCATATTTTAACATAATTATCCTTTATTTAAAGATAGTTTTTTCTTTACTGTGACCACAAAAAACAAACATAATCATGTAAGTTAAATAATTTTTGTAATCTTACTAGTTATATAGAACATAATTTACAATACATTTTAGGAGTGTGTGTTTACCTTGTCTGAATACACATTGCATCCATCCATTTTTGTAACTGCTTATCCTCTTGAGGGTCGCAGGGGGGCTGGAGGCTATCCCAGCTGACAATGGGCGAGAGACGGGGTACACCCTGGATAGGTCGCCAGACTATCGCAGGGCACATTGCATCTATGTTGTTAAAATAAACTAGCAGCAACAGAGTTTGAGACTGGAAACAAAAGGGGATACTGAAAATTATACACACATGTCATCGATGTATTTTGGTTTAGTAGGGTTTTGCATGCCAATATCCGGCCCAAACTGATCATTTTCATCAGGAGATTTACCAGTGTTGAACGATGAGGGCAGAAAGGGAGTTTCCTACACTAAGTCCGTTATATTCTGTGTAAGGATACTTCATAGTACATTACTGTTATTATACCAAGGCCAGGAATCAAGGGTAAAAAAAAAAAATAGGGTGTATTCAAAAATGTGCAATCTGTTTTCTGTGCCAGGTCAAAAAAGCATCACTATTGTTGCTATAATTACCTGCAGTTTAACAGAGCTAGCACAGAAATTATATTAGACAGCAACAATAGAGAGACAACAGGAAGAATGAGATATAATAAGTCTGACAGCACCACAAGTTGTCCTGTAGTATGATCTTCAAACACAGCTGTTTAAAAAGGCATATTTCCCATGGCCATGGTATAATATTGTCACCAAAATTAGTCAAAACCCCCACCCCCCGAAAAAATCGGATATAATGACAATGAAGAACATGACACAATTCTGCAAGTGGCACACAACAAATTTCTCGCCACAATTCACTCAAAAGACAGAAATAGACAAGAGTTCAAAGATCACAGATCTCTATCATCCATAACACAGAGAATGACGCTCTGAGCACGTGCAGCCGGCTGATGGTTGTTTCAGCAGAGACTCACAAATCAATCTTTCTATCACTGTGGTTGTGTGTGTGTGTGCGTGTGTGTTTGATTGTGTGTGGGTTTTTTGGTCCACTTGTGGTTAGATTGCACATTAGTGAACATATGTGCTCCTCTCCTCTCAGGGGAAGTACTCTGTGAAGAAACTGTATTTTTTCGTGAAGGTTTCAATCATACGCAGGACTCCCACTTTGTCCCATTTTCTTTCATTTTCATCATACTTGTACATCCATCTGTATCTGTGGGGCTAAGGGAAAATGCAGTCTGTCCTGATTCTCCTCTTGAGGCAAGAAATAGCGGATGAAGCATTTTCTAAAACATTTTAACTGTAATATATATATATATTTTAAATTTTAGTCATGATTTGGCCTTGATTTGGCCTTCAACTTTAAAAGCATATCATAGAGAATTCGTTTAAATATATTTCCAGATATTAGTTTTCTGTTCTGTTTCATTTTTACTCGTCTCACCAGCATTTATTCATTACTTTCCTAGATGTGCTTTTGAGTCCTGATTGCTGATGTTGTTGCTTTCTGCTGCAGATCTGAAGCCCAACTCTCTGAACTCCACCTCAGACTCGGACCTGATGAGACATAGGACCATCGGCCGCATCCCTCAGGTTACTCTCACTTTCGGCTCGGACAGGATGAGACCTCCTTCGCCCACCGAGATTGAAATTATTGCACCCAGCAAGATTAAAGACCGAACCCAGAATGTCACAGAGAAGGTCACTCACGTCACTCAGGTAAGACAAGTCCTTTAAATCCCATCTTTCTTTCTCTTTTTGCATTGTGTCATTTTTTCAAACATAATTCAATCATTCTGTGGTGGAAACTACTGGAATCTTTAATTTGGCATTCCTGATTGTTGGTTTCTTTTTTATTTAGGAATTTAAGATGTCTCTACTTACACTCTGAGAACTGTGATCATTGCACAATTTTTACATAACTTGTTTGTGAGCTAAACGACTGGATGCCTGTAATCTAAAAAGAACAGTGTTCAATGTTCTATTCATCATTTTTGCCTGATGAAAAGTTAATAATGGATGTGCCTGTGCCCACAGAACGACCATTAAGGTCAGATGAAGCCAGACTAAACCTAACACGATTTTTTTTTAATACAGTGAGGTGCGATAATTCTGTTTCACTAAGGAGAGGCTTAGTTTAGAGTGAACAATAATATGTTACATTGTGCAGGATAAAGATGAATAGTGGAAAGTGCTTTGGCAATCGTGATGTGTATATTTAGAGGGTAGAGATGCAACGGTTGGTTAAAAAGTATTCCTCCGAGGGAGTCAAGACACTGGTGGTGGAAGTAAAGCAAGTTGTCTGAAGATGAGGATGATGGGGATGATGGGGATGATGGGATGTGGAGCAGGGCTGGGCACTGGATGTGGTAGAGAGTGGAGGTGAATGGGGTGGAGGAGTCATATCTGTTTGTCCTGAAATTACAACTGACAGCAGCAGAGAGGAGATGGTTTTAAAATTTGATAGCAAAGATATGATTGCTTTAAAGAATCTGGTTGGATTAACTTACAGTGATGCCCACAGTCAGCTGATTGATGAGAAGCTTGAGAGTGAGGCAGAGAGATTTGTGGATGAAATGAGAGCACAAAGACAGTGTTCTTGATTACCGTTTCTCTAGTATCAATGTATTTTTTCTGGGACTTTTTCGGGCAAAATTATCCCCACCCGATGGAAAATTGTTATTTATTTATTACTTTTTTGGATGGGTGGATTTTTTTGCAGAGAAGGATGCATGTTTTTGGATTACTTCAAGTAAAGTTAAGCCTCATATGTAGACATAACAAAGTTTCACAACAGCTTTGTCTGCAAGCTGTTTTAAAGATTTGTCACGCTACTCACTCTGGGAAAAGAAATAATATCAGTCACACCATATTACTTTTTCTCTCCTTTTATCAGAATGTTGGCCATTATTGTAGTTGATCTTTTTGTACTGTCACACTCAGTCATTGTCTCTACACATAGATAGTTCACACAAAGATGTCTATAAATGTTTACTGCTTTTGGCTCACTGAAGATGCTCGAAGACATCTGCAATCTCAGGGTGATAGTGCGAAAGAATAATCTCACCTGAGGTGTGACATCTATGGCACCAGCAGCTCAACACTTTCATCAGCCAACTGTCATCACACCACGGTGTGTCTGTGCACATTTTGGCACGCTGCTACTTCACACGCAGCAGTGGAGGAAGAACCACAATGGAAAAATACTCCAATAGAAGTATGTGCTTTTAAAATAATGGTGGCAATGTGTGTTTTTATTTTCAGAAAACTGGAGATAATAAAATAATCACGAGTAGGTCAGTTAACTAAATCAATTGAAGAATTAAATAAAATCTGTAGTTAATAGGGCTGGGTGATATGGGGAAAATCAAATATCACAATGTTTTTGACCAAATCACTAAAAATGAATATTGTGACAATACTGTGAGATTGACTGTTGGCGCTTTCACCAAATTTTTATACAAGGAGATTTCTGCTAAACAATCATCAGTGACGTAAATATAATGACTAAGTGGGTAAAGGCAATTTATAGAACAGCTAAATCAGTCTGATAAGTTTAGAAAATAAATACTTTACTGTAATGCTGCCTATAAAAACAGGAAATGAAAACACATAACAACATATTACATTATCTAAAATCTATGACAATATCTAGTCCTATATGTCTTATATGTCTTGTATGTCTGCCCAGCCCCAGACCTCATGCGGGAATAGAAACAAATTTTCACGTATTTTTGTTCGTATCCATAATTTTTTCTTATTTTGTTAATATCTGTTATATTCTTGAATTTGGGGTCTAAAGAAATCCTATTGGTCCACTGAATGATGCTGCATGATGCCCATTTCTTGTTGAGGTAAAGCACACTTCAGACCTATTCTTTTACAACTTTTTTTATTTTTTATTTTATGAGCTTTTTAAATCTTAATTACCAAAATAACTCTTAACTGAAGCGATTAGGTAAACATCAACTCATAAAATTGGAAGAAGTAGCACCTTAATATTATAAGTGCTTAAGTGTATTTTTTTTACACACACACACACACACACACACACACACAAACACACACACACACACGGACAAAATGTCATGAACTGGCCTGTTTGGTGCAAGATTGAGCCGGCAGTCGGATGCTGTGGGGCTCCCTTAGTGCATCACATTAACCCAGTTTATCTGAGGGGCTTCCACAGTGGTCAGTTGACTCTCTTTCCATCCTGCCTGAGCCAAACAGGCAGTGTTTTGGCCCAGTTTATCTGTTTGTTTGGCTTTCAGTTTGTTATTTAACAGGACAGCTCTAAAATCTGCCAACAGATCTCAATAAACTTGGTGAAAAACTGGGCCGTGGGCCAAGGGACAAGTGATGTAGTGTCACCATGAGGCCATTTGTAAACACATTACATTTATGTCCATAACACCAAGAACCTTTTACAAAAAGCAGATTGTCTGACTGTAAGGGTCAGCCTGTGTCTCCACATTTAGAAATCCCCAGGTCCCGTCATTACATTTCTCCGTCCATCCACTAGACACCATCAGACTCTCCCTCCTCTCGCCATCACCTGATTGCCCAGCCCTCGTTCACACCTGTTTTCACTCCCCTCATCTGCTGTGCAATTGCTAGGACTTCCCTGCCCACCCCCTCATCTGCATCTCTTTCTCTCGTCAGCCTCTCACCACATATACCAGCCCAGCTCTGTTCATTCACCGTCAGCCATCATTGCTCTGTGCTTCATGCCTTTGTTTTCAGCACATCAGACTTTGACTATAACTCAGACCCTGTACCTGCCTCCCTGCATGTACTTTTCTCTGCTTCTTTCCTGCTATCGTGAGGACTTATTTCAACTTCTATTTAGACTGTTCGGACCTGCCAGCCATCCACATGAACTTCTGTATCTTTTCTTTTATGAATACATCATTGTACTGTCCCTGCCTGCCTCTGTGTCTGCCTTTGGGTTCTTTCCTCATTGCCCTGCCATGACAGTATTGATTGATCCCTTCAAATGTGGGACGTGGACTGAATTAAACATTACTGGTTCAGGTTTTACTCAGCAATGTAAACCAAATTACTCCGTAAATCCACTTCATTGAACAATTTCCATGAACTCTGTGGTCAAGAGCAACCAAAGTTATTTTTCCTTTGGATTTCTTGAATCAAGATGAATCAAAAAGTAAGGACCATGCGGTTTTACCCAAAATTTGTCATACAATATGTTTGCGTGAACCCACATTATTTTTCTGTAATTAAATTCATGGCTAATTTAAAATAAAGTGAACACGATGTGCAAATTCTGACAGATTTAGATAGAAGTGGTAACTCCCAGCACTACGCTGCATAGTTTCTGATAGTGTATTTATTTATTAGTAATGGATCCTAAATTTGCATGACATTTGTATTATCCTATGTAATTGCTGCTGCCTTGGTGACAGTGAGATCTCACTTCTTCACACAAGAGGGGGCGAGTGGTATCGACAGCCTGCCGCACAATGCGGTAACAACGTGGCTTCTGTGGCCTTGGAAAAACTGACAGGACGAACAGAAGGCCTCCCAAAATGCCTGGCAGAACACTTAACTTGTTATCATGACTCCACTGACGTCATGTGCTTCAAGTTTGGATGAAGAGTGTTTCTCTGTGTTAGCATGGCAGTGGAGTAGGGTTTGTCTTACTCTTCATGTTTCTCCTAGAGGGTAGAAAGCAGTTATAACAGCTGTCTGTCTCTGGTATGTCTCCTGTTGACAGACCACACACGGCCCTTCTCAGCTTGTCTCCATCTTAATGAAAACTTCAGTCCAGAACTGTGTCTTTAAATCTTGTTTTATAATAAAAACAATGG
Source organism: Chaetodon striatus (assembly GCA_029783705.1). NCBI lineage: Eukaryota > Metazoa > Chordata > Actinopteri > Chaetodontiformes > Chaetodontidae > Chaetodon > Chaetodon striatus. Next base: position 4,519,336 of record JAPZEB010000009.1, on the reverse strand, counting down.
GCTGGGAAGTTTTCACTTGTTTGCAGTGTATATCAACTTGTTTCAAATTGTTTAGCTGTTTAATAACATATTTAAATGGACTATCAAGTGGCAATTTATGAATCCATCTCATTTTGTGATATTATTTTTTTACACTAGACATTTAAACCAATTAAATTGCAAATTAATTATGTGGACATCTTCGCAGATATTTGATCTCTTGTTTGATGGAAAAGACTATGCCTTCAGAGTATTATCTTTTGGGTTTGTTTTTAGTGTGATGTGTTTTGGATATATTCCTTGATGTTTTAGCTGTGAAACATTAGATCTCCTGAAGTTCTTTAGATTTTCAGTGAATGAATTTGAAAGATCTCCTTGAGGCATTTATTAGGACATATGAATACCGTATGTCTCTGCTTTGAAAAATATCTTGTGTCCGATGTCATTTTCCACAGAAAAAGTTCTACCAATGTAAATGTGCAAAACGATTCCATTTGAAAAGTTCACCACTGGACACAAGATGTCTCAACTTGAACTAAAAGCTTCAAGTTTCCACATCACACTTGTGTAAGCTGCGAACTGAACCAGGATTGGCTTCCCAAGTAGTTGTGATGTCACAAGATTCTGCTTGTATATACACATCCTTTACTGAGTTTAAAGGTGAGCACAGGGAAATTTTTCCCCTTCAGCCAATGAAGCTGAAAACTGACTTCTAATGATAAACTCTGCACAAGTGAGTTAAAAATATAATGAAGCACATTTTTAATGGAGGGGGACTTAAAGTTTGTAGTTTTATTTGTCCCATCAGTTAAGGTGGTTGTCTGTGCTTGTCCATTTGCGCATACCTACTTTTTCTCGTTCCAACAAAACAAATGTATGTGGAGATCATCTGGGTGTGTGGGGGGATCACAGATCTTCTGTGAAGCTGTCTGTTCTGGTGAAATGTCCATAGTTATGAAAGCGAGTAAAAAAGGGCGATGGCTGCGAGCCTATTGAGCGGCACTCGGTGGCTTGATGCTGATGCCGGTGACCTTGGCCTCTGAAGCTAATGGAAGTGGAGGGCATGCTCTCTGTGCATCTGCCAAACCTCCAACTGCCCTAAAAAATCACACTGCAGTCTCCTCCTCCTCCCGTCTTCATGCTGGTGCCAGTTTGAGCTTTGGTCCTGTTAAAACAGCTTGAGTTGACTCCTCGCAGTGGTATCATAGTTGTGGGGTCAAAGATGAATGTGAATCTCTGAAGGTCAGGTTTTAGGTCACAGTAATCGTTTCTGCTCTCACGCAGCAACAAACTGTAGCAATGGTCAATAAGCATACCGAGTACAACTTGTTTTTGTTTGTTTTTTTAAAGTTCAGGTTTTTTAAACTGAATCTATCAACAGATGTTACCTTTACTTTTTGTTATTTGCCCTTATACAATAAAATTGTTAATTATCCCGCCTTTATAATTGGATTTCGATTGGCACCTTACAAAAAGGGAAATGAAGGCTGTCATTGATCTTTGTTCATATTGATTTGTCTGCATAACATGAAGCACACAGTGTGATTGACTAGACTGCAGCTTGTAAAAGACTGGTAACTGTAGAAAAGGCCCAACACACTACAACGAGCGTGTGTGCGAGAGACAGAGTGTGTTTTGGGAAAGCAGAAATGTGTTTATATGGTGCCCCCTGGCTGTCAATGAGCTTACAACATGAGACTGCCAAGGAATTCAGTTTGAATTGACAAGAACTTTCTATTTGTTTTTGAAAGGTGGGACCATGGTTTTTAAATTTTGTGGGCAGGAGAGTGTGCACACATTTCAGGTATACTCGTTTGTCTGATTTATATTCCCTAAGTATTATATCTCATCAAACTCATTATTAAAAAGCAGTCAACAACTGCAGGTTGGATGACTGTCCTCCAAGATACTACAAACTACTACAAACATTTTTGGCTACATTTCATTGTGGAAAATTATGTTGTTTATAGCTTATACAGTCAGTTAATTTATTATTATAATTATTAATTTATTTATTCGCGGTGGTGATACGATGTAGTTTGGTAGAAAGAAAATAGTTCGGCTCACAACAAGGTCTGTGGATTATCTTGAGTAACTGGGTTATGATTTCCGGAAAAAGTCATCACTGTTGAGTTTTTCAAATGTATTTTTTTGCCACTTTGAACACCACAAGCCGAGTACCATCTAGTCCCATTATATTTGAGAGAAGGTAGCCATCTCTTCACCTGATATATCCAACACTCAGCAACTCACACCAAACAATCCAGACAGATAAATAACACTACGAGTAAGAGGAAAAATATGTATTATTGATACTTGGGGCAACTGTTCATTCAAAAAGTTTAATGTATTTGGTTTGATTTATTTAATCTACCACTTTTAGAGACCATATTCATAATTATTTTAAGTAACTCATAGAACCTAGAGAACATCAATAACAGCAATATTATATGTGTATATGTATGTAGGTATGTATGGGGAGGTTTGTGTATATAGGGATGTATGTGTGCAAATGTCTGCAGATATGTATGTTTGTGTGTGCGTATGTATAAGTATGTGTATGTATATGTGTCTGTGTATATATATAGGCATGTATGTATGTATATATGTGTATATATATATATGTGTGTATATATATGGATATATGTAGTTTACATTTAGGTTTTCTTAATACAAAGTCATAAAGACATTTATTTATCTATAAGTATCAGGCATGAGCATCTTGACAGGTTACTAGGAAGCATGGCATTTTTATTTAGTAGTTAAGGAGAAGGGGTGGGAGCTTCTAAGTTATACTTCTTCTCACTCCTTTTCAAATATGTATTCTGTCTTATGTTTAAATGTTTTGTTTAATTTTTATTATTTTGGTTTTGGTTTTCATATTCAAAACAAACAATCAATCAATGTATGCAAACCTGCAGTGTTATAATAACCTGACATAACAAGAGCACCATCAAGGAGTTGTTCGTTTAGTTTAATATTATATTTCGTGTTTGGTGCCATTCTGCAGGCAAGAGAGCTTAACATTCATACAAGAATGAAAAATGTGAAGAAACAATATGTTGGTGAAGGTTATCAGTCATCCAGGTCATGGTAATGCTGAAGAAACAATGTTAATTCTAATACTATGAAAAGGAAAAAATCTAACCAAATCTAAATCAAAGTTTTCTGATGGGAGTGGTTTGGGTTTCACGTCAATGAGCCTCTGGACAGACTTATTTGGTTACTTTTTTTTTTTTTTAAAGAGACTTTGTAAAGACACTGAATTGAATGAGGTCTGGCAAAAGCTGCTAAACTGACTCCGCCCCAGCCAGGGGGAGGGTGAAAAGCTGATGAGCCTGAGCTGACAGAGAAAGAGATGGAGAAATTCAATTCAAGCCAAATCACCATGTGGCAGCCGACAATGTCCGAAAATATCAGAGTGTGCAAAAAGAGGAGCATGCTGCCCAGCGCCATTACAACCGTCAGGTGAAGAAGTAAAGCTTCTGTATGGTGACCCCTTTGACCTTTTAATGGTAATTAAATAATATAACAGATGAGAAAATACCTTGCATTCAAGCCTGATAGTTTGTCAAAAACTGAATGAAGAAGCAATGTGACAAGATGATTGATGGAGGGATACACAGTCATTCTTCACTGTGTTTGTTGGCTTAGTAGTGATTAATCACAGAATGCAGAGATTAAAGCCTCGTGAGGAACATAGCAGGTGTAAGTAAGGGCATTCTAAGTCTACATATTGCAAACCTTTCCAGCACAACCTTCGGTGAACCTTTTCAAATAGGATCAGTCAAGGAAAACAGATGGAAAGGGACTGAGATCCAAGGTTTCACTAAGACTGCTCCCAAAATCCTCTCAAACTGGTCAACCCTTTAGTGAGTCCACAAGTCTACAGCAGCCACAGTGCTATAGTGTGCTATGTATATGTAGCTTAAGAGGTCCATGCTGCTTGAAATTACAATAACTTCTTTTATTATTCATGGTTTATCTCAATTGTTTACAGACCTTTATTAAAAATAGCCAAACATTAGGAACAGAGTTTTATTTCTAGTTTCCCCCATGTCATAAGGTTATTTCTTCATATTTCAAGAAGAACTTCCTCTGTTCTCTTATCTGCTCCTGTATTTATTTGCTTTTAATGCTAACTCAGCCCTTCCTCTTTGTTTACCTTCTGTCTAATAAATCCATCAGATTCATGTCACACTGTACGCACACGATTCCTACAGCTGAAGGCAAGTTAGATTTAAGACTTTTTAAAACTATTCATTAATGTCACTTGAAATAAAACTTAAGATCAATTTTACAATGACAAAAACTGACAAAAAACTGAACTAAACTAAGATCAGTTGTTTAGGGTTAGACACAATTTTGCTAAAATGTTTACTGTAAAATAAAACATGACTTTGTCTTGTAGTGGAGACAAGGATAGAGCAGAAATAAGAAATATGTGCTGTCTGTTGGCCAGATTTCTTGGGAGATTTTGCATCTCAGCATGTGGAATTTTACTGCCTTATTTGCCATCTTGCCAAGTTTGAAAACCATTTTGCATGAAATACACCGAACCTTGTATACACTGCCATGTGCCAATTTCAGACACGCCGCAGTGTTGTTGGTTAAACTATCCTGATCTGTGTGACATTAATAAGAGAGCCAACTGGAAAAATACATTAAAAAACAAATGTTATCAATTAGTTTCAGATTTACAATGCCACTAGCACTGCAGCTCTTAATTATTTTAGTACTTAAGTATTCTACCGATTAATCTATGATTAATTCAGTAATTGGATAACAAATACTTTTGCTTTATTAAAGAGTAATAGTAAATATGTAAAAGAAAAATTAAAACAGGTCTCTTAAATGAACTAATTAGTTTCCTTTTCAGAAAAAAAAAAAAACATTTTTACTGCTCAAAATAGAACAATGATTAGGCTCCAAATACTACTTACGCTATCTGATATTTAGATTTTTGAGGAATCATATGTATGCTGTGAGAGGAGTACTGTTGGGGTGCATGTTCTTGTGTGTGTGTGTGTTTGACTGTCATAACAATAATATGAATGAAGCTCAGGTTTTCACAAACTGACTGAAGCATTTTTATTTTCTGTGGTTATGTCTCTCAGTTAACTCAGTTTACTCAGGAAAATAAGCAGAGTAAATAAAACGCTGCAGTCAGTTTGTGAAAACGAACCAGCTGCCATGTTCACTTCCGTTCTTAAAAGGGAAACTTCACTGATTTTCGAACAGCTCTGCGTCACGGCAGTGTGGGTAGTTTGTGCAGATGATTTATGTCTGTTTCCCTCTGTGCTACCTGGAGCCTCCTGGTGGGGTTCCCCAGGTTTCCCATCATGTGACAGACTTTTAGACATTTGTCTGCGAATGAGCGGGGAGCTCCAGGTGCTGCAGCCTGGAGGGAGGCCAGTGTGAATGCTAACATACATGTTACCTTGTGTCGGGTCTCCTTCGTACATTGGATGCTTTCTGTTGAGATGCAGTAGCCTGTTGACATAGTGCAGTGATGGGGTAAGCTAATATGGTTTTACAGTAGACGCACAGTATAGAGTTTCGGTTTTTTTTTCACCTTGAATCTCAGACTTTGGTTACTTTCTGTCATTTTCTTCAACATGTCTTCTCTTCACCCTTTTCTCTTCACCCACCCATTTTCTCTCTTTTTTCATCATTTTACAATCCATGCTATGAAATCATGTCTTCTGAGAGACTGCTGTGAGGTGCTGATGCTGCTGTGATAGCAACTCTCCCAAGACAATAAGAGATACAAGATGTCTGCCCCCAGCTGCTAGATGATCCACCAAAAACACTTTTTCCTCAAACTTTTCTCCCCAGACACAAAACTTCTTTCATTTCCATTTTTTTTAAATCTGCGTTTTCTGCTTTTCACTGGATTTTACACTGGATCCACTATGGAGCTTTTTTCCTATCTTTATTCAAGTGGTATATCAATTTGAGAGCATCATTTATTGATTTCACGTTCAGATTTTGTAATATTTTCCGCCAAAACCCTGCCCTCGCACTCAAATATCCTCTGCTTGCGCTTAGATCGACTCTGTTTCTGCTCAAACTGTGTGCTCGTACTCAGATACAATGTTGCTTGCATAGATTTCCAACTCCAGCTTCAGCTCTTCTCCTCGCACTCAAGCTGCTTCTGTGCACCACGTTTATTGTTGACCAATGAAATTATCCCTGCCGTTCATCCCGTTCGGGTGAGTACTCTTTAACCAGGTTCATCCACTCGCACCCTCCAGGGTTTTATTAAATGTTCTTCCCTTGCTTTCCTTAAGACTTCTGGAATAAAAGGACTGTTAATTTCCATACGTGCGCCCGTTTTTTTTATTATAACAGCCACATACAGTACAATAGTAGCCGCATGGCACAGCGCCCCCTTGTCTGTGTGCTGGAGGAGAAAACAACGTCACCTTTATCATGACTCAAGAGCGGGAGTCTAGCGGATTGCTGGCCAACATGGACCGTCAAAGTCAAGGACCTCAAGTAAGGTTTTTTTTTTTTTTAAGTTTTTTAAGGAATTTTTTAGGAATTTAA
>JAPZEB010000009.1:4497658-4508355 GCA_029783705.1 Chaetodon striatus | reverse complement strand
GGTTCGCTTGAGCCTGTGTGCTCCAGTATCCTTTGGACCAAATTTCTGAAGTCTCTGCTGATATAAGAACTTATAGCTGTTCTAATGAGTGTTAGAGGTTGTGTGTAAGTTAAATAACAAAATAGAAACAACATACTGTTTTAAACCATTAAAAACTTCCGAATCTCCTGTGGTTTTTATTAAATCTATGCTGTTAACGTACAAAGCAAAAGTTGAGGCTGAATTACATAGCAATGCATCTGAAGAATTAAATCTGCTGAAAGAATCAAATCCTGAAAAAGTTTAGCCTGGCATGAGCACTTTCCATATTTTCATCTCCTCACGATAAATCAACTCTTAGCTCTCAACTCAGTCCCTGTAAAGTACCCTTTGTCCCACTTGTCATACTGTGAATGAAGAACATCCTCACTATCCTGTCCTTCTCTCCTTAGGTGTTGTCTCTAGGTGCTGACGTGCTTCCAGAGTACAAGCTCCAGGCCCCACGCATCCACAAATGGACAATCCTTCACTACAGCCCTTTCAAAGCAGTATGGGACTGGGTCATCCTGTTGCTGGTCATCTACACCGCCATCTTTACACCGTACTCAGCCGCCTTCCTTCTCAACGAGGTGGAGGAAGAGCGGAGAAGAACCTGTGGCTACACCTGCAACCCACTCAATGTGGTGGACCTGGTGGTGGATGTCATGTTCATCGTGGACATCCTCATCAACTTTAGGACCACCTACGTCAACCACAATGATGAAGTGGTCAGCCACCCGGGACGCATCGCGCAACACTATTTTAAGGGCTGGTTCCTCATCGACATCGTGGCTGCCATCCCCTTTGATCTGCTCATATTCCGCTCCGGCTCTGAGGAGGTGAGAACGAAGGGGACACAGTTGATGTCAGTGGCATCACAACATCAAAATCAAACATTTTACTTCTCCCAATGTTTTCTAACAAGATAAATATGCCTTTTTCACAGCAGACAAAAGGTCGAATATCAAATTAGTGTGTAATAATGGCTCCTTCCATGTAGCCTTTCAGGAGGTTATGTCAGTGAGCCAGCTAAATAAAATGCAGCCATTAGCCATATTATCAGTTACACTGGTCTTTTCCTGCCACAACAAATGTCAAAATGCTGGTATTTAGCCGGAATTTAGTATTGTGGTTTTAACTTGGCTGCAATGACAAAATGTTTGTGTCTTGTGGGTCAAGTGTTCAACACGTACACCATATAAGCAAAATGTCCTTAGTAGAGTTGTTCCAATACTGATAGCAGTATCGGAAATGCCTACGATGCTGCCTAAAATGTTGGATCTAGTATTGGTGAGTACATGAGTCTATGCACCGATCCAATACCACATAATTTATTAATGAACTTTAAAGTAGTTTCACACCTAGATACAATGGTAGTTTTCCAGAAAGTCAGTTCTTCTTTGCTGCTCTAAATCAATAGCCTACACAGAAAATTGCACTGTGCAGCCACTGGCAACTACTGTTCTCACACCCAGACACAAGAAACAGACATCAAAGAACCAGTGGCAATGAAGGCCAACTGTGTTGCCTCAAATCATCTGTTTCACAAACAGCCACACTTAAACATTCCACAACCGCGACAGCAAATGGCCACCCAGCACGTACATTCTGCACCTGCATGAAAGGAAATAACTCTCCATACCAGCAGGCCGTCTGCAGTCTTCGTCATTCAAAAGGGAAACTGGAAGACCGTCAGGACTCGTCCGTGTGTTAGCAAACAGTAACACAAACAACTACAAACTTTGTGCTAAAGGGCCTAATGATTCCTTTAAAAAACAATCATACCTAATATAACAAGTTTGTTTTGATCTCACGTCCCCCTGAATTAAATCGTTTCTTTGTTTTCCTATGTTCCATTTCTCTTCCCATTCCCAGAGTTAAACTGCGCAAAAGAGTGATATCGTTCTCAAATGGTCTCACTGTCTCCAACGCCGATTCAACATGCTAAACTGGCCAAAAAATGGTGACAAGAGCTGAAAAGTGCCAACGGTATGGGCCACACCGCAAAACAAGGGTGACAGAGTTCCCTGACAGCCCAATATTAATTTATTACTGAACGACGTCTTTGTTTGTCAGAGCCCATAGAACTGTAAAGAAGAACTGATTTCTAGTAAACAGTGTAAAGTAAGCCGTGGAAAAATGTCAGCAATCTGCCAATGGCTATGGTATATAATCTTTGTATGTATTTGTTCATGCTTTACAAAGGGTTTAACATGAGCCATACCATACAACAATGATGGCAATCATTACACATCAGTAGGGCTTAGTGGTATACAGCCATTAATTTAATTTATTAATTAATTTATTTATTCTTAATGCAATGGTATTTGATCTGTACTTGGTATTGGCCAATACACAAGTTCAGTTATGGGAATTGGTACCAGAAGGAAAAAATGGGGTCGGACCATGTCTAGTCATCAGTTTGAATCTGGTTTTGGACATTGTTGCATACCCCTTTCTCTCCCTGTGTTATCTGTCTCTATCACCAATGTCCCTATCAAACAGAGGCATAAATGATAAGGTGTTTAATGGCATGGTAAAATGACAGTACCATAGTAGATAACAAGGACAGAAGACCCAATTAATATGTTTCAGTTCTTCATAAGGACCAATGAAAGAAACTCCTTTTAAGAAACACCTTTGAGTTAAAGATGCTAGAGGAACAGAGGCTAAGTAAGTAGGTAGGACTCCTGCTCTCTATTTAATCATCACTAAAACATGTAAAGTTGGCTAAATATAGGACAGTTGGATGCTACTCTGCTGAGATATTGACCCCATATGAACAAGCACACCACTTGCAAACTAGGAAATTACAGCAACTATTCGGGCAATGTCAGATTTCCTTCATACCATTGACCAAAATTGGTTATTGAATTATTTGGAGCAAGAAACAGGTCATACAGTTACAGAATCTTTGTTGATTTAATATACAACAATTACTCTAAACATTTGTTAGCAACATTTAGAGTTTTGAGATACAGTTAATCCATTTGTTATCTAAACATCTTGCATAGTTTACCGATTTGTCCAACATTCAGATCCCAGGTTTGGTTGATTGTAAGCATTTCTCAGACTGATTGCAGATTTTGTTTAATGTTTTTTAGACTTTTAGATGTTAGTGGTGGAATATGGGACATTAAGTGTCACGTCATCATAGTCTGTATGTAAGTATGTCAATGCCTTGCACGCTGGAACCTTTCATTTAAGTCTCAGGACACTTTATAACTGCAGCAGAAGGTCAGTTTATATCCCAGTGATTTATGTTACTGGTTTGAGCACATTTTAGACTGGAAAGAAAGCTTGCTAATATCACCAACATAAAGTCTACTCTTCTCTCTCTCCATCAGCCTCAGACAACCACTCTGATTGGCTTACTGAAAACAGCCAGACTGTTGAGGTTGGTACGAGTGGCCAGGAAGTTGGACCGCTACTCAGAATATGGAGCTGCGGTCCTTTTCCTCCTCATGTGCACCTTTGCCCTCATCGCTCATTGGCTAGCCTGTATCTGGTATGCCATTGGAAACGTGGAACGCACCGGCTCTGCCCGCATCAGAGGCATGAAGATCGGCTGGCTGGACAACTTGGCTGAGCAGATTGGTAAACAGTACAATGACAGCGATGCAGCCTCTGGCCCCTCCATCAAGGACAAGTATGTTACAGCCCTGTACTTCACCTTCAGCAGCCTGACCAGTGTGGGTTTTGGGAACGTCTCACCCAACACCAACCCAGAGAAGATCTTCTCCATCTGTGTCATGCTCATAGGCTGTGAGTAGAATGGGAATGAGTCTGATATCAGAGCACCAGCTTGAACAAATACAATATGTCTATTTATAAAGCAGCGGTAGGTGAATGTTAATATTTGTCTGTATGTGCAAGAGAGAGGCAGAATCAGGATGAAAACCTCCGTCAACAAGGTTTTGAATCTTGACTGAGTGAACCAGCTGGTAACCAGTATTTTGTGGCAAAATTTGGTCCTATATTTTTATCATTGTCATGCTATATAATAAAATATTATGTGTTTCTGAAGACTAATGTGTATGTCAGTGTAGAATTTTTATGTAGAAATAAAAAAATTTCAGGGCTTCACACCCTTCAAACTATAGGTTTAGTATTTTCCAACCATGACCCTATTTGCCCATGCTTTTGTGTCTAAGTATCTAACAGGAACAACAGTTTATGAAATTGGTCTAGTATTGAGTGAGAGAGCTCCAGACAGCAGCCCGAAACAGGCTGCAATGTAACCACTCTGGGCATGTTTGCACTGTCAATGTATGTCTACTAAAGGTGCTTGTTTTTGTTATTGACAGACTCAGATTATTGTTCTAAATGTCTGACAACATAGTGGAAAGGATCCTGACTGAGATATATCTATTGTTAAAGGGTAAGGTCCTTTTTGTTTGACCAGAAACATCCCCAAATTTGCTGTTGCAAAACCAGTTATACTCCGTTTATATATATTCACAATAATTTTAACATTGTAAAACACTCAGTTCAAAATTGATAATTTAATTGAAATAAACCCTTAATTCACCCAGTCAGATGTCAAACTATACTGACTCTATACACACTAAAATTATGTTTTATTTATATGAGTCTGGTGGATTTGGCAATATCAATTTCAGCGATGTTTCTGGTTAAACAAAAAGGATCTTACTCTCAAAAAGGTATATTGTTGTCAGGGATCCTTTTCATAATGTTGGCAGGCACTTAAAATAATAATCTGAGCCTGTCAGTGACAAAAACAAGCACTTTTAGTGGATGTGAATTAATGGTGCAAACATGCTCTAAATGGTTACATTGCAGCCTGTTTCACCACTGCTGTCTACAGCACTCTCGTTCAATACTGGACCAATGTAATGGTTGTTAGTCACTTAGACACAAAAACACTGAAAAATAGCATCCAGGTTAAAATTGAACAAATTTATCCTTTAAAGGCAAGGTGACACATGCATGTATTTGATCACACATTAAACTCTGGTGGAGGAGATCCTCTGTCTTTACATCAGGCATTATAAGGCAATTCTTTTTTTAAAATTGTATTTATTAGAGAATTTTTGCTCAATTATTATTTGAATGAAAATCCCACATTTCTCTTAAATATTTGCAAATTGATTTGTCGGTCTAAAGCAGTTGTTAATAACAAAAATAACTAACTGAATTTTATCCTTCATCATTGTGTTTATATGATGTATTTTGTGAAATGATTTAACAACATAGATGTAATATCAGCATGTTGTCAAAGGACTTTGATTTAAAATACAGAATTTTTCGCATGCTGTCACTTATTTTGTAAAAGTACAATAGAAAACAGTACATTTATCCAATCTTGGTATCAATTCCTCTAACATACAGTATCTCTGTTGTCTTTCCCATGCAGCTCTGATGTACGCCAGTATCTTTGGTAACGTATCGGCCATCATTCAGAGACTGTATTCAGGCACAGCCCGGTACCACACTCAGATGCTGCGGGTCAAAGAGTTCATCCGTTTCCACCAGATTCCAGGAGGCCTGAGGCAGAGGCTAGAGGAGTACTTCCAACATGCCTGGTCCTACACTAACGGCATCGACATGAACGCTGTAAGTCAAGTAAGATATTCATGTGCATACGTGGTCCTGCACCAAGTTCACATGAGGCAATATTATTCAGGTAGAAACACTTTCTTTGTTGAACAGTGGATGTTTGGACAATTTAGAAAAGTGTATTGGTTACCTTATGCATTTGGGTAAAAACTTCAAATTACATATTTGAGTTTTGCTTCTCAGAAGGGCAAATGTGAGGGGGTATAGCTCAGTGGTAGAGCATTTGACTGCAGATCAAGAGGTCCCCAGTTCAAATCTGGGTGCCCCCTGACTTAACCTTTAGTGTACATGATCCTAAACCACAACTGTTGTACTGGTCACTCAGCTGGAACAAATATTGAGAACTGATGATGCATGATAAATTGCTGTATAAAATATGTCTCAATCAAACCACGGAGCATGTAGACATCTCCTTATTTTTAGATTTATCATCAACATATACTGTAGGACTATATGTGCATCTATATTGCTGTTCTCGAAATAAATTATTGGCAGAACATGCCTAAAAAATCCTAGGCACTTAAGTGGATGGTGAAAATAAGCATTCTTACAAAACTTATATATACATCATGTACTAGGATGTTTTAGCACTCTCATTTTTTGCCGGTTGTCTTTTTATATATCCCATTGATGTTTGCAGTAGTACCTCAGATATTCTGTGTTTGACCTACATTGGTTGTTTGCTTTGTTCTTTGCTGCGGCAATGACCCAGTTTTCCCACATTGAACTTTCACGTAATCTTACACTTTTATGAACATAAATGCAGGTTTTCTCTATGTTGCATCGCAAGTGGATTCACTTTCAGAATTTAAATTTTTTTTTTATATCTGTCAGTTTCCAACAAAATCTTTATCACAGTCAACCTTTTCCTCTTCTTTGAACATATTTTGGGATTCATATGCGCTACTGTAAAGATGAAATAAAACATGGTCTATTAACAGGGGGTATAGCTCAGTGGTAGAGCATTTGACTGCAGATCAAGAGGTCCCCAGTTCAAATCTGGGTGCCCCCTTCTTATTTAAACAGAGATGAGTGGTTCCAGTGAGGCTGAAGAATTGGGAGATGGCGATTTTAGTGATGATGTGCGTCATATCGCTGCTTAGGCTGCTATCAGCACTGGAGCATGACACAGCCTGAGAGCAACATTAGCGCCTGCCAATTCAATGTGAGAATAGATAATCACTTGGAGCCGCTGTCCTTTGTGCCCCCACAACCCCGAATCAATCTGTCACAATTTGCTCTCCTTCTGTCACCATGATGTTTCTTTATTATGTACCTTTCAGATTCAGTTTTCCATTTTTATGTTACAAGGTTTTAAAGATACTGGACAAATTAATGCAGGAAAAAATTATAAATATCATGGACAATTACTGACAATAGATTCACCCAATGCCCTCTGTTGCCCCGCAGGTTTTAAAGGGTTTCCCTGAGTGTCTACAGGCTGACATCTGCCTCCATTTGAACCGCAGCTTGCTGCAGAACTGCAAAGCCTTTCGAGGTGCCAACAAAGGCTGCTTGCGGGCTCTAGCCATGCGATTCAAAACCACCCACGCTCCGCCAGGTGACACTCTGGTCCACAGTGGGGACATTCTCACCGCCCTCTACTTCATTTCCAGAGGCTCTATAGAGATCCTCAGGGACGACGTGGTGGTGGCCATACTAGGTGAGCTGCAAGCCAGTATGGAGGTCCTACTTACTGGGTCCTTTTTTTTCTGTAAGGTTGCAAATCAGCCATATTTTTTATCATCAGTCACTCATTTAAATATTCAACAAATTATTTCACTTACAAAAGGTCAAGAATGATGACCTGTGCCCAACCAAACTCTAAAATGAAATCTTGAAATTGCATTAAAAATCTTAATTTTACTCCTTTGACACACTGTAACCACAGTGTGTTGCTAATTTTAGTTTAATTAATTAAATTTTTTGGGTCTCTTTGTTTCCTCGAACTTTGTGTCTCTTTCACAAAGCTTTAAAGCAAACACACTGAGTGTGTGTTTGTGTGTTGCCAGAGGTGTTTGGGCAGAGCTCCACTTCCATTCCACAGTGGCATCGATCATCAATAGGGTCAGCACTCAGATCCAGGCCGACATAGGTCATTTCTTCTTTAGCAGAGTTTGGGGGGATCATTAATTTGTTTTGAGTAGCAGAGCTGGTGAGGTCACTCTATTGCATGGTTTCTCATTTGTTTTGAATGAGATTCATCCATCAAAGTGTTATCAGTTAACTTTTTTCACCAATACTAACAGTCGCTTGCTCGCTTGGTTAAATATCTATAATCATTCCCCATGCTTGTTTCTCCTTTTGCTGTTGTTTCTGTAGGAAAGAACGACATATTTGGTGAGCCCATCAGTCTGTATTGGAGGCCAGGTAAATCCAGCGCTGATGTCAGGGCACTGACCTACTGCGACCTTCACAAAATCCTGAGAGATGACCTGCTGGAAGTGCTGGACATGTATCCCGACTTCGCTGACATGTTCTGGAACAATTTGGAGATCACATTCAACCTCAGAGATGTGAGTGCCACCAGAGGGTGATGATACACCTAGAAACAGTTATTATTCACAGACCTTTTGCATAATCTATGCTTTTTTTTTTGCCTCGAAACCTAAGAAAATTTATTTCGACCAGTTTTCTAAATAAACATGCGTATACATTCAACATTTCCCCCTACAATTTGTTGTGTGTATACGTTAGACCTCACAAGCATACCTAAATTCATTCCTACCCCATGAAACATTTGCAAAGCCTTTTTTAAAAAATGCCCTGAAACCTGCATTTTTTTTTAGATTGGCTTACATACCTTTTTTTTGAATACTCTTTTACTGGCATATCTCCACCTTTATGGTACTTAACTGCCTCTATGTACAGTGCACACAGCATAGCATTGCTCTATAGCACCACAGGTGGCCAGTCACAAATGCCACAGGGCACCTTAAAGAGGTGAATAAAAAAAATGACATAACTTGGTCCTACCCGCTTAGACGATCTCTTCTCAGTTTTGTGTTGTATCCCTATCCTTAAAAAAATGTATATATGGAATATTACTTTTAATATATCAGTCATGTTTTGGTCTTATGATTGTGTGTTTGGTGTGTTTTTCTTGTACTTATAGTCCCTGGCTGTTAAACGTATGTCTATACAGGTGGAAAGGCCAAAAATTACAATAAGCATCATAGACTCATCATACATAATAATTTAAGGCAGTCCAAGAATGTATGTATCCTTTAAGTATGAGATCCTGGTGTGTATTTCTGAATTTCTGAAGCTGATATGTATCAGGCAGATAGAATACACCAGTCAACCCCAAGCAAGGACTCTGAATGTGGCTACCGCCGGACAAGGCATCGGAGAAGCTCACTGCGTCGTCGAAATCGTCCGGGTGAGTGAGGGCTCTGGCTTAAAGAATTTCCATATGTTTCTATTCTGTCAGATCTCCATGTTGTCTTATGCTGGTTGTCCTGTGACAATGTCTGTACAGACGGCATGGACCGTGAGGACTCTTACCCTGATCAGCCCTGTCCAATGGTAAACCACCACCAGGGCACGATGGCAGGATCCCACTGGGAAGACCTCTGCAGCAGCCCAAGCATCTGTTCTCAGTCTAGTGATGAGGAGATGAAGCCCATGGGGCACAGCAAGGGGGAGCTATACCCTACCGGGGGTGACACCAGAGACTATCCCCCAGCTGTGGTCAACCTCCTGCCTCACAGTGGACCCTCACCAGGGATGGGACCGCCTGTAGACCTCGGGGGACCACCATACTCAGGTAAAAACTACCCACAATCCCTTCATCAGTTGTGTCAAGATAGTCTCTAATAGACTCAATAGAGCTTTGAAGCATTTTAGAGGTCAGATTAATTTTGCTCTTGAGGTTCTTTCCCTGTCAGATCAGGTTAGCCTAATGGTAGTTTTTGCAACACACTTTTTCTACGTGTCTTCCTCTACTCTGAGGGCAACACCAGATGCCGCCATCCTTTTTCAGACGTGTTAGGCATTATGCCTTTAATAAAACTGCAGAGTGAAATCTCCTTCCTTTACCTCTTTGAGTTACAGTGATGTGTAGTGTCTAATTTGTGATCAGTGGGGTTTTTATTAAGGCCTCAAACGTTGATGCCAGAGAAAGTCCAGCACTCTTAAAATTCAAGTCCAAAGTTCAAGTTTAAATTAGTTTTATAAATTGAAATGCAAGATGTAAACTAATAATTCATCCAATAAAATCTGAAAATTAAACCAAAAAGATATGTTTAAGAAAAGTTCATATTGTTTTGCAAAGTGTAACCAAAGACTGTATTTTTATGTGTGAATTTTTTTAAGTGGCAGTGACTATAAGCAAATAATACAAAATAAAATAAAAAAAATCTAAATCTAGTTCTATAAAATCTAGAGGATCAACTTTGAGTTTGTAATACAGAGTACTTGTTACACAGATACAAATGTGTCAGTATACCTTTAAAATTCCAGGCCTTCCAGTACTAGTAAAAATAGAACTGAAACTAAAAGAAGAAAAGTAAAAGTAAAAGTAACATCTGCAAAAAGCAACAGTCAAAAATAAAGTAGAAAAAAATCTGAATAACTAAAATGATACATTCACAAAAACTCATAAAAGTACAAAGTAAAAATTGAAAATGATATAAACATAAAGATTAAATGAAAAATCTAGAGTGTAAATACATTAATAAAATAAATAAATAATAAATTCTCATCTCATACTCACATATTGCATGATTTTCTTGAACAACAGACAATAAAGTGTTTCAGAAATTAAAGGCATGTCCTTACTCCTCTGCACAGCAGCAGCCCCCATCAGCATGTCGGGGCTGTATAGCTACTGGCCAGATCGCAGAGCCAGCCAGTTCTCAGACAGCCAGGGACGGCCGTCCTCAGTCAGAGCCGGTTTCCATCCTCCACCCTGTGCTGAGGATCGGCCCAGTGAGCTGGAGTCCAGACTGGAGCTGCTGCAGTCTCAGCTGAACAGGTAACATATTTTTGAGAAAAGAAACAGGGGGCACCCGGATTTGAACCGGGGATCTCTTGATCTGCAGTCAAATGCTCTACCACTGAGCTATACCCCCTGCTGTGAACTGATCACAGAGCGT
>JAPZEB010000009.1:4454840-4471256 GCA_029783705.1 Chaetodon striatus | reverse complement strand
AGAACATCGAACCCTGGAAACATAGCCATGCTCCTTGCATATCATTGTTCGGTTAGGTTACTATTGAGTGTACTCACTGCCAGCTGCCAAATATACTTTGGCTGTAATTACTGCAGCATTTCTCACCAGTATATCTCTACTCTGCAGCCAATTTGTCAAAGCTTTGCTTCTCTGGTGGTGGTGGGTCTGAAGTGGTTTTGTCCCCAAACAGTGGCTGCTGCATTGTTTGAAATCATGGTTGTCTTTTGACACTCAGTTGTAGGATGGATCCAGACGGTGGGGCAGATTCACAAAAAGCTGTCAGTTTGCAGTGGAAGAGCTACAAACTTGTCCAGGACCCAGCCATTCGACGAGTTGCACAGAAAATCTACAGATATGATGGAGTACATTTCAGTGTGCCAGTGAGTTGATCTTCACGTTTTTATTCTATAATGTGTGTGTGTGTGTGTGTGTGTGTGTGTGTGTGTGTGTGGGAAAGAGTGCAAATACTTACAGCACAAATAGACAAATCATATACTAAGGCGCAAAAACCGAATGTGCACAAAGGCACAAAGCCAGAAATGTAAACACTTACTGTAAACATTTCTATAGTAAGGGTCATGTAAGTGTAAGTGATTAACAGTAAGGTGTTAAAAATATAGATGTGCCCAAAAGTAAACACCAATTGGTAAGGGTCACAGAGAAAGAAACAGATTGATGGTAGGGTGCAATCCAAACAAAGCTGAACAGGGCAGAGCTTAAAGGAGGCTGGAGTCACCTCAGCATCCCATGCCTCCGCTGTCCTCTGTGTGTGAGGTAGATGAGTTGTAAGGTTTGATTGCCACAAGAAGAATGGAAAATCAAATCTAAATTGTTCTAGGACTCTGGATTTCCTCCTGTGGGTGAACTGCGGGATCCAAGACCCCGGAGACTATGGTCCAGGTACACAGAACTGTCCCTGCCGGTGCCGAAGTTTAAGGTGAGAATAGCTGGTCAACATTAACCTCACATATCTGGACAGCTTCATTTATTGAAGTGACAAGTTCTTGTCCCTGATTTTGTAACTTTTCTTCACAGCTTGATGAGTTCTATGTGGGTCCCATACCCCTCAAAGAGGTGACCTTTGCTAGACTCAATGACAACATCAAGGAGCCCTTCTTGGCAGAAATGTGTGCCAAGTTTGGTGAGGTTGAGGAGATGGAGATTCTGTTTCACCCTAAGACCAGGAAGCACTTGGGCCTTGCTAGAGTGTTGTTTACCAGCACCAGAGGAGCCAAGGACACAGTCAAGCATCTGCACAACACTTCTGTCATGGGTAACATCATCCATGCTCAACTGGATATAAAAGGTAAGCTACAACACCTAATCTGAGGCATTTCAAATAGGAGCTGGTTGTAAAATACAAGTTATCACAGATATGATTTAATTTTGGGGGATTTTTTTCAACATTTGTACAGTGACAAATAACAAGCCAGTATAAACATCCAATGCATTTGAGATTATGGTCTAAAACTGTGTTTGTGTCCATATAAACACATTGACACACACATTTGTGAAACCTTCATTGAACCACAATGCCAGATCTTCCCAAAGCTTTACAGCTGTCTGGATTTGTTATTTTTTTCAATTGAAAAGTCAAGGAAATTTTTACCATGTGCCTAGATCTGTATGCAGTTTTTTACATATTAATACACAGAGGGAAATACAATCATGAGATGTATGTGCCAGCTTTTTTTTTCACTCAAGAAAGACCTCATGAGAAAATACTGAAAATTTTATTGGAATTCAAAAATCTGCATCTTTAATCCAAAGTTGACCAAAAGTAGGTCACTTGTTTCCTGCCTCACCTTCCCAACTTCCCTTCCAAACATTACCAGAATTCAGCTAACAAGCTTTGGAGATAGTTAAACGTAATGGAGTTTGTCTTGAAAACCTCATTAGAAGTAGATACCAGTTATGTTTGCTATGAGCTCATTTCACAGCCTGTGTTCATCGCTCTGTGGCTTTTGTTTTTTTTTTTACCCAGGCCAGCAGAGGCAGAAGTATTATGACCTGATAGTAAACGGGTCCTACACTCCTCAGACTGTGCCCCTAGGAGGCAAGGCTTTGACAGAGAGGCTCCAGCCTCAGGCCCCGGCACAGCCACAGCCTGACACGGTATTGTCACAGCATATAAATGTCACTTCACTTCTGAAATGATCATCCAAAGTTGATATGGATATTAAATATGACAAAAACTTTGAGTATTTTAGCAGCATGATTACTAGTCGTTACCTGCACCCATTCTGAATCAAATGACGCATAATTATAGAATGAGCAACAGATACTTTCTTAATTCATAAACCCTAATAGAAATTTTCTGCACAGTCATCTGAAATCAGGCGGAGGCTCTCCAGTGAGCTTGCGGTTTTGGCAGCAGGGGTCCAGGCCCTCACATCAGGAAGTGTCACCCCATGCTCTGGAGATACTGGTTACAGTGATCAGCGTCTGGACACGCCCCCTTCCTCCATGTCAGGCCCCTACACACCAGGCTCCTCTGCTTCATCTCAGGGGGGTGGAGGAACACCTTACAGCTCCAGATCCGGGACTCCTTTCACACAAGAGTCGGGCTACACAGGCGGCAGGTTAGTTATTAATATCTGACACATACAGCGTTTCATGTCAACATTTTACCAATGCCTTAGTGCTGTTGTTATCATTCAGGTCCTTCAGTCAAAGATGAGTCACTCAACAACTTTATCTGTACATCATCAGACCATAGTCTGAGACCTCAAGAAATAATTCCACAAATCATTAGCTATAACTCCTTATGTCTTATCTGCATATCTTTACACAACTCTCATAATTCTTTGGTTATATTCAAATTAAATTAGTCTTAGCTAACACAGCAGTTTGAAAAGTACACCAGTGTTTGCCACCATTATCATATGTATTTCACCTTAATGTTTTGCACAGAAAATTGTCAATGCAACTTACAGTATCTCTGCTGGATGAACATACATTGCTAAAATAACATGAAAAAATAAACTCTGGGGTTTTTGCTTTTGATCATTGGGCTTAACTGTCAGTGGTGACATAAGTAGTCAGTGGAGTAGGTGACACTTGTCTGTAGTTACGTGTTTGTGAATGTCAATCATGCTTAGGTCTGCAAAAAAATAATTTAAAATCTACCTTATTTGTGTCTTGCAGGCATACTGGTTACAACACTGGCACTTTGGGCAGCGGCTACCCTCCCCAGGACATGCTACCTTCCTCCTCCTCATCTTCTGCAGTCTCATCTACTGTCGGAGGATACAAAGTGTCTCGCTACTCTGAGGATGCACAGGAACCTTCAGTGTATCATCGAGGTCGCCCTATGTACCCCCCAACCTCATCATACCGTCCCAATGAGCCTCCGTGCTACCCCCCTTACCCTAGTGTTGGAGGCCCTGGACCACACATGGCCCACCACTCCTCAATGCCTCCGCCACCTCTTGCCGCCCAATATGATCAGCCCCCAATGTCAGACCGTGACCGTGACAGAGACTCGGGGGGGCGCTACGGGGCAGCAGGGATTGGCTCCAGGAGGTCATCTTACCACCACCAGCAAGACACAAACTCTTCCACAAAGTACCATTCCCATCACTCCCATCACCACTCAGATCGCAGGGATGACAGGGGGTACCGGCGCGACAGCCTGGGCTCCCGACCAGGTGACCACAGCCACCAGAGACACCGCAACCACCACCATTCTCACAACCACCATGGCAGCAGCAGCCGCAGAAGGAGCAGCCATGACCGGGACAGGGATCGAGACAGAGACCGAGATAGAGACCGAGATAGAGACAGGGACAGAGACAGTGACTACTCTAACAACTCTGACCCCAGATACAATTCCAACTCCTACCGCTCTTCCTCTAACAGCATGTCTCCCCCTCCTTCATCTTACTCTGCATACTCTTCCTCCAAAGAGCCTGCCCCAGCCCCTCCTCAGGGATTGGACACTTCCACTCGTCTTGGTGGCACAGGCCTCGCAGAGAGGGGCTCCCTGCCTTCTATAGGTGCTGACAAAGACTACCATCCTGGTCACCACAGTGCTCTGCCTCCACCTCCCCCACCACCGCCACCTCCCCTACCGCCAGCCTCAGTCATCGCAGCAGCTGTAGCTGAGACACTGGGAACATTGGACTTCAACCAGGATAGTCCAGCCCGTGAAGAGCAGTGGACAAAGCCCAAACGCCGTCCCAGCACCCCACCTGCACCACCGAAGACTCCCCCGCCTTCCTCCCCGCCCCACCCCTCCATTGCTTCCTCCTCTACCTCCCCTTCCTCTACCTCCCTCCCGCACCATCTTCCCTCTTCCTCTACCTCCCCACCGCCCCCCCAGCGTGACTCCTCCTCCCCAGAGCCCGATTCCACCAATGAGAGTTTACCGTTTGTCTACCACAGCAGCAGCCTGGACTCTCGTATTGAGATGCTCCTTAAGGAACAGAAGGCTAAGTTTTCTTTCCTTGCCTCTGATGAGGAAGATGAAGAGGACAGGAAAGAGGAGAAGCAGAGGGGCTTACGTGGGGATGGAGGAGAGCGAAGAGGCGGATCAGGTGATGTAACAGGGGAGCACACAAGCGGTAATCAGGTGGGAGACAATGGGGAGAAGGACCACAGGAGGAAAGGGGAAAGAGACAGAGATGGTCACAGAGGAAGGAAACGGGGGAAGGGGGGAGAAGGTAGGAAGAGTCCCACTGTGCTTACAGCAGCCATACCATCCTCCTCCACCTACTCTTCTCATATCCTGCCACCAGAGGAACCCCAGCCTCAGGTTGGCCTCACTGGGACTGGAGCTTTGCAGGAGGAATCTTCACAGGCTGGATCTGCTGACACACAGAACAGAACAGGAGCACACACACCACCTTACAATGGACAGAGTCAGGTAAGAGCGGTAGCCCCTAATGAAGTTTTAGGCTTCAGACTGTTGGGTCTCAACTAGGGTTGCAAATTATAATCAGTTATCTTAATCGATCATTGATAATATAGACAAGTAAACAACTAAAAAAACATGAAAATTTTGCTAATACCAAACAATACCAAATACATGTTTTCCTCAGTCAAAGCTCACAGCAACAGATTACATATTCTCTGACAGCACTACACAGCCATGAAACATTTAAGGTGTAGAGACTTACATATACGAAACATATTGAATATAACTGAATATTGCTTCTCTCTGCCCTCTTTATTTTCCAATGTTGCCACTTCTTTCAAATCCCATGATGGCTGCCTTGTCATAAAATAGTTATTTTGCACTCTTTGTGTGCTAATGCTTGTCATTGAAACTTGTTTTCAAAATACCCCATTCTACTGATAGCTAGCATGTACCAAGAGACTACACAATGTTTAAATTTCAGAATCAGATCTTTTTTTGATCAAATAAATTTCACGTTTGATCAAATTCTCAACAACCAATTTATCGATTATTGAATATTGGTTTTTATTCATTGCCTGAACTGCATTTTGTTTAGACACATAAACACTGCATGGTTCTCTTTGCTAAATTGTCCTTAACAATGATGTGGCATAAAGGCATCTTATCTAGTTTTTGTAGTGAGGCTATAATTAGATGTGTGTAGCTAATTGTTTTGGAAAAAGCAGCCCAAAGATGTGAAAAAAAAAATGTAAATAGAAAAAAAAAAAAGTTATTAAAAGTGCACACCCACAAAAGAAAATATGTACATACAAGTCTGAAAATGAAATGTTTTTTGCAAATAAAGAAGCAGAAAGGACAGAAAAAATAGCAACTTCAGTGCACAAACTAACAAACTAAGCATAAAATGTACATTTTGGTATTACTTCATTGTAATTTTTCTAATTTGCTTTTGTGGTTACCTGATTAATATCCTCACAGTACACTTCCTGATTCTATGATTTTAAGTTATTTTGAAAGGCCCTCTTTCAAAAGTGTGGATTGTGCTTAAACGCTTTACTAACTTAACACCATAACCTTTGTTTTCTTTCAGTCCTCCCCTCATTCCTCAGGAGAGGACATGGAGATCTCAGATGAGGAGGAGGAGACTACCATAACAACAGTGACCACCCACCAACCTTCAGTCACCTCAGGTTCCTCACCCTCGTCATCCCAGGCTGCCATGCCTTCACAAACAACGGACCCCTCATCTTCGCCCCCGCCCATCTCTGACTCTGCACAGCACTTTGGCACCTCCATGCACCCTCCCATACCTTCCTACCCTCCTCATTTACCTCCTCCACCTCCCCCAGGTTACTCCCTCCAGCCCCCACCTCCCCCAGGGATCCCTCCCCTGCCCCACATGGAGCTGCATCCAGAGTATCCCCCCCCCATGCCCCACCACATGTATGACTATGCCACATCCATGGAGCTGATGAACCAGTACAGCGGTGGAGCCCCTATGTCTTTCCAAATGCAGACCCACATGTTAAGTCGCCTACACCAGCTGCGCATGTCGTCGTCCAACGGCACTCCGGGCCCTGGTGAGGCAGCCACTGCAGACTACACCTCCTATCATCTCCACTCTATGCCGCCACCCCACACACACCACCCCTACATGGACCAAGAGGGGAGTGGGGCAGGTGCTCATTATGACCAGGACCACCGCTATATGCCCCCTCACATGCCCTACCCCTACGCAGATCCCCACAGCACTCAGATACCACCCCCTCCACACCATGGCATCCCGCCTCCCCATACTGGCTGGCCGCCACATGTCTTACCACCACATTACCCCTCTTACATGCCCCCACCTGGCTATGGCACCATGCTGCCTGGGGAGGGACACCAGTACAGGGCTCCAGGAGAGGAGATGCCCATGTTGGCTGAAAATCCACATGAAGCCACGGTGCAGATGGTCCTGGCCACTCTGATCCAGGAAATGAAAAACATCATGCAGAGGGACCTGAACCGAAAAATGGTGGAGAACGTTGCATTTGCAACTTTTGACGAGTGGTGGGAAAGGAAAGAGACCAAGGCCAAGGTAAGGCAGACTAATCACAGCAGTGCTGCTGTGGTCTGGTTTTTAAGCTTGCTGTTGTTTTTTTTTACTTTTGCAAGGGTGAGAAATATTGCTTTATTCACTTCTTTGTTCATGTTTTTGGGTTTCTTTTATTAAACTTCACAAAAAACCCTGTTAACAATGTCCTTTACTTCAAGTTGATTCTATGTTTAGATTAAAAACTACTGTTAAAATATTTTAATACATGTATAAAAGCCACAAATTTTGCTTTCTCCATTTTTCAGTTTAAAGGTCCAGTGTGTAGGATTTAGGGGGATGTATTGGCAGAAATGCAATATAAATTAATGATATTCATTACTGTATAATCACCATGTTACTACAGTTGCCCAGAACAGACCAAACATTAGTTCCAGATAGGGTCATTCGCGTCTTTGTTTAGGCCATTGAAGTTAGAAGCTGCTCTGCAATGAGCATCGGAAGAACACCAATTTTTTAACCTGAAAGTACCTTATTCAGTGTTTTTACTGGTTTAAATCACTGGGTTCATTTGTTTTGGAGAGGAGTAGACTGCAGATAATTCGGCTCCTGGTAAAAACCCTCTGAACAATAAACACAGAAGGAATTCAATTTTTCAGAGAAATTTCAGTTGGTTGCAATCTGCAGTCCTCACTACTAGAAACTACGTTATCGTCTTAAATCTTACACACTGTCCCTTTGAAATAATAAACTTACACTTACCTTACAGGAACTCACTGCCTCATAACTAGCAAGGGGACATTTTGCTCTCCAAAGCAGCCCCTGCTTTACTGTTTGACAGCAGTTTGAATTTCCCTTATCACAATGACCAGGGATCACTTTTACACTTTGAAAGTGAAAAATGGAATACATACAAATTGATATGTGAATGTTTTCCTCCTCTAGCCTTTCCAGACAATGGTTAGAGGGGTGTCTGGTTTACGAGATGATGAGAAGAAAGAGGAAAAGGTCAACCGTCCTCGAGAGCCTCTTATGTCTCTTGTGGATTGGGCAAAGAGCGGTGGCATGGAGGGGTTGTCTCTCCGAGGAGCCCTACGACTGCCTTCCTTCAAGGTAAAACCACCTCGCTGTGGCAGATCCTACACTGTACCTCATGTTTGACAGCTCACACTTTGATTGGATAAATTAAAACACCTACACATATACCTCTGATTACATACACACACTGGCAAGTTTCAATTTTACATTTACCACCATGTATCACCATCAGTACATGCCCACAGTTTTGAACTGTTGTTTTTTTATTTGCATTTTAAAAGAGGATGTCCCATAACAGTACAGACGTTGGATTAGAGATGTACACACTTTTAGTCTATTCTTATATAGACATAGAACATGAATATTTTGATTTTGTTTAAGTGTGTCCTTTGCTGTGTTGCAATGACTTGTAAAAAAAATTTGTTGGTGTCCAATTGTTCAGGTGAAGAGGAAAGAACCTCAGGAGCTTGAAGAGGGAGACATGAAAAGGCCGCGACCCTCGACCCCACCAGACGAGGATGATGAAGGTTTGCTGAGCAGATGCTGAACATTTTAAAAGACCTGTGGGATTAATAGGCCTGCGGAATATTATTCTTAAACTGGTGTCTTGTTTCCAGCTGCTGAAGGGAGAATGCCAGAGGCAAACAGACATGGAGCTGAAAGGGACAACAAGAGGAGGAAAAAGAAGCCAAGAAATCGTAAACCTTGGGAGCTTGACAGTGAGGGAGAGGAAACATCTGATGGCTCATCCACTGAAAAGGTGTGTTTGTATTTTAAATGTAGTGTTTTTGCTTGTTTGTTTTATAAGCAAAATGCAAAATACAGTATAAACTCAAGAACAAGGGCAAATACACACACCTAAGTTAGGTGCATAAATGACTCATTTGAAAACCTTTTCTTTATCAAATGTTCTCATCACGTAGTAGTCTCAGCATTATTTCCAATAAATATGAATATTTGATGCATGTGGCATGTTAGTGGTAAGAAGTTGGATTTCTCATTTCTTTTGTGTGAAGTTTGATAAGACTCTTGTTCTCACACTTTTTGATTGCTAGATGGCAGCATTTCACTCTAATTGTCTGGTGTTTTAACTTCAACCTTTTTGACTTGTAGGAGGATGAAGAGGAAAGTGAAAAGGAGTCTGATGGTAAATCACAACCAACATTTTTAAAGTGTTCACTTTCAGTTAAAGCATATACACACAGTTATAACAATGATAATTTTTAAATTATTATTTGAAATTTCGGGTTCATTTATTTGTTATTAAAACAAATATCTTTTTCAGATGACGCCCTTAGTGCTGATAGTGATGATGAGAGCCTCTCCTCGTCCTCTGAGGGCTCTTCTTCTTCAGCATCCTCATCCTCATCTTCCTCTGAAGATGAGGATGAAGAGGAAGGGGAGAGGGCTGAGAGTGAAGGGCCAGACACCATGGATGAGTCAACCATGGACAGCACAACTGAGAAAGAGGATGGCAGGTATGATGTTTGAAATTCTGTTTTCACTATGTTATCTTTGTGCATTGCTAGAATCCGTCCTCAGAAATACATTAATACATGTTGTATGTTTTTATTTAAATATATGTAATTTTCATCATGTATTCTCTAACACAGGCTCAAATTATATTTTTTCTGTTGTTCTTTTTTTTCAGGGAAAATGACGCAGCTGCTGTTTCAAAGACAGAGGTAAAAACAGGTTAGTCAGAATTCCTTATAAACATCATCAACAAACACATATCAACAAACGCAAATATAAAGAGCATCACCATCAACCACAGACTTGAACTATTATGGCAAGATCAGAGGGAAGACTTAGTTTTTGAGTTTACAAGGGGGTTCACCTATGCAGCTGCTTTACAGCTTAAAAAACAGTGCAACAATTGGACAAACTTTGTGAAGTGTGTTGTGTTCAGTTTAGATCAGTCTTTTAAAAAACTCAAATTTTCTCTCAGGTGAAGTCAAGGACAGCAAAGCAGATTCAACAGCAGCACCAGCCAAGCGCCCTCCATCGCCCCCATACCCACGTCCTTCGTCCCCTGTCGTTCTTGTGCCCCCTCTCAAGAAGCGCAGGAAGACCGTCTCGTTCTCCACGGTCGACAACGACAGCAAAACACAGCTGCCGACTGGACCGTTATCTCCATCTCCCTCACAACTGTCAGGTGAATCTCCCCTCCTCTCCCCCAGCAGGCCCCCAGACTCTCCCGTCACCACTTCCCCATCCCCCTCGGCTCGTCCTACTCAGGGCATCCAACTGCTCCCCTTTGCCTCCAAACCAGGGGAAGGCAATGCCCTCATTGTGCCCCCATCTGGGCGGACACAAGATTCCGATGAGTCCAAAAAAGGACCACCTGTTTCTCCTCAGATCACCCCTGTCAAATCCCCAGGAAAGCGGGGTGCAGGCAAAGAGTCCCCCAAATCACCCGTCCCTCCTGTTATGGTGTGCCGCACTGTGCAAAACCTGCCATTGGACCATGCCTCTATGTGCAGGATGGCCTTCGAGGAGGCTCCTCCTCCACCTCCCGTCAACAAACGGTCCAGAGGCAGGCCTCGAACAACCAGCTTCTCTGCGTCTTCCTGTCATTCCCTCAGAGAGGAAGACGAGGATGATGAAGAAAGTGAGCAGAGGCTGAGACTCAGAGAGCAGCTGGGGGCATCGAGCCTCTTGCAGCTGGCCTCAGCATCAACCACTGACCTGTCTGTGTTGGCTGATGTAGCCCTGAAAATGGACCCTGACGCAGGGGACTCTGAGGAGACAGAAACATCTGATGAGGCAGAAGAGCAAAAGATGGAAGAGGACCTATTCTCCCCAGAGTCACTGGCTCTGATTTTGAGCCCAGAGGGTGTAATTGTCCTTATGGAGCACAACTACTGCAAACCTCCAGTTCTCCCAGTACCATCCGGTACCAAAAGGACTTCCTCCAAACAAGACTCCTCTGTTTTGCTCCCAGCAGACCTTAACACTATATCTGGGGTGCTTGAAGCACCAGAGGAGGTTATTGGAGAGGCGCTACCATCCAGAGGAGACACAGGAGAGTACTTACCTTCAATGGGAGTGCTTTGTGAGTCTGAGGACGTGGCCCAGGCTGCAGCTCTACCTCCATCGTCTAAGAAGAAGGTCATGGTTGGCAAAGGTTTCGAACTTGAACAGGACAAGAACAAAAAGAGGAGAAGAAAAGACAAAGAAAACCTTGAGATTCTTCCTGCAAAGAAAGAGAAGGAGCAGCCGGGCAAGAAACAGAGGAAGCGGAAACTAGAGGTGCGTAGGACTTCTGCTTTGTTCCTGTAAATGTTTGTGAATGTCTTGATCGTAAATAGTGTGTCATAGGTAACAGTCAGTCACAACATGTCTGACGTGAGAAAAAGACAGTGTGACTCATGGTAGGTCTAAGTTTAGGTTTCTGCATTGGTGGCACATAATTTTTTGATAATGTCGTCACTTTTTCTTTAAGGAAAACACATGACTGGCTTTATTTTTATCCTGTGTCTTGTGCCAAAAATATGAAATTGGGCCTAATACAAACACACTTCACAAATACAGTATATGTGGATATAATAAAAAAAACATTTTTCATATACTGGCATAACAGGATTTATATCGCCATCATTGTATTGGTAGATTCTGGCCAGAGGATGTTTTAGGAGGAGCAGGCCAAGATGTGTCTCTGTGTGTCCTTTCCACAATAACATATCAGAGTCACTGAGTCAACACAGACCGACTGACATTGCGTCAGTGTTTTAGGTAAATTTGTTCAGTCAGTGTTTAGCAAACTTGCTGCTGTCACCTTCATGCTCGGCCACCAGCAAAAACCACATGTTTAGTCTTCGGATATGCAGTGCATTTTTCATTATACATGCTAGGCTGATTGTGACTGATTTAGAAGTTTGGTTCTAACTGGAAAAACACTCAGAAGGATCTGTGTTGCAGTGTACTTTCTCAAATATTTACTGGAAAAAACGCACACAAGATAGTGTCAATCAGCATCATCTTCTGAACAAGTGAGAGATTGTAAGGCATCTTTTCTCTTGTAATCAGTTTAGTTAAGATGATAGCCTACCTCCCTGAGTGTCTGGTAGAACAGCACCTGTGCTTGTTTTCTATGAAAAATAATTTTGTATTTCAGAAAAATGTAGTGATCCTGCATATATACATACATTTTGGTAAGTCAAAGCAAGGTAAGTCAAATTGTTAGTAACTAAGATTAAGCCGTTTGTCCGTAATATTTTTATCGACCAGATGACTTTATGCGCACAAGATGTGAAGGTATAACCATTAAACTAACTAAAAGGCAACAATGGATGACAAATTTTGACAAAATTTGACAAGCTTGTCCACAGTTGTGTTCACTCACAATTCATTTGTAATAATATTCCTCTTCTTCTGTGCAGGACTCTGAGGAAGATGTGGACGTGGAGGAACTTGAGTCTGGGGAGCTGTCCAGCTCAGACACAGAGGACGAGATGGTTGAAGACGTGAGGAAGAGTGAGCGCCTCTTTCTGCAGGAGGCAGGGGTAACGTCGTCCCAGCGGCGGCCGAAACCTGCCCCAGCACCTGAGCCACAAGCCATTAAGTTTGACACCCGCAGTGAGTTTGAGCAGATGACCATCCTGTATGACATCTGGAACTCTGGTTTGGACGGAGAAGACTTGAGTTTGCTGAAGAAGACTTATGAGAAGCTGCTACAGGACGACCACAGCTCTGACTGGCTCAATGATACACACTGGGTCAACCATACAAATATCCTTATCAGCACAAACTTCAGAATTAAGTATTTTTATGTGAGATCACCATGTAAATTAACCCCAGTTACCAATGTCCAAACAATCTGTGGCTGTTTTGAGTCAATAAGTAACCTACATTTTTTAATAGGTAAAATATGTTATGTTTTCATATCATTGTGTGGTTTTGTGCTATTGTCCTTGACCTTTGAGCTGCACTAACCAATTTGCCGAACCCTCGGCGTAAAAAGAAGAATGCAGGTGGACAGCTTCGTGAGCATGTGACGGGTTGTGCCAGGAGTGAGGGCTATTATGCCATCAGCCGCAAGGAGAAGGACGTCTACCTGGACCTGGACCTGCCAGAGCAAGTCATACGGGAGGTGGAGAATGTCGACACCTCGGTAAGTATTCTTCCAATTTCATTCTATGATTTTGAAATCCTTTTGTCTCTGCAGTATTACTAAGCTTTACATTTTCCTTTACCGCCACTCTGTTGGGACAGTGTGTTTAACAGTGACATATTTGAATCTGTGGTTCTCCAATGATTTTGCCAATTAGTTTGTAGGAAAAAACGGCCTGTTTAGGTCTGCTCTTCTGTCATTATAAAACATACCAATTGAGAAACTAAATATTGAAGATACAGTGATAGCTTTTAAAACAATGAAAGAATAGTCTTAACTGTACAGAAAAGCTTAACACAGAATGCTCTTTTTTGAGTTTGGTCAGTCTGGTGTTGTTACGACACTAGATTTTTTTTTACTTTAATACAATACTTTGACAAATATTTATGTTCAAAGCTATTTTGATACCACAGGGAAAATTGACATTTAGCGCATCCAATTTAAAAAATGTTATTAAAATAGACTATAACAACAACTTTTCCCTTCGTGGTCAGGACCATACTGAACTACTGGACTGTAATAAACATTAACAATAGTTAAAACTTGTATACATTAATGGAAACAATATTTTTCTTGTGATAGTGCACAATGTGTTGTCACACATTAGAAAGGCTATAAAGTGCAAGTGAAAATAAAACCATGCCACAAAAGCCAACATGAAACCGGAGCAAATGTGACGAGAAGTGAGTGTGAGTGAGTGGGAAGGGGGACTATCCGCGCTCTGTAGCAGTGAGTGTATCAACTTACTGTTAGAGAGTGGAGAGAGCAAGAAACTAGTATAGAAAATGTTGATGGTGGTTTTAAAATGAAACCGACTGAATCCTATTTACAGGGAGTTTTAAAATGTTTGATAGTTGCTGTGAAACCAAGGGTTGGGCTCTGATTGTGTGGAAATTCAGAAGAAGTGCTCTAAAAAATCCCGATGTGGTTGCAGATGACTGTGCTGTGGAAAAGATAACATATTCCAGCTCTGTGCTGGCTCTGTAAACAAACTCCAGGGGATACATTAGTTGCTGAAAATGCTATGGTTATTATAGACGGTTAATGTGACGCTTAGGAATTTAATAGTAAGGGAAGGTAGTAAGTGTAATTTGGACCACAGTCATTTGGCTCAGAATAATTGGAAATTTTGGGGGCTAGGATAACAAGAGGATTTCAAAAGGGTAGAGTTGATGGATTTGTGGAACTGTGATAAAGATTTTCCAAAAAGCTGATCGGCACAAAGCTTCATAACTTTACCATATGTGTTGTTAAGTCCAGAGGTTTTTGACAGTTTGTTCATACAAATACCGCAGTAACTTATGGTTGAACACAGCAAATTTCACAAGACGTGAAAAAAAAACCTCCATATCTACAGTGTTACTCCTAACCTGTAACATTGTAGATAAGTCTCTCAGAATCACATATTAGCAGCTTTCTGAAATGGAGCCTGTATCAGACTGCCTCAGCAGTGGTGGGCCGGAATTTGATTGCTGTGTGTTACCGTAATGCTGTTTTTGAGATGGTTTAAATAAACAAGAGGTTATACAATTTTTTAGTTAAACCAGCAGTTGACTATTTAGGGTTTTTTTTATTTTTAAGTATTTAGAAAAGCTAAAATACTATCTTATATTAATCAAGTGAAAGTGTTTTTTTTTTTTTAAAGCTTAATTAAATGTTAATTATAGCCTCAGATTAAATCTTGTTTTTGTGAAGCACTTTGTGCTGCATTTCAGCAAGAAAGTAAATTAAGGCACTTTTATTAGAAGATCAAATGAGACATTATTTTTTTTTACAAGCAAACATATAATTAACTTGTGCTACACAGTTTGCATGGACTGATAAAGGAGTGTAACCACTCCTTTATCAGTGGTGGACACACGACAGGACGCTTTGAAAACAATTTTTTAAGTTGTTAATTTATTCAGAATTGTAGAAGGTGACAATCAAGATTATTATTTGAATCAGTATTTTCCCCCCATCCCTAGTATTCTGTTACAGCCACAGTACACCCTCAAACCTCCCAGAACTTTACACCAGTCACTCCTGCCAGTGGATGTATTTTACAACCTCCCAAATTTGGTCACTTTCATGAGTTTTGCTATTTTCAGCATGAAGTTCTTTGTGGTCTCTCCGAGAAAGTATTTGCTCCCCTTGTATAATTTGAGGAAATGAGGTGTACTGGGTCACATCAGGAGTAACTGCTTCCATATAACACCAGATTGTTGTTAGGGAACATAGGAGCATTTGGTGTCAGTGTGGTTTGAATGGAAAATCAGCATAAAGTAGTGTTGCGTTTCTGAGCAACACTTGGATACCACAGTAATGAGTTTTCCATTCTGGCTTTGTGCTGTGCCTCAGTGTCACCATGGAGAAGAACAGGTTTCCTTATATTCAGGGCACACACAATTCAGATTTTGTTATTACCCATGTCTTATTGTTTTGACGTAACCTCAGTGTTTTTAGAGGTACAATATCACTGACTCGGCGCAAAATTAGATGTAACTGAACACCACAACAAACAGCATCTTTGATGTCCTGATCAAAGTAACCCAGCACCTGTCCCAGGTATGCAGTGATGTGGTTTGGTCTGACTGTGGAAGAGTTAACAGTGGAAATGCTTTCATAACACAGACCGATCATATTCTTCAGAAAAGGCACAGATGATATGTCGGTGGGAAGCACACCATAATGAATTTTGAATGACGCCATCCTTTTCTTTAGTCAGTCAAGTTATTGTTTCAACACTTTGCTTAGGTAACGCTGCCTCAGCTATTGAAGAAGCTTAACACAGAAAAGCAAGACCAGTCTTTATTGTGTTTTTGACCAGGTTCTGTCAGCTGCACAGTTAATGGGAGCCATCTTTTTCTTGCCATTAGCAGCATTATTGTTGTTTCTAGACTCTGGGACAGCCCTGATATCTACAACTACGCTCACTTTTCATACTTGCTAAAAACCACTTGAAACATTAATGTTTTGAAAAGATGGATGGTTTTAGCCATGTATACACAAAACACAGACACACACTGTTGTTTTGTAATTAAATCTACACATTTAATCCATATTTGAAAGAAAAAAAACTACAACTTATGAGGGTTTATAATGGTTATTAATGATATAAGGTTATCTCTTCATTGTTAAGAAGAAGGCATGAGATAGACAGACATTTAAACACCTTGCAAAGTACTCAAAACAGCTTCTGTGATAGTTCCCACTACTGTTGGTCACACCATGACAACATGTTGTCATGATCACACACACACACACACACACACACACACACACACACACATGAGGTATCAACAAAACCAGCCGTTGCGACGGTGCCATAGCTGGTCAACAGCAGGTTTAAGACAAAGACAGAAT
>JAPZEB010000009.1:4434112-4454740 GCA_029783705.1 Chaetodon striatus | reverse complement strand
GTGAAACTCTTTTCATGTTGTAAGTTCCCAGTGGAGTTCAAAGGGACCTGTTTGAAATGAAGGTCTTTTTTTTGTGCAACTGAAGTGTGCTCTGAAGCCCACGATGGTGTGTGCACACACACACACACACACACACACACACACACACACACTCATGAGGTATCAACAATACCAGCCGTTGCGACGTTGCCATAGCTGGTCAACAGCAGGTTTAAGACAAAGACAGAATTCCTTTCTTTTTAAACATGGTGTTTGAGAAGCTTTGTCTAAAGAAACTGTCTCATCTTTTAAATTACCTCTGAAACATTTCATACTCATTCAACATTCATAATTTGATGTAGGTTTGACATGTATCCTACAATTGTGCTGTTGAACAGTGTTAGCTTAGAATTTTGTTCCCCTTTTTAGTTTTTCTGCCTCTGGGCTATAGCTTGTGGCCAAAGGCAATATCTGAAGAATGACTTGAAGGAATTTCTTCATTTTGTTGGTCAAAGGTCAAGGCCAATGTGACCATATCTGTCTCATTCTTGTGAACCTGATATCTCAAGAATACCTTGGGGGAATTTCTTTGCATTTGGCACAAACATTCACTTGGACTGAAGAATAAACTAATTGGATTTTGGTGGTTGAAGGTTAAACACGTTTTTGGCCATAACTCAATAATTGTTATGGTAATTATGACAACACTTCACATGTCTAATAGGATAAACAGATTTTTTTATCCAAAAGGTCAAAGGCCAACTTCACTGTGACATCATAATATTCTGCATAAAACACTTTTCTGGTAATTACTCTGCACCATAGCTGAGGAACAGAAAGGGAGTCATTTGATCAGATACTGAATGAATGACACTTATTTTTGGTGCCCATTTTGAAACTGTGCTGACTGTATTGATCCTCTGTGCTAGCGCAGGGAAGATGTGTGAAGCATGTATGTTTTCACAGACATGGATATAATCTCTAAAAGCAACTTGACTGGTGCGTGGAGGCATACAACCGCAGGGTGGTCATTTTAGTTCCATGTTGATTTGAGTTGTCAGTTCTTTGTAGTCTTTTATTTAAAGTTCTTTCATTTAAAGACAACTTTTAATAATGGCTGATATTGTGTTTAAGAAACACAAATTAGAGGCTTCCGAACTGACATCCTGCATTTGCTGGTTGTGTAATGCATGAGTATAGATTGTGCAATGATAAAGCATACTTGGTAGAAGTAGGAGACAATCTTGCCTCCATCTCTTCTGTTATCATTTTCTCCCAGCCTTATCTGCCTTCTCACTGACTGGTTTCCAGTTAGCCTCAACCACATTTACAAGACTTAATGTCAAAGTGACCCTGATTTCCAGCTCAAGGCTAAATGATAAAGTGAGACTGTGTCTTAACTGTCTGTTTCCTCACAGGGAGCCAACCGAATACTATCAGAGAGACGTTCAGAGCAGCGCCGCCTCCTCACCGTCATCGGCGCCACAGCTGTCATGGACTCTGACCTGCTCAAACTCAACCAGCTTAAGGTATGAACAGTTAGTCAAAGTGTCTCACGCATACATGCAGTTACATTACAATTATAAGGCATTGTTGTGCATTATGCTTTGTGATATACAGTCCTTCCAGACAGAGTTTTGATGTGTATTTGCTGGTATTAAAATTTCACAATACAGTTATCTTGATATAGAATAATATTTCAGTCATCCTTGAAATAAGATTAAATCATCATACTTCAGTGACTTTAAAACATTACAACACAATGCCTGGTGATGGCAGACATGTTTAATCAAGGTTCAAGGTTTACCTGGAGATAAATGTGGCAATGAATAGAAAACACGCCGGGCATGAGTACTTACAACATCCCATTAGGTGTGGCATCCCCTCAAGCATTGGAGGCAAATGAATCAGGAATTTCTGGCTTCTAAAATGATGTGTCAAGTACTCGTACTTAAAAAGAAGGATAGTGAGGTTCGATATCCTGTTCTATTCTGTAACTTAAGCTAACCTTGCTGTCATTACAAACACATATTTGTTTGCCTCATGAATAATGTCAGTTTATTGCTCATTTAATGTGTCATTCCCCAGTTCACAGAGGGGTGTAAATGTAGATTCTTGGGACAACAATAAGATATTTGCTGATATTATAAAGCCTATACAGTTTCAATTTGATTCATTTCAGAAGCCTGCGACTGATATGAGACGATATCAGTAAATATCCTTATTGCTATTTTCATGGCTGCTTGCCATCGTCTGCCTAATGCAGTTCCCCCAGGGCTGTATAAATGTTCAGGAAAGAGGTGTGATTGGACAGAAATGGTGGCAGCCATGCCACAGGAATTTTAAAGTAAAGTATCCTCAAGATTATGGTATGAAATGATGTTGTGACTTTTTGATGGTCATTGATCATTGAATTCATGTATTGATCCAGACTGATGTAACATATCTGCACTTTTTATAAGTGCATCAAAGCCTTTGCATTGTTTCTGCAATTTCGACCAAGGCGGCTGCCAGTAACTCGAGGATGACCTGCCCACATGCCAAGGCGTGGTGATAATTCATTAGGACAGGCAGGGAAAACAGATTCAACCTTTAGTCTGTACTAATGATACATTACTGTCTCCTCTAGCTGCCGTGAGAAGATTTAGTTTTTATCCACAGCTGACCCACAGTGTGTACAGCCACAGGAGTGCAACCAACAGGAACTCAACTTCCTACACATGAGATTTCCTCTGCGATAATATAATCACACAGAGGCACAAACCATCTTCCATTTACAACTTAGGAAAAGCATATGGCTTTTCAGCACACTGCCTTGAGTATAATACAGAGAAAACACTGACAACAGAGCAAAGTGTTACCCTAACTTTGGTGACTTTTGACAACTTTAAAGCTGTCTTACTTAAGCTGAAATTACATTTTTGTTTTTTATATGTGTTGTTTAAATGCCAGTTTGTTTACACATTACAACTATTTGTTTTGACCAATCAAAGCTGGACTTGGGGCCTTCTAGAGTTCCTGTATTCAAAGTGAGGTCACTAACTTGAGACACATACGCACACTCTTGAGTCATAGATGTATCAGCGATTGGCTTACTCACTAGGAAGGCGTTAATTCTTCAACGCCTGCCTGTTTCTCCCGCCTCCAAGGCTAAACATGTCACAGCTAACACTGTGTTGAGCACGCAGGCAGGAAACCATTCTTAAAATTCACTAGCAACACCCCAATGAAGGGTGGTGGTGAAGTGGTTTGGGTGGTGGCAGTTTTACTCTGGAACTGTGATAAATGCAGAGTCAGTCTACTTACAAACCAAGTCCACACCTAAAAAACCGAGATACCTTAATCTATATTTCTGTTTGTATATGAACTAGGCTGGAGTTTCATAAAATCTTGAAGCATATTCATCTGAGAGCCTGCATGCATTGTAATTTTTTTAAACCAAGACTTTTGTTACAGTGAGTCTTGTCTGTCCTTATACAGTACCGCAAGAAGAGGCTTCGTTTTGGACGCAGCAGGATCCACGAGTGGGGCCTGTTCGCCATGGAGCCCATTGCTGCTGATGAGATGGTCATTGAGTATGTGGGACAAAACATCAGACAGGTACTGCCTCCAGTCTGTGTCAGTCTGTTGTTGAGCCAGTGATGATTTTAAAGCGGTACTTTTTAGATATCCTATGCTGTCAGTATGTTGTCCGAATATTAATAGTTCCACGCAGTGATGTAACAGTTCCAGCTACAAAATTAGTGAAAAATGTATAATACATCTGCAAGCCGTCCCTTCAGAAGGTTCCATTATTTCTTTACCAGTGCACTCTAATATAAAGAACTGTGACTATGGCAGTAAATGAAATGTTACTCAAGCACTTTTTAGATGCCTTTATATTGTGGTTCGTTCAGTGTTAACAGTGAGCAAATATTTGTTTGTGTGTCCAGATGGTGGCTGACAATCGAGAGAAGCGGTACGCACAGCAGGGCATCGGGAGCAGCTACCTGTTCAGAGTGGACCACGACACAATTATAGATGCCACCAAGTGTGGTAACCTGGCACGATTCATCAACCACTGCTGCACTGTGAGTCTAAACACCCTCAGTCAATTTAATTTCATATCTGACATGTTTTAGATGTTGGTCATAGCTAACAGGCTCTGACTCTGGCTTTTTATCGTAATTTATTTGTGGAGCTGTTCCTTATCAGTGTGTCAACACTTTGTTCCTCCAGCCAAACTGCTACGCCAAGGTCATCACCATAGAGTCCCAGAAAAAGATTGTGATCTACTCGAAACAGGCCATCGCCGTCAATGAAGAGATCACCTATGACTATAAATTCCCCCTGGAGGAGAACAAGATTCCTTGCCTGTGTGGAACAGAGAACTGCCGTGGAACACTGAACTAGTGGACACGCTTCTCTTTCTCACTTGCCAACGGCCAGCCAGACCTGGACACCCGCCTGGTTCACCCTCCTCAGAGTGTACCTCAAAACAAAGCCACCTTCCTGATTCCCACCCCCGTCCTCACAATACCCAGGAAACAGAGACACACATTTGCACTTTTCATGCACACTTTTCATTCACTTGACAGTCTCACAAGCCTGTGTGAGCGGTTTGTGTCACCTGGCATGTGAATACAATGAGGGGGGCCTCTGCTTCAGCATTAGCTCTCCTGTGGCAGTATTGTTGGACTCCATTGCGTAAAATGTTCTGATTAAGGTGTTCCATGAGGCCTGGCATGAAAAGTCCTTCTAGTACCATGCCAATATCCATTTAAAGGAAGGCAATAAAAACTAAAGTGAACACCAGTATTTAATGTTTAACAACCCGGATCACTGTTCCCGTGTCAAATCCCTCCCTGCACCCACTCATCCACACAGATCCGCACACAGACGCACAGGAATATCTGACAAATTCAGGGTTTTTAAAAAGCGCTTGTTAAAGGCGCACTTTTAAGATGACAAACTTCAATCAATTTGGTCTTCAGTTATGCAAGATTTCCAAGTGTGAAGATTGTTTTGAAGCTTTTTTTTAATTTCATTTCATAGTATTATATAATAATATTACTATTGCTGTTAATAATGGTATTGTTATTTAGTTGCATTAGCTGTAAGTATCTTACAGTGAGCTTCAGTGTACCCACCCACTGTCCTAAGTGGCTTGTGATTCCCCAGAACCATAAAACTGTCATTTCTCTCCTCCACTGTGCGTTACTCTCCTGATTCGCCACACCTTTCTGTCTGAATGAGAGTTAAGTCCTTTTGAGCTCTTGTTTTTAACCCACCGTGAAAAATACGTCAGTTAAGTTGTAGCTAAAAGTGTGTTTTATTTTTACATGGCTGCTGAATATTTGTCTGCAGGATCAGCACAACAGAGAATTGGCCTGGGTTTTTTTTTTCTTTTTTCCTCGGAATTTAAAGCTGTGTTGACAAAAGGTCTTTGAGGTTGACAAGTGTTTGGTAGGATCTTTCTGTCTGTCTGTCTGTCTGTCTGTGTTTAGTTCCTTGGAAGCAAATGTTGACAAATCCCATCTCTACCGTTGCAAACTGCAAGTTCTTTCTTCAGCTTTTAAAGCAAAGATTATCACCAAACTCACGCAGGTCCAAGTTAAAATGTGTAGTCAGTGATTAACTTAGTCAATCTGTGTGCTGCACATGATTTTAAAAGGCACATTTATTTGGTGAGGTCAGGTCTCTTCAGAGGTTTAGTTTTGTAATGTTTCTTTTTTTCCCCTGTTTTGTGGGCCTTTCCAGAATGCACTAGTAGGCCTATGTGTTTTGAAAGTGTGGAGTTGTTGCCCCATATGAAACATCCCTCCCTTAAAAATTTGAATCAGCTTAATGCAAAGAAATGTCCTGCTTACGATCTGTTGCAGTGTAGATGGGTGGAAGGTATATATAGATAGGCCTCAGTGGGTTTGTGACATGCTTCAGATGGCAGGATGTACGTATATGGCCCTTGTGTTGTGTCTCTGTTTTTCATATGGCTATGGCCGTCCAAAGTTTATCTTTCATTTTGAACTTTTAACTAGAGGACTCTTTTTATTTAGATTTCTCCCAAACAGGAAAATGTGTAAGATATTTCTTGTTGCAATGAAAGCCTTTCAGTACAAACCAACCCTCTTTACTACAGGACAAAAAGATGAAAGGAAAAAAAAAAATTCAAAGAAGTACATGTAAATATTGTAGAGGTGTTTGTTTCTCGTAGAAACACACTGATTTCAAGCTGTAAATATGTCGTTCCTTTTCCTCTCTCCATGAGGAGGAAACATGTACATACCTTCCATTCATTTATTTTTTATTGTTTTTCCTTTTAATTTGATGATTATTTTAATATTATTTGCAATATTTCTCTTGTATTAATGCGTTGGACCCTTTATTAATGGTGCATTAAAATATTTTTTAAACAAATGAAACTTTGTGTTTTTTCAATAACCTTGTGGCCTACTTCTACGTTTCAGCAAGTGTGGGTGGATTATGTAGACAACTGTAAGTGTTTGTCTAAAGGAACCAGACAGCCAACTCAAGCATTTAAGGTACCTATAAATAACGAGCTGATAAAATGAATTGTTCAACAGGAAGTTGCTTGCATAGTGGAAACTACAAAGTCCCATTTCCTCCTCGACAGAGTTGAAATCAGCTCTGACAGTGCACCTGCAACTATGATATTTCCTGTTTAGAGAAATGAGAGAGGAAGTGCTGAAATCTGGTAAGACTGGATTTCATAAATCACCAGATGACGAGAGGAAAAGGGAGATTTGGAAAGCTCACCGCGCAGATGGTGACCTGAGTTTAAAAAAAAATCTAGCTGACAAACATCTTGCAAGCCTTGGCACAACACATCACTTTGTTGAAGTCAGCTGTAGTGGTATTTTTTCAGGTGCACTCTATACAAGAGCTGAACTGAGCTGACCTGAAAATAGCACTTCACTTTTTTCTACGCTAAGTTTATCGGCTTTAATGTTCATTTTGAGTAAACTTACCAAACATTTACAAAAACCCTCTCTTCCGTCCCCAGTAACACAATATTCTCGGTAATAAGACAAACTCAACACACACAACATTAAGTGTGAATATTTTTGGGGGCTTTTGCCTTTAATTGATAGGACAAGTGTTGAGCGTGACGGGGCAGGGAGAGGCAACGACATGCAGCAGGGGGCAGCAGGCCAAAATTGAGCTTTGGCCGCTGCATCAAGGACACAGCTTTTGTACATGGGGTGCCTGCTCTACACACTGTGCCACCGGGTGCCGCATCAAGTGTAAATATTAAATCACTCTTAAGAGGGCAGCAAAAAAAAACAACAACAGAAAAACATACACATACAGTCGCATGCAAATGTTTGGGCACCCCTGGTCAAAATTTTGTTTACTGTGTATGGCTAAGCAAGAGAAGATAAAGTGATTTCCAAAAGGCAAAATGTTAAAGATGACACATTTCTTTAACATTTTAAGCAGATAACTTTTTTTAATTTTAATCTTTTATGGGTTCAAAACAACAAAAAAGTAAAGGGCCTGAAGCAAAAGTTTGGGCACCCTGCATGGTCAGCACTTAGCAGCGCCCCCTTTGGCAATCACAGCTTCTAAATGCTTTTTGTAGCCAGCTAAGAGTCCTTCAGTTCTTTTTGGGGGGATTTTCACTCATTCTTCCTGCAAAACGCTTTTACTTCTGAGATTTTTAGGCCGTCTCTAATGCGCTGCTCTTTTGAGGTCTATCCACAGATTTTTAATACGTTCAGGTCAGGGGACTGTGAGGGCCATGGCAAAACCTTCAGCTTGTGCCTCTTGAGGTAGTCTACTGTGTATTTCAAGACATATTTAGGATCATTGTCCTGTTGTAGAAGCCATCCTCTCTTCGTCTTCAGCTTTTTAACAGATGGTGTGATGTTTACTTCCAGACTTTGCTGGAATTTAACTGAATCCATTCTTCCCTTCATGCGATAAATGTTCCCCGTGCCACTGGCTGCAACACAAGCCCAAAGCATGACCGATCCAGCCCAGTGCTTAACAGTTGGACAGGTGGTTTTTTTCATGAAATCCTACACCCCTTTTTCTCCAAATATCCCTTTACTCTACCGACAGAAATTAGTCTTGTTTTTTTTTTTTTTTTTTACATTTCCTGGAAAATCCTCAATTTCAGTTCAGTTATTTTGGCCTCAACAGAAACAGCACTTTCTCTAATTTAGAAATCAGTGCAAGAACTTCTCTCCAGAATGTCTGGGGTTTTTGACCTACCCACATAGAAATAAACACAGCTCCATTTCTTTGTTACAGTTAATGTAGCTGTCAGGAATATGTCAGTTTTCATCTGTTATTCATAGTTTGGGTTTGGGCCAGAAGACATTTCTACTGCCAGTCCTTCAGGGAAGGGAGTTTTATTTAGAACCCTCTAATTATATGGACTGTTTTACTGGAGTTGCATCACTTGTCAACAGCTTGGGTCAAAGCTGACTTCCTGACAGCTGATGTCATTTATATACACTGCAAACATTCCAACAAAAAAATATAACAGGACCCACGCAGAACGTTTATGTTGTCAAATTTGAAACAGTCATTGTATATTGTAAAACACGTACAGCTGATTTCTGTCATGTGTGGATGGCAGCACCTCCATTGTCTGAGGGTAAATATAACATATGGTTTCCATCTGAGTCAAAAGAAGGCTGTCTGAAACTGGACTGGCAGGATGTTGCTCATTGATGTTTGGTCACATTCAAACCATAGAGCTCAACATTTCAACAAGTTATTGCGTTATTGTTGCAGGGGTGACAGAAATTGTTCCCAAATACTTTCGTCAAGAACCCTCAAACGTATCTACATGAAACATTGCCTTATATGGTACAATACTGTTCCACGAAATCCCACCTGTGTGTAGTTTTGATCTCATGCAGAATACATTATAGAAATAGGAAGGTAGGATTTTAAAGAGTTTATAGTTTTACAGCAGCACAAAGATAAACTGCTAAAGTTAAAGGTAAAGTGCTGATATTATTCATACACAGTATGTTTACAGGTCTTAGGGAGTATTACTGCATATATAATGTTGTATAGAGCCTTTTGTGGCTTCACAGTGAGCTTCACAAAGTCGGGCAAACTGATAAAACCCTTGGTATATGCCAGTAAAAACAAGAACTGCCCTTTGACCAGTCCTCTGCACATGGGACCTCTAAATGATGGTGTTTAGTGGCCTTGACAATGAATTTGACACACTTCAAAAACAAAGAGTACCCAATAGAAAACGCTTAGATATTGGGTTAAATCTGAGTGTGCATCAGTAAATTTAGTTTAACATGTGGAGCATTATACCAAGGTTTAATATCAGTTGATTATTTTTTAGTGTGCATAACAATTCAGTGGCCAATCATTGACAGTAATGCTTGTACTGACATGATTCATTGTTAATGATTTACTGATGCTTTATACAAAGGTTATCGGTGATTATTAAGAAATACCTTTGAGTTGCCAGGTTGTAAAAAACCTAGTTTGACCACTGATTATCTGGAAAATGTCTGCAGACAGTCTGTATCTATTCATTAACAACTTGTTAACACTTAACAACTGCAGACTTGATGATTATTAATGGCTTTTTATTATTATTTATATTTGTGGTTGTCGATCTCTCTTGTTTCAAGACCATTAAAATAATACACATTAAGTCACCCCACTTGATAAGATCTTACTTCAGAGACCTCCATATGAATAAATATGATGGATAAATAGATATGATTAAATATGATGACAAATAGCAGCATGCACAATCTTGAACAATAGGTACATGTTTGTGGCAAGGATCCAAAAATAAGCCAAGTTTTTTAGTCTTTGGCTATATATTTTCAGTCCTGACATTCCTTAGTTAGACTTCAGCTTGTTAAACAAGCTACTGTTGTTGTTTCTGAATGTTGCGGACAATCCTTC
Organism: Chaetodon striatus; assembly: GCA_029783705.1. Lineage (NCBI taxonomy): Eukaryota > Metazoa > Chordata > Actinopteri > Chaetodontiformes > Chaetodontidae > Chaetodon > Chaetodon striatus. The sequence goes on along the minus strand of JAPZEB010000009.1, from coordinate 4,444,864 downwards.
CTTCTCTCCTTGGGAGGAGGCCAATGCTGAGCATGTCAATCATTCACAGCTGGATCATATCATTTAATTATACACTGTCTGAATCTGACCTGGTTATATACAGTAATTTGCCATTCCTGCTTGTTTCATCACACTGATAATGATGACTGTCTCTGTTCATTTTGCCAACATGAAATAAGTTAATTTATCCAGTTTTCTGTTTTTATTTAGATATGATTAAGAAAAACTGTAGGGAACACTTGATGATTACAGTACAACACCAAGTCAGTTAAACTTCTGGGATATCAATCTGTCCTTTAAGGAGGCATAAGCGATTGTGAATCAATTTCACCTGCTTTGTTGCAAATGAAATTAACAAAGGTGCAATAGAGAGGCAAAAGCAAGACAACCCCCAAAACGGGAATGGTTTTACAAGGGAATGGTCACACTTAGTTGTTCTCTCCTTATCCTTCCTGACTGATTTTTCTCTAGTTTTGTGTTGTGTTTGTGTACTTGTCTCTACTGGTAGCATGAGGCGGTACCTACAGCCCAATCAGGTTGCACAGGTAGTCCAGCCCCTCCAGGATGGCACATCCATACGTGCAGTGGCAAGAAGGTTTGCTGTGTCTCCCAGCGCAGTCTCAAGAGCTTGGAGGAGATATCAGGAGACCGGCTGTTACACAAGGAGAGATGTACAGGACCGTAGAGGGGCATCAACCCAGCAGCAGGATCACTATCTGCTTCTTGTGTGAGGAGGGAGAGGAGGAGCACTGCCAGAGCCCTACAAAATAACCTCCAGCAGGCCTCTCCTATATTTAAGACTGACCCTAGGTTTGTTTTTCTCATTTGGAAAACTGTTATCAGAGTTTATCACTCTGTCATTTAACTGCTTTGAGATTAGCAGTTTTTCATCCTAAATTAAATGTTTTACATCAATTTACTTCAACTGGAATCACACCCTGCACAATATCATGCATAATGCTTCTACATGTTTTCACTGACTTGAAAACAGCTGGGTGAGTTTTAACAAAAGTTCTCCTTAATACCAATTTAAATTGGATAGATAAGCATTTTTAACACATATGTTTTAAGTGAATAAATTATGGAAATTCATGAATGTATTACTGCAATGTATAACTTATTACCAAAAATATTTTTAACAAGCAAGTTTAACTTAAAAACCCTAAAAATATGTCTTATTAGAACCAACTTCATTGTCTGCCTCATGCATCCAATGATTATTTACTTTTTATCATTTTGTATTGTGACTAACTTTATTACACTCAGAAGCACCCTTGTAATGAGAACCCTGCAATTTTTAACGACAGAAATATATTTTATTTTATGATGAATAATCATAAAATAAAATGATGTAACAATTGTAATGTGTCTTTCTTTATGTTTGTTTGTTTGTTACTTTTGTCATGATGTTATGTTCATTAATGCCTTGTAACCAGGTGTATGTACATCCATATTTAAGTGAAAATTTATCTGTTTCACACTATTTTGTTTATTGTGTCACTGATTTATGTCAACTGCTAATTCTAGAGCTGCTATCAGACTTGTTAGAAATACTTAAATCATTTACTTAAGTAAAAGTAGTAATGCCACCGTGTGGAAATACTCTGTTAGAAGTGAAAGTCCTGCCCTCAAAATTTAACTTAAGTACAAAAGTATTAGCATGAAAGTATAACAAGCAAAAGTGCTCGTTATGCTGGGTGACTCTTTTCAGAAAAATATATTAAATCAAACCAAGTTTGAACCTGGAGGGTCACTGAGGCTTTAAAACACATGTAGTATAGTAAAAAACACAAATTTCCCTCTGAATTGTAGTGTGGTAGAGTAGAAGAATTAAGTAGAAGAAAATGGAAGTGCCTTGAGTACATGACCGTGATGAAGAAAACGATGAGCAACATAGGGTAGGGCTATTAAACCCCCAAACGTGTGTGTGTATGTGTGTGTGTGCGTGCGGGTTAACAGCCCTACCCTATGTTGCTAGTTGTTTTCTGCCTATGACGTAGAGGTGGAAATCAGTGTTGAACCCGAAATGAATATGCGAATATCAAACGTCGAAACTATCTTCACCACGGTGAGTAAATGCACTAGCACCACCACTGCTCTGTGCGTGCTGTCTGTAACGATTAAGGTTTAGAAAAAAAGCTCTCCTCCTCCTCCCCCTCCTGCCTCCTCCCCTTAAAGGCTGCAGTGCAGCAGAGCTTAGCGTTCACAGAGAGACGTGACAGATCGCTTCGGAGCACGTCGTCACTGCGCACCACTTCCACAGTATGTCTGAAAACCAGCGGGGGCTAGTCTACCTACTCACCGGAGGCTGCGGCTTCCTCGGCAGGCATCTGCTGCGGCTCCTGCTGGAGAAGGAGGACGAACTGGCGGAGGTCCGGGTGTTTGACAAACACATAGATTCAAGTTTAAATGGACTCAGCACAGGTAAGACGAAACCTTTTCCTGTGTATGTTTGTAGTGTAATGTCAGCGTTACCTGTAGTGTTCATTTGCATGGTTTCTCCCTACATCTCCGCCTGCTAGTCCGATAAGATGTTAGACTGTGGTTTACTGTGACAGGACAATGATAAACCTATATTATGGAGTTACCAAATGGACTTCACTATTGAGTTATTGCCGTCTGAAAATGGTGCTGATGGGGGCAGCTTTAGCTATTTGGTCTAAGCCAACAGGTAACAAGCACATCAGCTATTTGAATGGATCACCAGAGTCTAAATGATGATATGCAGCATATAAAAACTGAAAAAGTTTTTTTGTTTGCTTTAGTAATATAAGTGGAGATAACGGGAAGTTCAAGTACAGTTGAACTTTGTGCCTCCCCATGGAAAAAACTCCAACATAATTTCCCTCACATGCTGAATGGTCACTGGGTCAATCTGCAGACAACAGCTGGGCTATGAATCCAGGATAGCCAACTTCCCAACATACCCTGTGCCAGGATAATGATGTTATAACCTGTCATTGTGTGGTTTGACACGTCCTTTTCACGACCTGTAGCCATTTACAGTCATTGTCATCACTTTTGTGTTACATGAACTTGGGATGTGCTGTAGGTGTGGCGTACTGTGACCTGAGGTGGTTTAGAGGCTTTCTGCTTCTCACATGTTTAGTCTTTACTTCCTGGGAAAAAACAAACTATTAAAATGAATCTATGTTCATGGAGTGTTTTGTTGGTGAGAAGGCATGCTATAAGTTACATAAAATATAGAAAGTTACATCCAGCTAATGCTCTTTTTGAGCTTTGTCTCTCGTCAGTGTCAGGAATGCACTGAAAACACAAGTGATTCCTCTATACACAGTAGAAACTGCTTTGCTCAGCTTCCATTATTTATTGTCAGTCAGCACTGAGGCATGCTGTTGTTAGATTGGGCCCCAAAAAGATCAGCTAACAGTAACAGGAGAGCTCAGTCTCACTGACACCCAGTGCAGGCCCCACAGAAAAGGACATGTTTAATTGTGTGTGTGGTTCTATCTGGTTGATATTTAGGCTGGATTGAATTAGTGGAAAAGTCTGTAATTAAAAGGCTCCCTGTAATTAGTAAAATTGCAGATGGGGTTGCCAACTTTTGAGTCTAAATAGCAACAGGATCTCTGATTGCATGTTCAAAAGTCTGGATCCTTTCCATGTAAGCAAGACTGTGTTTTTCCAGTTACCTATCAGTGTTCAGTGTTTCAAGGACAATGTTTGGGAGCAAAGTCAAGCCTACATCCATAAATGATAAGAGCAAGCATTGCTGCCTACATGAAAAAATATCATGAAATCCCACAAAGAATATGTCTAGTGTGAGGTCAAGTTGGGTGTGACCATGATATATATTGAAAGATTATTTTAATTTGTCATTTGGCAAAGATTTAGCAATATTGTTTCTATCAAGGGAGCTATTGGTCTTGTTTTTTGTTTGTTGTGTTTCACTAAGCAGATCTGCTTTTTGCATCAGTGTGACTAAGTCTGTGAATGTGTCAAGATTTAATTACCTGGTAACCTTTTAAATCTATCATTGTTTCTCAATTTACATGAAATTACATTTACAATGACAGGACAGGGCTTGTGGAAACATGATCCAGACAATCTGCAGGATGACACAAATAATTGTTGCTGAAGAAAGGCAGTGTTTGTCTTCCATCAAACATAAAGAAGTTATGTAATTGGTAAACACAAAGTGAGGAGTTTCTTTCCAGCCTTGCCAGACTTCTTAGGAAAGCATCCCTGCTGCGAAACCAGACAGAAAAAAATGTCTTCCTGTTTTTCCCTCAGAGCGAACAAAGGTGGTGGTGATACAGGGGGACATCACAGACTACAGCAGTGTGTTGGAGGCCTCCAGAGGGGCCGATGTCGTCATCCACTCAGCCAGCTTGGTAGACGTTTGGCACAAAGTCCCAGAGACTCTCATCTTCTCTGTCAACGTCACAGGTGAGACTTCAAGGGAGTGGTGATTCAAGTGATAACATGGAAAAGGGATGGGGAGGAAACGTCAATGGGTGATTCAATTTTATGAATGTTTACTGTCGGAAACCAGAAAAACAGAGGAAACCCACGCCTTCTCCTGTTTTGGATAGTTTTCAAGGATGTGACTTTACTCAAGGTTTAAAAAATGTCGGCCATGATTATGTTGGACTGAATATTGAGACAGTATCAGCCATTGTTAGTCAGGCGTGTTGGATTAAACCAAACTTGGATGAAAGGCTGGTTTTCATCTCATATTTTGTAAATTTATGGTTTATTTAAAGAACCAATGTATGGCAGAGTTTCTCCTTCCACGGATAAAGCATGGCTGGTCATTCTGCACTGAACTGCTTAACCCTATTAGTTTGGGTTTCAATGGTGAGTTTAAGTGTCACATGATTGTGTAAATGCTGTCTATGGGGCTATTTTTCAGCCTGACAAGAATTCAATCCTCCTGGATACACCATAGACTGTATAAAATATGGATGGTTGTATGATGTTTTTCTCTCAAGCCTTGACAAAGGTGATGATTGTCTTGATTGTATTTCTGCTACTGTTTTGAGCACTTGATCGTGCCGCAAGCAGTAGTGGCCTTCTGCAAGGGCCTTTGGGCAGCTGCTTAAGATGTGCTCAAGGGAACCTCTCCCTGAGCACGGCACACAAGATGGTGACTCGCTTTTGCCCCAGACGTGGAGGTTAGCTGGGCTTGGTAGGCCATCATACACAGCCTGGATCAGAAAATGGACTTGGAAGTAATCTGCCTGCATGATGTCATCCCATCTGACCCTCCGCTGCTCTGCAGATTCCCACTTTGTCCATGCTCCCTGCTGTTTCAGACCCACCATCCTGCTCACTTTTTCTTCCTCCACGCATGCTTGAACCTCCTCTTGGACAAGAGGGCACCTGTTTTTGCCTTTATCTTTGGTAATCATGGTCCTTGGGAAGTAACCAAGACCAGCTCAGCTTCTGGCCACATTCCCCACAAACTCCCTCTGCCTTAGCCGAGACTAAGCCATCTCAAGTGTCTCGACTGCTCTCCACTTCCTTCCCGACCTGACCTCGATTCCTGCATCTGCCACTCTGGGGTCTCTTGAGTCTCTGTACAGGAGTGCCTTCCTTGTCCGTGACATCATGAACTCCTCCTTTAGTCCACTGAAGGGGAGCTGCAGGGTGCTGCTGTTGCCATACAAGGCTGCACTACTGAGGCTGCGAGGAAGACCCAGCCATCTGCAAATGAAGCTGCTGATCCTCCTCTCCATAGACTCAAATGTTGACATTGGGACCTCATATACAAGTAGTGGCCACAGGATCCTGGGCAGGATGGCATGTTGGTAAATTTAATTTTTAATTTAATATATATATTTAATATGGGGGTCAATGGGGACTGACCAAGCGGCAACCTCTGGGGCTGAAAAATGAAGCCAACTTGGGAAGTGCCAAAAAACACGGTTCCTTAAACAGCCACTCGAAGCTGGCTCCAGGGGCGAGTCACCCATTGTATGATACCCAACTTTACAGCAGAAATAAACATGTATACAACCTGCTACAAAAAAACGTTTTAGTCCCTATAGCTAATTTCCCCATTCATGACAACTATACAGGGGTGAAATTTTATATACGTCACCTGTTTACATTTTATTTAGGCTTCAAGTCACACATATTTGGGGGCAGGCCACTTTGGGTGACAGGCTGTCTGCTGATAGTGTTCTTGGCTTCTCAGTCACATCCTTTCCTCACTTCTCCACAGCTCCACCCTGGAGCCCAGATGTGGTCACTTATCGCTCCAAAAAACCTAATATGGTGACAGCCATTATGCCGACTTCAAATTATTTTCAATGTGAGCCCAAGAGTTTCCTGATGGATCAACAAAGCGTATCTCCCTTTTTGGGAACATGGTAACTAACTATGATTAAATGCAGCCAACTGAGGACTTGTTGTGGGTTAAACCTTATCTCACTCCCTCAGTAAATCAGGGACAGACTTTCATGTGTATGAGCCAGTAAACACAGTCTGTTGAAATCTGATAGAGTAGTTACAGCATAAACTGTGTATAGTACAATTCAGTACAACAACTAACAGGTGCAAAAATGGCACAGAAATACTGAAAAAATGATCACAGAGGTGTTATTAATTTGTATCACTACATTTTGATTGTTTGGTTTACGGCTATTGAAATTCATGTAAATGCATTGAAAGGATAAGGCTGCTATTAATATATCTATATGTTTCTTATTGTTAGCAAATCCCATGAAAAAAACAACCTTGACAATGCATTGGATGGATCCAATCCACAGATGGATTACTGAACAGGTATACTAGGCACAGGTCTTGGGGCCCAAAGTGTCAGGGGCCCCCCAGGCCTTCAGCTGCAAAATGTCAGTCAAATGAATATGTACCAACCAGGGTGAGACTAGAAATGACCACAAAAACCCAAAAAACAAAGATTCACAAAACCTCCCAAAGAGTTATGAAACTACCACAAAAAAAGACCATAAAGAGACACAACACAACTCAAAAGAGACACAAAACAACAACAAAAAAAGTGGCAGAACCACCACAAAGTCTGTGTGTTTTGCTTTTATGTTGAGATGGTTGGGCCTTTCGCATGTCTGTGCCCAGGGACCCATTGTCTCATAATCCACCCATGATGAGTCCTTCTCTCAGGCATTTCTAATTTCCTCAAATTGTCTGCGGCCTTCAGTCCCAAGGCCGAAACATAAATCTTGTCAGAAAGGTCACAAATATATGCTTTCATTTAATAAGAATCAAAGCAAAACAATTTCCTAAAGCAGCTGGGTACTGTTGGGCGTGGCAGATGTTACAGTGAAGCTCTGCTGCAAAATACACCAGGCTTTGCTTACATACACAAAACTTGTTAGTAGGATAAATTCATTGTTTTCGTGGAATGTGCTGACAATTAGAAAAAAAGATAAAATACTGCTAGATTTATTCTTTAAATTGTGTACAGGAAATACTGTGGCTTCCTTGTATAAATTTATGGATCTTTGTGACCATGAGCATTATGTGAGTAAGCTGGGAAAATAATTGTTTTCTTTTTTTAATCTTGTTAATAGCAGCACGTCCGATGATTTTGATGAAAATAAAAATGGGCAATTAATGATGTAAATTTAAGATAATCTGATCTTGATCCAGATTAAGGATACTGGTCACATTCATGGAACAAGTGACGAAAACAGTCTGCGTCTTCAGTGTCATGGTTTATGTTCGTGGGTTGTGTTGAGGTTAAGGTCAATGTCTGGCCTTCAGTAGTCTGCAGTGATTCAGCAAATGGACAAAACAGACTTTTGTTATGAGCTGTAGGCTTTTTTAAACAGTCCTCCCAAACAGAACGACCTGTGAATTATTCATTCAGTTCAAGCTACTTTACAAGTTGCTTGAACTGAATGAATAATTTACACATATCTGTCTAGAGGTTATTAGTGTGTTGAAGTGCTGGAACGTCATCAGCAAAATAAGGTTTAATGTTGCACGAATGTTATCAAACCTCTACAGAATTTAAGTCTGTTGCCCTGCATAAGGTCGAGAAGCAGAGGGAGTCATTTGATTCTGAGGGTGGTCCAGTCTAGATTCCTTCGGCAGACAAATATTACAAGAATTTGATATTATTTCCCCTGTGTTTGTCTCAACAGGCCTTTATGTTCACTCCCTCTAATCCTGTCTCAGAGACGTAAACTCCCTCTTCCTCCCTGAATTAGTATCAAGTTCAGGTGTGGGACAGTTGGCTCAGTAGTCGAGTTGAGAACATTATTTAGACTTTGGTTCTCAGTTACAATTGATTTTACTAATGAAGTTTGAGGTTTTGTGCTCTCTGGCCATCAGCTTTCGTACATACCGGGGATTCTAACCCACTTGTGAGCCAGTGTGTAGCCTCACATCTTCAGGTTCGCCCCTACTGAGAAACAGATGGTTACTGAATTTAAACCATTAGAGCCCCTTGGCACTGGAGTGCACCTGCTAGACCAGTTTTATTTTTCAAATGTCTACTTAAGAAGCACTTTAATGAGGCCTTTTTTATAGCTTCAATTCAGTCGATCTATTGATTAATTATGTTAAATATATGAAATGTTTTTATTTTCAAGCTTCTATGAACATATGTACTTGAGAGCTTTGAGTTTTTTTTTAATTCACTAGTAGGTGGTTGCTTTTGGATAGAAGCTATATAATTTTGTATTTCTTAATGTTGTTTCTTTAACAGTCAAAGCATATTTTACATTTTCTGTCTGGGTGACCTAGCTCCCTCTTTAAAGCGCATATTTTAGCACAGTCTCATCAGGAATTGTTTTGATCCTCTGCCAAACTGAAACAGATGCAACTCTGCTGGTTGTTGACTGTGTCCTCTTCTCCTCTACTCCCTCTATGACCAAAGGAGAACTGCAGGCCTCAAAAAGTCTCAGTATGAAACTGGAAAGACCTGCAAAAGTATTAAATACAATAAGAAGAGGTCTTATTTCCTCCACTTTACAATGGTCATATTTTTTTCCATGGCACGTCCACTGTTACATGATAAAGACCAGGTTTTAGAAAAACATGTTTGCTTCCTATCAGCTAAATAGAACACATATGGATCTCATGTCTCTGTTGAATTATTTCCTGTTGACTGTCTACTAATGCATCCAATTCTAATCAAGACTTTCATCCTCTTCCTGTTATTGCTTGATTTAAGTCTAAGAACTGGCTGACTGCGGCTGACTGAAGAAATCCAACTGTGTCAGAGTCATTCCTGTGGCTTTGGAAGATTGACAAACTTTTGTGTCACTCAGTAAATTCGGTCAACCTATCCTCCGTCTCCCAAATGACCATATTTTCTCTCTTCTTAGGAACGGAGAATGTGATCAATGCTTGTGTGGAGTGTGGCATCCAGTGCCTGATCTACACCAGCAGCATGGAAGTGATTGGTCCCAACATTAACGGAGACCCCTTTGTCAGGTAAAGGTCAAAAAATATAACTCTGTGTTTACTCATTTCCGAACGTATTCTGCTGACCGAGTAACCCAGAGGGCATGTCCAAGTGTGTCCTCACTGAGCACACATGGGTGCTCTTTTCTCCCTTTTCTCTTTCTGTTACATTTCTGTGGTCACTATCTTGTATCTTTACTCTTTTCATTTGTATCTTGAATGCACCATCATGGAAAACATGAGGCCTGTACAGAAAAGATATGATCGGGTGGGCACAACAGTACACAACTCACAGAATCTACCGCCCTAGTGGTATATTCAAGGGTTTCTCTTAAATTCCACCAAGTAGAAAGAATCTGGAATGAAATAGACATTGAACAGGAGCCACTATCCACATGTAGACTCACTTTTATCTTACTGTCACGCTATCCCTCTGATGCTTTGCATGTGACTGTCTGGTTTTTCAGACTCACATTACGTAATGCTGCTGTACAGCTAGCAACATGTCTGCATCTTTAACTCAAAATGCACTTTACCACTTGTCAGGACATTTAAAAGTTAAAGTATATAGTTTCGTGCAAGGATGCATGACAACCAAGACAAAAACAGCTGTGCAAGAAATGAAAACAGAGATGACAGACAAGAAGAGTTCACTAATCATGAATGAGTCAGAGCTACATGAATATTTGACACTGTCATTTTGTCTCCAGGCACTGTGCTTATTTAGTATAGGTACGGGAATAGTGTAAACATGCACTGTGAGACTATTTCCAGTAGCTTTTTTTTTAGCTGAATGTCTATTTCTATGTAAGTAAAAATTATTGTGTGTTACTATAAGTACATCTATATCCTGGTGCACAAACATTATTAGATAAAAATAAATCTATCTATATATATCTATCTAGCTATCTAATCCAAGACTTTTCCATTGTGTGTTCATGCTGTTTGCAGATTGATCTGAGTATTAATCTGTTTTCCACAAGACAATACAGTGTGTCTGACAACAATATAAACATTAATGATCTCAGTGATAGATTACCAGTCTTTGAACTTTGAGCCTCCCTTCCCAAACAAGTCATGATGCATCATTCACCTAGTGTAATGCTGTGTTAACAACAGAGTAATCACATTAGCTAAGTAGTTGCTCGCTAACTTTGTTAATATTAGCCTAAGTATTTTTAAGATAAAAGGCTTAAGTTGAAGTAAATACACGAGTTGCAAGCCTTTTCTATTACCTTGTTAAGTTGAGTGTAAAGTCGTTAAGTTTGTAACTCAAGTCTGACTCAAGTCCATGTCATGTGACTCGAGTCCACACTTCAGGTTAGCAGTCATTGGTAGTTATTGTGATGTGGATCTTGAATGCTAAAGGCAGGAGATGAAAAAAGTCTTTCT
>JAPZEB010000009.1:4400322-4414486 GCA_029783705.1 Chaetodon striatus | reverse complement strand
ATGAGATCATATCTGCTTGTGCAACTGATAATGTTCTTGGAAATATTAGGAATTTGGCTGGGTTTATATAACCAGCTTATCTTTTTAACCAGGGAAACCACCTGTCACCGCTATAATAAAAGTAGTTTGGTCATTTATTTGTTAGGATTAGATTTACCTCTCAGGCTTCTCTTTGTGCAAGCAGGTGTAAAGATGCTCCACTAGATGTCACTAGATGTGTGTTCATGAGGGATTTTGCTGTGACTTGTTTCCTCCCTTGAACCCTGTCCCACAGAACCACTGAACAGAGACACTATTGTACAAAAGGAAAGAGATTTTATTCACAGTTTGTCCCTTTTATTCATTACAAAGGAAAGGTTAGGAAGAGTCCAGTCACTGAGGTCGAGACAGCTTATGGAAAAGAAGGATGATTTACTGGATGGAGAAAGGAGCGGAGGGAAAGAAATCGAAGATTTGAATGTTTTCTTTCGGCCCTTTCTCTCCCCTCCTTCAGTAGTGTTTTTTTTCCCACTTCTCACGGAAAAAAGTTGTCATCACTTTAAGGAGACAACTTTTTTCCTTTCTAACCTGCAAATAGTCTCCATCCTCTCACCTTTTCCACCCAAGAGGACATCTTCAAAATTTGGAATGAGGTCCTCGCACTTTATGTGCCCTCCTCTCAGTAGTACACCTGTCTTCTCAGATACTACGGGAAGCAGGGGGACATGTTTCATTTGCACAAACACCTCAGAGGCGGAAGTGACAGGGCAGACAGAGATGTAGAGGTGAGAAGACAGAAGATGGTTGCAAGGAAAGAAAAGGTTTTGGAGCTTGTGGATGGAAATGATGTTACAGGATAATTTTATTGAAAATCACCCCTATTCCCCATAAGCAAACATAGACACCCCACGGGCATCAGCCCTGTCATGTGTAGGTGTGACAAGTCTTTGGTTCGAACATGAACGGCTGAGCACATGGGTTTACACAAAAAGGAAGCGAGGAGGAAAGAAAAGGGCAGGGAAGGCAGAATAGCGAAGGGATTGCTGTCTGTTCTTGTCTTCTAGCTTTATCTTTACTCCTCCTTCTCCTCTCCGTGTGTGATGACGTAGCAGATGTTCTTGTAGTCTACGTTGCCAGCAACATCTGGGGGGAAGGCGGACCACATGTTCTTAATCTGAGGGGGAAAATGAGAGTTGGAAATTCAGCTTGGCAGGGACTATATGATCTTATTAATGTTCTGGAAAGGAATGCACCATGTTTTTGAGATACTGGTCTGTTGGTCAAGTTATCAACCCACTCACACTTCAAGCTCATGCTTAAAATTCAGCTAACTTGAACAAAGTGCTAAGATTTAAATCTAGGTTAAACTTTAAAGTTTTGATAACCAATAATCTCAAATAATTATAATACTTTTAAAACAGTCTAAAAAAGGAATCTCAAACAACAGATGGATATTGTAAAATCTGACATTTTTACTATGGAATAAGGGAGAGACCCTTCCAGAAAATGAAAGAAAAGGATCATCCTATCTGCAAACAATGAAAGTAGCTATCTTATCTGAATATGGAGACATGTAAGGACAATATGGACATTATGACAGTTGACCAAGAAATGTCTACCTCACTTTGATTCCATGAAAACTGACTCTACATTTCTACTTTAGTTAACTAAACTCATAAATCTATGTGTTGCAGATGGATGACTGGTTCCGGTGCTGACTATTCAGGACATGTTGAATAACAGTGTGCAATAATACCAACGAGCCAGTCTGCCAAAAACATGCAGTATTCCTCTAACATGCTGTTGATTTTACCTCCTCCTTGGAGAACCTGTCGCACTGAGTGGTCAGGAGCTCCTCAAGGCTGAATTGTGCAAACAGATATTGGGAGTCATAAATCTGAATCAAAGCTATTTAGACTTGCATGGAGAGCATAAAAAACAAATCATTTTTAAAAATGACTTACAATCCCTTCTTGATGGTTCCAGTACCCTCGGGGTCCAGGACTTTGAAGGCGGTAAGAATAACGTCCTCGGGGTCAGCACCTGGTGAGAACAGGGGGGCGAGGTTTGTTAATCTTTACAGTAACTCACAGCAGTGACAAAAGCATTATGTAAAAGCTGCAATACACACAGTGGAAATATTCCATGGGTAATTGCATTCATGGTGCAACAATGTGTAGTAGAAGTATAAAAAGTAAAAGCACTCATTACACAGAACTGACCTAATTAGTGCTTTGTGATTATATTAGTGGAGCAGTATCATTGATGTATTGATATTTACGCAGCTGGTAATGTAGTTGGTCGAGGTGAAGCTAATTTTAACAACTTAATACACTGTTGGGTAGTTTCATCTAGTGTCCTTGATGAGGGCATGCGTACCCCCAGGGGTACTTTGGAGTACTGAAGGGGGTACGTAATATTAAGAAAAATGTATAAAATCTTTATCTGAAAAGTAGCTTTAACTGTAAGTAAGTACAGTGAAGTAAAAAGTACATTTTTTTTCCTGACATATAAAATGGAAGTCAAATAAAATGGAAATATTCAAGTATGTTTATTACGTACCACAAATTTGTACTTAAGTACAGCACTTGACTAAATGTACTGCCACTGATAGTAATGACTCCAGTCAACTTCAGTATAATGTAAAACACACATCAGAGTGACAGAGACAGTGGGTGAAAATGAGACACCCACCCTTCAGCTTCTCGCCGAACATGGTGAGGAAGACGGTGAAGTTGATGGGACCGCTGGCCTCCTTGATCATGGCCTCCAGCTCCTCATTCTTTACGTTAAGCTGGCCTGAACAACCAAAAAAATCATATCAGTACAAGAAACCCTGACACACATGTGCTTTTCCACTGTAGACTGATCCCATCAGCACTCACCCAATGAAGCCAGCACGTCCCTCAGGTCATCTTTGCTGATGATACCATCTCTGTTCTGGTCAATGATTGTGAAAGCCTAAAGAGAGGAAGACTGTGTTTATTACTTGAAGGAAGCAGTGAGGACAGATGTAGAGACGGGCCGTGTGGATGGACGGGGTGAGACCTCTTAACACTTTCAGGGACTCCTCTGTCATCACTATGTCTATGAGAGCGGCAGCTGCAAATATCTTTGACACAATGCTTCACAAATGTTGTTAGAGGGTAGTGCGTTGGTGAAAGGCTGCACCCAAAAAAGCAGATCTCACTGTCATGGCCTTCTGAGGGGTTATGGGGGGTGGTGGGGGTGCTTAAGGTAGCCCCAAGTCTTCTCTTACATGTTAATTTAGGAAAGTAACGTTATGGAACAGCTGTCTGATCTGCTAACCCTGCGCAACTTACGTCTATGAAACTTAAGATAACCTCTTGGACTTGATTGCAGTGCTCATCTCCCTCCCTCCCTTCTTATTTCTTACTCCCTCTCTCTCTCTATCTCACACACACACACACACACACACACACACTCACTCACACATACACACAGCCCTCGCTCTGACTAATACAAAACACACACATCTATCTTTTCATCTGAGCAACGTGCTAAGATCACCCTAATCATCATGTCGAACATTCCCAAAGTGGCACTCAAGGAGCCTGTATCACTTATCGCAGGAGGCATGTTTCCTCTATTCGCAGCACATATCCCTTGACAACGCATTAAAAAACACCAACACCATCATCTAATCTCTTGGCTGCTCTTATAAAATTCCATCTCCCTGACCTTACTGAACTCCAACACATGCCCTTCACACTTCACTTCTGCACTTTCTCCCTCTGCTGTTTGGTCCTTCTTTCAGTGAATCAAAGTAATGTTGAGATTAACACACATCAAAGTTTAAACATTTTGATTACATCAAACATGCTCTTTCCTTTTTTTACTCATGTTCTCTGCTCTGCACTACAAATCAAGGTCCAGTTGTTCTGACAACTGGGGGGGCGAGGTCAAAGGTGAACAAAATGTTGAGCGCTTCAGATGGTGACAGAAATTTCAGAGCTCCTCCTAATGACATTCTCATGCTGATTAAATTGTCAGGGGAGAGGAGGCAACTGCAAAACAGCAACTGCTGTGAAAATGGATCCAAGAGCTGCTTAACTACCAAACTCTAATTTTGGTCACCAGCTCCAAGAAATTGAACTGAAATCACACCAGCTTGAATTTAGAATCTGAGGTTGTTCACATTTATTAATTGATAACCAGAAGTTACAGACATGTCTAATGCACTCTGAGGCTGCCATGATGATATTTAAAAAAAAAAAGGGCTCCTGTAGGGGACGAAGTATCGCTGTGTGTTTGGACAAACCTCACCTCTTTGTACTCCTGAATCTGGCTCTGCTCAAACATGGAGAACACATTGGAGGAGCCGCTGTCTCCTGCTGCTGCCCTCCTCTTGGCCTTCTTTGGTGCCTAGAGGACAAACACACGAGTTACGTCTTCAGGTGCGTCAGTTATAGTTTTTCTAAAGCTCACAGTGATGCTGCTGTACAGGCAGAGGTTACCAACCTCCTTTTGGCTTATGATCCCTTAAAACTAAGCAATGTATACATGCATATATCTGCCCAAGATTAGTAATTTTCCACTATGAACTTGATTTTTTTCATTAATTTAGATAAAACTAAACAAAGATTATAAGGAAAAGGCTGACATAAATTTTGTGTTTCAAATTATTATTTTTCTTTTTTCCTATCAATTATGTCATGACCCCTCAGGCTATGTTGCTACTGCTTACGGTCTTGACCTCAGGTTGGGAGTCACTGCTGTAGCACATTAGACATTCAGGTGCAATCATCAGGTTAGTAAACCTGATGATCTGACTACAAATATGATGTGCATTTGATTTGTTAGCTCGATTTAAGTTTTTTTTTCCTTTTCTTTAATTTAGTCCTGCAGATGTTTGGCATGCAATCTGAAGTACATCACGTAAAACTCAAATTTAACAACACACTGGTACCCAAGCATCCTTAGAACTGCATCATCAGAACTGTAATTATCCAGAAATCCATAAAAATTCTCCAAAATGACTTGGTTTACTGGAAGTGATGACGCATGCTCCCATCTATTTGATATTATTATTTCAAACTTTGACCAAAAAAAAATGCATCAAAGAGTAGATTTAATCCATAGGGTTGGTTTGATTCCCATGTAGATGTTTCCACCAGTTGAATGCAGAAGTGTGGGAAACCTGGTACTCACCATCTTGAGACGGTATCAGTGGAGGTTTGGCTGATCAAGAAGGAAAGTTAGTGAAGCCGCGTTATACGTCCATCCCCGGGGGCTTATATACCCCTCCGCAGGCCAATCTAACTTTAGCCGCAGCCTCAAGTTTGGATGGGGATAAAAAAGAGAGGGAGGGAGTGAGAAAGGATGGTTAAGGATGAAGTGATGGTAAAAGTGGAGGAGACAGAATGGCAGTACAGCGTATCACCTTACAGGAGATCAGAAATAGACCCAGGAGTCTTGGAATTAAGTAAACCTGATATCTAAGGGACCATACTGCAGGTCTGCAGTCCCACGTGGACTAATAAGGACATTCGGGACATTAGATGCTTGTTGGACCACTGGACGGTGTCTCTCCACCCTCCTTCTGTC
Source organism: Chaetodon striatus (assembly GCA_029783705.1). NCBI lineage: Eukaryota > Metazoa > Chordata > Actinopteri > Chaetodontiformes > Chaetodontidae > Chaetodon > Chaetodon striatus. The sequence continues at coordinate 4,408,939 of JAPZEB010000009.1, read as the reverse complement.
CACCTCCATCTGCCTGCAGAGAGGCACAGCAGCCACCCGCCGATTTTATTTTTGGTTTGTGATGTCCATTGCTATATTACGTACTGAGATACAAGCCTTCTATACACTCAGTGACTGATGCTTTTACCCTGTATGTGCACAGCTCGGCTCGATTATTTTAAGTTGTAATGATGCTAATGTGCTGTAATGTAATGTAATATGTACTGCTGCATGAAGGCGTCTGGCTCATTTATATATTCAATCAAAATATCTCTTCACACAACAAACAAGATGGAAGAACAATTTTCTTTGCTTGTCTTTAGAAAACTTTGGATTTGCATGCTTACCAGACTTGTAAGTTTGTATAAATATGAATTACATACTGCAATATTCTCTCCTGATGCATTATGCTTCACTTTATTAAGGACACTTCTTTATTTATTAATTTTCCATTCTCTTTTTTGGCCCCCTTTCAAAAAAAGTTTCTTACTCTGTTATGATGAATTTAGGTTATTGGCATAATTAATGATTAAATTAATGACAAAAGAAGGATAAAAAAAAAAAAGAAAATAATTTTAGTTGTGACAAAAAATTTGTACAGAGCATTTTCTATCCAATGATAGAATGACTGATAAATGAAGAATGACTTCCTGTCTGAAGCAATATAAGCAAAATACATCAACATCCAGGAGGCAACAAGCAATAAAAAAGAAGTAAGTACACCAATAAATAAAATAACTAAATACATTTTAAAAGGCCCTAATATAGAAGATACTCAAAATAAAGTATAAAATATAAATTTATTGTATGCTGCAAGATATAGAAGCACAAACTCAAATAAAAGTAACAGTACAACAGTATCAAAATACTGATTAATAAAAATAATTTTACTGTTGTAGATAATTTAGGTTGATAGAAGAACGACATCCTGCTAGAAATATTTGGTACATTTGTATGATCTTCTTTTAGGATGTTTTTTTAATTGTTGCTTTTCTTTGTGAAATATTGGATGTGATCATTTCAATGAAACCATCTGAGAGGTTTAAATGGGACATTACCCATTAGTGCACGTGTCAACATGAACCACGGAATGAAACTGAAGGGTGGGGGGGGGGGTGTTTTAGTTTCCAGGCACTCAGAGGGTGTAAGGACATATATCGAAACAGACACAGGCCTATATTAGCAATGTGTGAGTATTAAGTTCATAAATTATTCATTCATCAGACTCCAAATTTTGTGCCCCCCCCAACCCCTGCTTCTGCAGTCCATGCCTGTCACATCAGAAATGTGATATCAAGGACACTACTGTTTTGGATTTTTTTTTTTTTTTATCAGAGGCCAAAAAAAGGGATGAAAGACGTTGGTTTTGTGTTTGATTTAAAAAAAAAAATCTTATATACTTGATTAATCCTGCAAGGGGAGATTCAATATTTTCACTCTGTTGTCATTTACATATACACACAGGTCCGTGATACACATACATGCATTAACAGGACCTACACATGCATTAAAGGGGAGATGTCAGAGTGAGGGGGCTGCCCACGGACAGGTGCCCCGAGCAGTTGGCGGGTTCGGTGCCTTGCTCAAGGTGCCCAGGAGGTGAAGGGGCACCTCTCGAGCTACCAGTCCAAGCTCCATATTTTGGTCCAGGTGGGAACTTGAACCGGCAACCCTCCAGTTCCCAAGCTAAGTCCCTATGGACTGAGCTACTGCTGCCCCCAACATTATTTAACAATTCTTCGTATTTTATGTATATATATATTTTTTTTTACATTTAAAACATGATGTGTAACTTTGACTAATAGATAAATGTAGTTAAAAGTACAATATTTCACTCTGAATTGTTGTAGAGTAGAAGTAGAAAAATGTATGAAATGAAAATACTTGCATTATAATTACTTAAATTAATGTACTTACTTTCCACTACTGTACAGAGGCATTTACATGTTTACGATCCTAATTTTCAAAGCATCTCATCACTTAAAGCCATGTCTTCTGACTCAGTCTTGATTTTTGTAATTGTGAGTTTCTTCTGTCTGTTTCCTGTTTGGTGTGTTGTAGTTTTGCTTCTTTCTAAGGACAGGATCAGTTTTGTTGTCAGCGTTAAATTACCCACAACATGACAGCCAAGTGAAAGCACCATTAACCCCTGGCTGCAGTCCAGCTTTTTCATCGCCACAAAGGTGTGTGTTTAGTGATTGGTCTCAGTCATGAACACTTTCCCACCTGTTTGTCCCCCGACCACCCTCTCGCATTGTCTGCCCGCCATTCCTCCCCCTTAAATATAAGGGGGATTACTTGGCAGGGTGATGGCAGCAGACATTCCCAGAAGAACATAAAAGGGACAGCTGAGGGCGACCAAAATAGCTAAATAAACTTGACAGTCTGCCAGCACGCTGGGCCCTGAGAACAAAATGCTTTCCTTCATTAGTTTTTTCAGGTTTTATATCCACATTTACCTCAGAGATAATCTGTTTTCATTTCATTAACAGCTTTGTTAATCTCCTCCATTGGAGGACTTTATTTTTGGCCCCTCTGTCGCCTCTCTGGTCCTGATTGTTTGTGTTTCCATTGATCTCTCAATCATGACTCATGTCTCTGTTCTTTACTGGTTTCCAAATCTGCTGTAATTTGGAACAGACAGACGTTTGTTTATCTTGGGTGTTCAGGACATCCAGAGCCCGATGCTGGCTGTCAGACCTCCTCTTGTGTTGCCGCTGACCTTTGACTCCAGGCTCACTTGATTCTCACCACCTTGTTGCAGGCATGAAATATGTCACAGCACATGTTCTGACTGTGATTTCTACTTTCAAAGAAGAGGTGTAGGTTCAGACTGATTAACACCATGATACATATATTTTGCACTTTGGCTCCACATTCACTATGAATAAAAACAACTTAAATTTTAACTTTAAAATAACCTTTGAATTTTTCAGAATAAAATTAAGGTGAAATATGTGTGGAAGCAGTAAGTTTAAGTGGTGAAATGTGACCTTTAACAGACCAAATTTAACCCTGAATTGTTGCCTCTGCTTCTACTATGCTCTTACATGAATGATTCAGTGACTTAAAATCTTATGTTACAGCTAATTTATATAGACAGTCCCCTTATTCTACAAATTAAGGGAAATATTAGGCACTATATTTCGTAACTTAAGAGATGGTGACTTTAAATTGAAGTGTGTACATAGATCAAGAGATGATTATGACATTTTAAAGCATGTTTAAGGGTTTGTCTGCCAGCAATTGGCATGAGTTTACTGGCCTAACATTTTATAGCTCAACAATATAATTTGTAGCATAATATGTCTATCTGGAGGGCAGCATGGTGGTGTGGTGTGGTGGTTGGCACTGCTGCCTCACAGCAAGAGGGTTTCTGGTTTGGTCCCGGGTGCGGGAGCCCTTCTGTGCGGACTTTTCATGTTCTCTTTTCTCTGGGTACTCCGGCTTCCTCCCACAGTCCAAAGACATGCAGGCTGGGGATAGGTTCTGGTGACTCTAAATTGTCCGTAGGTGTGAATGGTTGTCTGTCTCTATGTCTCAGCCCTGTGATAGTCTGGCAACCTGTCCAGTGTGTAGTCTATCTCTTGCCCAATGTCAGCTGGGATAGTCTCCAGCCCGCCCAACAATCCTCAAGAGGATAAGCGGTAACAGAAAAAGATAAAGCACCCAACCCACCCTACCTAGACACCCAAAACAAGACTGAAGGATCCTACATTAAATTGCTAACAAGAATCAACAAATGGCATCAGACTGTTATCTTATTTAGATATTGAATAAAGGGTTGCCAGGTGGTGTCAAATAAATTCACCTGCCCAATTCCTACTATGGTCTAACTCACTAACTTGTACCTGTTAAGGCCCAGACACACCATACCAAAATCAAAGAACTAGTCATGACAAAGGCCGACAGATGCGTTGCCTCATGTCCCCTGTGTTGTTGCACTGAGCACACTGCAAGGACTACAGCCAACACCCAACTTGCAGATATGTTCTGCACCTGTGTGAGAGGAAATAACCACCATCAGATGATGGTAGTCTGTATTTTGTCATTCAAAAAAAGGGAAACTGGAAGACCCACAGGACAGATTAAAGATGCTAGATAGCCAGTTAGCACATTAACAGCAAAACCCAATTACTCACTGCTGTTTCTCTTCTCGTGCACTGAGCTGAACTGCTAATCACAGCAATTTTATTCACTGATGAGCTTCAGTCTCTCTGATGCTGATTCAACATGCTAAATTGGCTTGAAAAAAAGATGACAAGGGTGAACAAGGGCTAACTCGTTCTAACGATGCAGGAAACACCACAAAAACTAGGTTGTTAGATGCTAACCAATGGCCCGCCATAAACCACTGGCCATTTGTTGGCTTGGTGTGTCAGGGCCCTCAGATGCTTAGTACCTCAGGTGAAGCAAGTCCCTAATACAAGTCTGCTGCCTCAGTCAAGTAACCAGTCAAAACATCCTCTTGCTGCACAATGAAGACTTTTGACCTCTGTGATAGCCCACACAGGGCAGCTGTGTTGATCCTCTTTCTCTGAGGTGTTGTAAATTCTTACAATATCTGCTCAGTGTCACATTGCAGACACTTTGGCGAGAGACCCTACTGTCTTTCCCTGCCTCGCTTCATCTGATGCAGACCTTTGTACATGTGCTGACCCCTATCAGTTTTTCTCATTAACTCTCCTGGCATGCTGAGAAAAGGAGCAAGACAGATAGAGAAAATGTGTTAGTAACACCTTTTTAAAGGTATACAAATATCCCCATCCCTGTCAGCCATTATTAAGGTGTAGCAACATGGTGGTTTGAAAAGATAAATTGCCGCATATTTTTCCGAAGACACTACTATCTAATCTTATACAAGTTACATTATTCTAATTCCAACAGTACCAGTGAGCTAATGATCAAAATAAAAACTAAATTGCTCCAAAAAACTACTTTGATGCCTGAAATTAAGTGTTTTGGCTCTAAATTCTGCACACGTTTTTACACAGCTACGAAATTTCATAAGCAAGGTCAGGAAAGAAGTGGTCACAACATAACCTATGAGTATTACATGACTCATAGGTCATCCATTCTTGGTGCTGTTACAACCAAAGCAGGTCTGCCCTTTGGGAAACATTCTTACTTTCTTCCATTTCTAAGAGTAACATTAGACAATATCAGTCTTAAGTCAAGTGCAGAGCTCTAGTCAAGGAATGGCAAGGAATGGAAGTTTAAAAATACGACGAAAAAAGATAGTTTGTGGCTACATGGCGCTAACTGACATAGGGCTAACTGAAACCTGAGCTTACATAGCACGGTCTTTAGTACAGATATCTATACTAAGTTGTTAGCAGTGCTAACCTACTGTATCTGGTGCCCACACAATGCAAATCACTACTGGGTGGATGGATAAACTTTTTTTTTTTTTAAAGAAATAACACCAATACATAACCTCATCTGAGACACAGCTTTAGTTAAAGAAAGAGTGTGTCAAGTAAGCACATTGTAGAGGCATTGCACAGCATAATTGTAAACTCTGCATAGAGACAGTTTAGCTATTTCCACCTGATTTCGGTCTTTATGCTAAGCTAAGCTAAGCTAATGGTGACATGTTTCCAGCCCTGTATTTTTTTCTTCCTTGTAGGAAAACAAATAAGCAAATATCCCAGGGCTGTTAGTAACCCTTAAAAATTGGACACATCCAACTTGTCTAAAATGTTTCATGATACTGAGAACAATCTCAGCCTCTCTAAGGTCCACTCTAAGATGACCTCACACACACTTATGTTTGAACGTCTAAATGCTTTTTTCAAAGTGGATGCATACCCAAATTATGTTTCCTTTATATGCTCAAATGCTCCAAAGTATGAATTGTCCTTGTGTTTGAAAAGACAAGGACATGTCTGTATGCTTTGAATAGCTAAAACTGAAAACATAAAACACTTACTTGAACAACACATCTGAAACACTGTAACAAAGTATCTCTCTAGTTTACAAAATCATAAGTAGCAGCCATCTGTGGAGGTGTGTGCTGTAGAGTGCAATTAAGCTTCTTTTAGATCTGAACTCACTCATATACCACGTTTACATTGGTAAATATCTCCCAGTATTTGTCCAATTATTCCACATGCAGTCTTGATCAACAGAGAGGGGAGAAAGAAAGAAAGACAGAGAGTGAGCATGTAATGCTGGGTAAACTATTGCTTAGTCATGCATGCTAGATTATCTTTACTCTAAACAGGGAGATGATACAAAAAAGCCGTGATTGGCTGAACCACAAACAAAATTATATCTAATATATTTGAGTATAACACAAACATTGAAGGCCATTTGTGTTGACATATGTACATATGTTTAAACATCCATATATCACTGTCATATTAACTGTAGCCTATTACTTTGGTAGAGTTGCAGGGAATGAGTTGATTGGTGGCCACCAGTTGAGGCTTTGGTCTTTGGTGCAGGTATCTACGGCATTACCTTCAGCTAGCTTACTCTATCGCTGTGTGAGTTTTTAATTTTCTAAGTTTCTAATATTCTTCCAGCTATGATAATCCTTAACACTCTACATTTTATCATAAGTTCTCTGTGTCAAGTTCTCTTCTTTCAAGATGCACTTCCATTTTCACAGGAAATTTAACGTTTACATACAGTCTCTTCCAAAATAAAACATTTCACTGGTAGAGGGAAAAACCGATTTAGTTAAATCCCAGCAAATTCTGGAAGCAAACATCACACCATCTGTAAAAAAGGTGAAGATGAGGAGAGGATGGCTCCTACAACAGGACAATGATCCTAAACAGAAACACACCATGAAATCCACAATGGACTACCTTAAGAGGCACAAGCTGAAGGTTTTGCCATGGCCCTCACAGTCCCCTGACCTAAACAAAGCAAGATGGCCCAATAATCTCACAGAGCTAGAAGCCTTTTGCAAGAAGAATGGGTGAAAATTCTTCAAACAAGAACTGGAAGACTCTTAGCTGGTTATAATAAGTGTTTAGAAGCTGTGATACTTGTCACAGGAGGCGCTACTAAGTATTAAGTATGCAGGGTGTCCAAACTTTTGCTTTAGGCCTTTTCCCTTTTTTGTTATTTTGAAACTGTAAAAGACTGAAATTAAAAACTAATGACAGTAAACAAAATTTTGACCAGGTGTGATCAAAGTTTTGCATGCTGCTGTAAGAGCATATAAATAAAGAATACATTGTCAGAAGATGCACAATTAATGTAGTGTTTGTTATTTAGTCCACTACATACTTTACAATGTTACATTTTATTTGCTTAAGACCTGAAATCTAATAATATATATACTGTGACTGGATCCATCCTTTTTGCAACATTTCACCTTGTGTGAAGTTTCACACACTATTAGTTCATTTCTAATGTTACCAGAAATCCAAACCAATTACTGAATATATCTGGCTCTGGGACTTCTTGTGAACTAACATGTTTGTGTGATAGTGATGAGTCAATGCTTTTTTTTTTTCCTTTTCAAATGGTCTGGAACATCTGCAGGTACCGAAACACGAAAGCCATCTTCAATTAAAGTAAGATCAGTACAGACACAGCTTGGCTAAACACACTCAAACTGAAAGAGCACACAAATTCTGCCAATTTCAACATTATCAGTAAACTGTCAGTATTTATTTTGCTGCTTACTTAAAGTTGTGCTGTACAAGGGTTGTAACAAAATGGTGACAGATGTAGACCAAAGACTGTAGACAGCAAGAGAAGTGAACAGAATTATTTACCTTAGAAAATGTACCTTAGGTAATGGACCTTAGAAAGGTTTGTTGTTAGTTGTTTGTAGCTGAGAAATGCATGACTGTGCATGTCAGAGTTCATGATATGTAAACTCACATTTGAATCGTTTGGAAGCTCATTTAAAGCAAAAGTACTGAAAGAGGTCAGTAATCAGATTGAGACAGGGTTTGAGAGAGTAGGAACACAATGGTTTGTACAGAACATATCTGTTTTTAGGGTGATAGAGTAGGGCTGAGGCCAATTAGAGACTTTTAAATCATAATTTGCAGCTGTAATATCAATATTTAAAGTAACCTAATGTTTGCACATGAATATTTTGCATGCTGTTCTGCACTGTAAATCAAACAGAAGATAAAGTAAATGACTGTTAGGTTTGCTTAATAAATTCTTCAGTTATAAATAATGATAAATAAATAAATAAATAAATAAAAATAAAAAATAATAATACATTCTAATAAATAATTGTAATTTTTCTGTATAACTAGGCCTTGTAGACTTAAGTCTCAAAAACCGAAACTTTAGTGGAATTGTACCAGATGCAGCCAATTAATGATAATTAAGAGTTGGCCAAAATACAGACAATGAGACTCTTGGTTACAGGTCTGGTACAGTAACTGTGCAAGTAGAGCCACTGGGAACCGTAGTAAGCACTTTATGTTGCTTCCATTTAACGGACTTCAATCCTGAATAAGTTGCATTCGTTCAGGAGTATCCACTTGAGTGGATAGTTACAGTCATAATAAAACCAGCATGCTTGCCATCTTGAGGTTGTCTTTGTATCTGTCATGCCACCATAAAGCTCCAAGTTTTAAATGGTAAGATTGCTATTTTTTAACCTTGACCCTATTTTCCTATGTTTTGTTTTTAGGTGACTAATGGAGACAAC
>JAPZEB010000009.1:4359071-4382483 GCA_029783705.1 Chaetodon striatus | reverse complement strand
TGGTAAGTTTGCTTAATGTGATTTAGCCCTCACAACCGCATACAACTAAACCACGACACGGGAATATGTGCATTTACCCCACAGAAAGCTATTGAACGCTGGGAGAGATGACAGCTCCCGGCTACGGCTATTCCCCGGTGTTGAAACTGTATATTACACACTGGGTGACTGTCGGCGTTAGCCAAACCATGCAGTGTTGACGGAGTTACAACAAAGCTCTGCTCGGACGTAGCTTAAATGTTTAACTCACACTATTTTTTTTATGATAACGGTTGTATGATATTGGCTAACGGTCGCAAATGATAACATTCGTTTGCTCACATTTAAAAGTTTGAATATGAAAGTGTCCATTCCAGCATTTAGACCTATCTCAGTTTTAATCGAACCGCCGCTTCCATTTGATTGAAAACATTGACTGAAATGCCTTTCTATTTTGTTCTCCATTAAAACCTAATTCATATTTATCCTCTTACTTAGCAGGGGTTATTGATCAAAATGTAGCCTACCTTTCGTTAACGGACTGTAGATGTGAGCGAACTAACGTTAATGTGCCAACGAATGGCAAAGACCGAGAGCTCAAATTCAAAACACGAGTGTTTTGTGATTTTTTTTTCCCCCCTTCAACCTAACAACTGTGTTGATAGCAGTTTTAAACGTTGTTTCTCGATTTACATCGCCGTTTCCATTTTAACGCACGTTTCTGGTTCAAACCCAACATTTGCACGAAATTTAATAACCTCAACCATACGTACAGGCCTACCATAACTGTAATCCATTTCGTGTTATACCATGAGAGAAATTACATTTTGCGTGAGAAACATGTGTAAATCCTTTTTACAAGATATTGCAACCTTTTTAATGACTCCATGAAAGACATCCCTCTCGACCACGTTGGCTGTGTCTGTGTGTTAATCTACTGTAAAAGTCAAATTCGCAATGAATAGGCCCACATATGTATCTCAGCTGCTGTCCTACTCTACTCCACTTGTTAAATGTATATTTAAATCTTTTACTTAGTGCTTCTGTTTTTTCCTTATCTTCGTCACATTACATTAGAGCAATCTGTATTTCTCTGTGTTGATGATTTTAGAGCTGAAACAATTAGCTGATCAATGGAAAATTAATCTGACACAATTTTCTCCATTGTCATTTGTCAAGTTAATATGCCAAAATTCCCCAATTTCAGACTCTCAAATCTGATGCTTTTCTTTGTTTTATGTATGATAAACTGAATCCTTTTTGTTGCATGGATTGTTACTTGGACAAAACAAGACATGACGAAGTCACCTTGGGTTGAGAAAAATCAGATTTCCATTTTCTCACAGTTTTTGTGATTAATTGAGAGATTTTATCAGGATTTCAATTGATGATAAACATGTTCAGTTTCTATGAAGAAAATATTTTTAAAAAATATTGTCACTATTTTTCATTGCAGAATAAAGTTTAATTCCAGAGATCACAAAAGTAAGTGATGCTTCATTTTTAAGACCTATTTGGAAGTACTTTCATACTGATATGATACCCCGCATGTTTGTTTTTTTCCCCTCGTTGTTGTTATTTACAGAGAAGGACAGACAAGAAGAGAAAGAGAGAGCAAGGGGATGTTGACTTATCCCTCTGACTCGCTCCCTCAGATAGTTTGTCCAATGGATGAAGATGCTATTCCCCCAAACAGTTTCTGTAGTGCACCTCCCCACAGTGAACCTTCACCACCTCTCCTCCCCCTTTCCTCCATCACTCCCAGGTATAGTTGTCCCGGCACCTTTTGCTTTCTTTTGCTGTAGGTGTATTTTCCCCTCCTTGCTTTTTGGCACATTTTTTCCTTTATGGTTGGAACGATTTAAGACTGTAAGATGCAGCTATAGGAATTTAGCCAATATCTGGCAAATTATCATTTCCATTAGCGCTGATATCAGGAAAATGTATTTTCTAATTTGAATTTATCTGGTGTACTGCTATGCATCTTGCAGATTCAGAAGTCTACAAAACACTGTGGTGTTGGCTCCTGATTACAAAAGACTACACTTTTGTAATCAGGACCACACTTTTCCAAGTGTCTTCAGTCACAAATGCAGATGAGCAACACAAAGTATCTCACCGAAAATACAGACAGCTTTAAACATTTATTTTTAAATAACATGGTCAAACAGCAGGTGGATCTTTGACAGCTTCGATGGAGATGTTTATGGTCCCACCTCAGCTCAATAAAAATTATTGTAAATGTTTAAGTGAATCTCTCCCCTGCAGTCTGCACAAAACTCATATGAGAAATGCTCAGAATGTTGGATTGGTTGGCTAGTAATGTTTGCATTTAAGGAGATTAGGGTATCAAACTTTTTAATTATCATATTTATGCTTGATGTGTTGCGCTAATATGTGTTGGTCATAGGTTCATTGTTGGTTCCATTTTTAAACAATTTTACTGCTAATACTTATACAGATTAGGGATGTTCTGAGTGGATCCAAAAGCATCAGCATCAGCTAAAATAAAGCTGAGCAAAATCTAATCGAACTGAACTTTTTGTCCACCTCAGCCTGCCTAATAAAAGCCAAGCTCTGCAGTGCAGTATTTGAGTGTACATCCAAATGAAAATTACAGCATGTGAATGTGAAAAAAATTATTTGGTTTTACTTGTCAGTGGCTCTGCTCTGACACCCATGTAGGCAAAAAACTCAGATTCAGTAAACTGTGATGGGAACTAATCTGTTATTTCCTCTCTCTTATTAGCAAAGAGCAGTGTACAAAACATTAAGCTACCAGCTTCTCATTTTTAGCCGGGACTGACCATCGCTTTCGTCAGCTAAAATGACAAGTGGCTGCAGGTCATATCTGCTGTCACTGCTTAACATTAATTCTGCTTGTAACTTGATGGCAGACCAAAATAAAACTTGGCTGTTGTCTGGTTTGTGTGCTCTCTGCAGCCGGTGTCTGTGCTCATCCAAAGGTTGTTTAGGAGGTAGAGGAAGCATCACTCTGAAACTGCGCAACCACTGTTGGATTGAGAATTTTAGTTATCTCAAGACCTTGAATTAAGTTATATGTCCTCTGTTTAGCTGATTGCTTCACATCAAATTCAGAATCAGCATTCTACTAGTTAAACTTTCATCTGTGTGATATCAATAATTTCAGCTCATCAACTTAATAGTTTTGGTTCAAGGGATCAAGTATTTGGATCAAGTAGCTTGTGAAGAATGAGGTGTGCCAGTTTAGATGTTTTTTTAGATGTGTTCGGTACAATCTTAATCAGCATTAGTGTATTGGCAGATGTCCATGAGTAAAAGACTCGGATTGGGATCAGAGCCAAAAAAAATCCGAAAAAACAAAATGGGACATCTCTAATACAGATACTGAAGCATTGTGTATCTTAAAGACCTGCAGTACTGTTTTTTTCATGCTGAAACAAAAAATGCTGCATATTAATTTTTTTTTTTATATTTACAGCCGTGCAAAAGATGGAATATCTGGACACAGAAGGAGTGGCCGCATTCAAGAGATCAGAGCACAAACTCCTAAAAAGCAGAGCAATACAGTCAGCGCAGCAGCTCCGAGACCATCCAGACAGAATCCGTCCCCCACTAAGAGACAAAGGGAGAAGGCAAACATGGTAGGAGTTAACCTAAAAAAATCTTGTTCAGATACTCTTCAGTAAACAATTAAGTCATTGCTCATATATCTCTTTGATTTGTTGGTACAGGTGTCACAGTCCAAGCAGCGAAGAGTTGAAGGCACGCATGAGAAACAGAATGAGGTCAGTTACATTTTTCTTTGCTCTAGATGTTCTCACCCTGGACCTGCTGTGTGTCTTTTTTGGTCTCTCAGTCTCTGTCTTACAGTCTGTCTGCATACCCTTGATGGTATTTTTCATGTGATAAAGCTTTCAGAGTCTAATCTGTTTGTGCAGCAGCTGTACTGTATGGCTGTGTATGTCAACATTGGAGACCTGTACAGTGAATGGGCGTGAGGGTTAATTGAGTGATTTAATCCTCCTTCACGGTCTGCTGCATCCGACACAGACAAGCAATCGAGCGCCTTAATGTGACCCAGTAATGCATAAACAGGATAGATTACAAAGTGTAATGTGTCTTCATTGTCATTCCCTTGTCATGCAAAGTTGTAGAGATAACCCAGTACCACTGTTTCAGAATCAACACAAATGACTGAATAGATAAACAGGAAAATTGGCTGTTATTCCTACAAAACTTCCCAAACCTTTTTTCAGATCTGAAGCTAGTGCAAATAAATTCCAATTTTTGCAAGGAAGGAAGTAGTTAAATTGACACAAATTGCTGTTTAGATATGTGATCATAAATGCACAGTACTTTGTTTAACTTTAATCAGAAGACAACAACTATTTGCTTTTATAAATGCAGAATGAGCCGACAGTGCTTTTTACAAAAAGCAGAATGTTAGTTGTTTCTTGTTGGCTGTTAAGTTGGTTGGATCAGCACCTTGGAACTAAAGCAACTGTTGATATGTTTATTTTGCAGGATGGAATTGATATTAGGCTTGCAGCAGAGTGCCAAAACAAGTAAGTGTAATTTTCTTCAGCTTGTGTATGCATAACAATCATTTGGTGTGAAGTTTCTGAAAAAACTGTTCACCCAAACGTTCTTTCTAGGCATGTGTAAATTTTAATGGTAATATTCCAAAAGTTTAAAAAAAAACAGTTTATTTGTGAAACAGTGTGTATGAAATTGTATTTAAAGAAGAGTTGTGTTTGTGATGCAGGCATGGCTCCTGTAGTTTTACACATGACCTACAATACCAAGCCAGTGTAAGGGGGGCATATATGTTTGCATGTTTTCAGGAGCAGAGAATTAGAGAGTTGTTACGATGCCAGATACAAGATCTTGTATTGACACCATGCATAGATGGTCTCACAAGAAAATAATGACACTGTTTTCTGCCTGCGTTTTAAAAGCCTAATTTCTCTCATTTTTTTGTTTTAGGCAAAAGGACCAGAAAAGCCCACGGAAGAAACCAAATGCCTCTGCTGCAGAAAATGTAGTGGGGCAGATTGCTGTCGATACCACGCAGAATCTTGACACTACTAAATCTGACATGGGCAGATTGGCTGTTGGACCCTCTGTTGAAAATGCATCTGCCCCGAAGGGATGGGTGATAGGCCCCTTGTTTCAGTCACTCAAATCGAAGATGGCCAGTTTCACAGAGATAGTCATGAGTCCTGTTAAACTCTTCAGAGCTAATAGCCCCCCACCATTCACGGACCATCCAGACAAACTTGATGAGTGTGAGCCACAGGCCGATGGAATGTCTGATGTTGCACACTCAGAGCCAAGCGATATGTTTCATCCAGAAGCACAAAGTGAGAATGGGAATCAGGACACTGAAGCAAAGCAGCAGCAGCTCAGTGAAGTAGAGGGTGCACAAAATACAAAAACTGTTGCTCCAAAATATTCAAAAAAATTATTGTTTGACGTGGAGTTGCCAACACATAGCTCTGAATGGGCAGCTGAATGTGCAGTAACTCAGAAGGGAAAACACTCACCCGATTCTGTGCCTTTGCAACACAGTCCCTTACCCTGCACTGTTTCTGAAGAAGTTTCAGAATCTGTTGGGTCCGTTCTGAGGTCCTCTATGCTGGTACAGCCCTCTGTCACTGTAAGTGCCTCACATGAATCCAAGTTAGAGATTTCCGGTGCTATGGAGGACCAGACGGGCAAACCACTTGTCCGGCTGAAACCACTGCCAAGGAAATATACAGGAAATCGATCTGGCGTAAAGAAAGTTGCATCTAAAGTCAAACAGGAAGAATCTTATCCAGAGGCTAACGATGAGCAGGTTTCTCTCTTGAATTCAGTCAAATCAAACAAAGCTGATTCAAGTAATATTGACAAAACAATGCCATTACCTTCCTCAGTTTGTTATGCTCAGCCTGACACAGACAGTCCTCAGCCTAGTAGTGATGTTGATGGCAGGAAAACAGTCACTCAAAAAAGTTTGCCTCGCAGAAGCCACAAATGTAACTTAAATACCAGTACTAATGGAAGGACACTGAAGCCTACTTTGGATACTCAACAGATGGAGTGTCACTTAAACCCTGAAACTTATTCAGCTGCAGGTGTCGGTAGAGCAAAGAGGGGGCTGAAACTGGACTGTCATTCCCAAGACTTTGTGAAGAGGAAGAGACTGACAGCAGACAAATGTACAAAGAATACAAAAGCACAAGAGTTATTAAATGTTGCCTCAGATAGCGGCATATTGAGACCACCAATAAAAGAAGTTGTGTTGACAAATACCATTGTTGATGAGGAAGAAACGCTGAAGCTGCCTCCAAAAAGACAGGCTGTTTCAAAAAGAGCAAATAAGAGAGACAACATTCGACAAGAAATCCTTGCTACGATAAATGAAACAGTGGTAGACACACAGACTGAAAGTTCCCCTGGTGCGATGTTGGTTTGCTCATTGGATAAAAGCAGTAGGGTTTCAGAGGACAAACAAAAGAATAGCAGCAGCAAGATGAAGCCCAGTGCTTCATGCAAAAGGCTAAAGACAAGAACAGGTCTTGGTAAACCTGATGTAAACATCGATAACGATATGGATCTGGAAACCACCGTAGCAATCGTGTCCACAGAACAAGCGGTGAAGGAACCATTATCAGAAGTCCTTGTCCGTCCTCATATAAAGCAGCTCCAAAGCACAAGCAAGTGCAAGAATATCAACACAAAGCCACGGAAACGGAAATCACCAAACCAAGTGAGCTCAAGTCCAGAATCGGACAGCGTTCTGGTTTCTACCTCACCAGCACTATCAACGGAGCCATTAGAACACACATCCACAGATTTTAATACCTCTGAGCACGTTCAAAAAGAGGACAGCCCAAAAAAGGAACTGAACCAGCCGTCCAAGAGACCCAGAAAGGGTATCAGAGGTGCTGTTAAATCATCTGCGTCAGGTGGGAGTGAAGAGATAAAACAATGTATGGATAACCTTCATTTGATAACCAAAGAAAACAAGCCTACAGAAGTCAAAGGTAAACTCTCAATGGACCCTGTATATTTTGAAATGACGCCTTTTGAAAGTAATCAGCAGCCTGCTCCTTCACCCTCCAAACCTAATTTAGACTGTTATGTACAATTAGATAATGGCATTAAGCATATCATAGATGGGAAAGAATTGAGTGCTGCTTCTGCGTCAGATGAGGTATTTTCCGTTGATGCTGAAGCCAGTCACCACAGCAGCATTAGTGTCCCCAGGCTAAGGTCTAGTGCAAGAAGGGTTAACATTAGGCCAAGGAGAGCAGATAACCAAAGGAGGAAATGCAGGGTTTTGCATAGTAGGACATTTAAAGATGAAGAGGCGACAAACACCGTCACAATGGATGATGCAGACTTGGCTACAACAAGTTCACGCTCAACAGAAAATGCCTCGTCAAGGTGCCTGTTGCGCAGCTACTCTTGCCCAGAGATCCCCACTCTCCATACTCATGACATGCCCTGGACTCCTACTTTGCATTCACCCCATCACAGCAGGACTCACACACCACACCTGCACCAGTCTTCCCACACTCCTTCTGTCCATCACGCCCACAAAGCCCTGCGTCGGGCTCGTCGACACACAGTCTGCAGTGTGGAGGTGGAGAGGGAGATTGCTCCTCTCTGCCTTCGTAAGGAAGTGTACCCATCCAGAAGATCCCTCCCCTCCACCCTACGCCTGTCTCCTAGTCTTGCACTTTCTCCCAGCACTTCCCTGTCAGCTCTTGCGTCCTGTTTCCTCTCAAGCCCCCTGGCTTTCCTTTCTAAGAAAGTTGACAGCAGAGGAGCTTCTGCCAGCCCCAGCACTTCCAGTCATGTTACCTCTTCCATCTTCTCTTCTTCTTCAACATTACCGTTGTTATTCCCCCAAAGAAGTGACTCCTCCAGTGCTACGTTGGACTATAGTAGCAGGTAACTAACTTTTTGAAAATCTGTAGTAAGATGTTTTATAATAATGTCAACAATGCTCAGATAGCACTTTGCTGACACTAGCTCCTTTCTTCTTTGCAGTGGAAATCCCTTGGAGTGTGAGATGGAGAGTAGACAACAGAGTGAAGAGGAGAATGACGGGGAGGATACAAGCTCATCCAGTCAGGAGTTTGAAGATGTTGGGATGAGAGAAGAAAAGGCTTTTTCTGATTCTGAAATCAAGGTATATTATATATCAAGGTTATTTTACACAGGAAGGCATTTTTATTTTGAATTCCTTTAGAGTTTTGGATTGTCCATTATAATGAATCAGCACTCCTGGCATTTGTCATTAATTTATGTTTCCACACACTAGACTAAGCTTCCATTAATAATTAATTGAATTACGACCGAGGTGATGTTTCGAGCTTCATGTTCTTCATCAGACAACATACAATGCAGAGACACACCAGTCAAATACCTACTAGGTAAGGTCACCTGACAGAGCAGCTGACGGGTCACTTGATCCTAGTCGGCACCCTTCAATAAATACATACAGAATAAATGTATAAACATGTATATACACAAAGCGGCATAGTACACATAAAAAACTAGTGCCTAGAGTTTAAAGCTCCACAGTACACTTGGCTTAAGTTGTTTAAAATTGTTTTAAGTTGTTGTGAAGTTGTTTTATATATTTCTCTGTCTAAAATGTATATATGTATTTATATATGTATTCATTAAAGGGTGCACACTAAGATCAAGTGACCTGCCAGGTGTTCTGCCTGGTGACCAGACCTAGTAGGTATTTGAATGGTGGGTCTCTGTATCGCAAGTTCTCTGGGGAAGGGCGTGAACCTTGAAATGCCACCTCTGTGGTAATTCAATGAAATATTTATGGGAGCTTAGTCTTGTGTACGGAATTAGTTTTTCTGGCTTTTGCATGATCTCTCGTTCAGCACCAAGTGTTCATTGTCAGGATGTGCATGCTTTTTATAGTTTGTTTTGACATGTAAATGTAAAATTTCTTTGTCTGAATTTACACTCCAGTTTACAGTTGCCAGTTTATTAGGTACTCCTCGATAATATTATGCAGTCGAATACAATAGCCATGCAATAAATAATTCCTTCATAATGGTATGATAATCAGGTTTGAGAGGTGTTACATTATATTTCTTTATGCTGAGAGGTGTTTTCATAAAACATTTATGTTACTAAGGGTAGACTAAAAACAAGTTATTGAATAGTTACTAATTGTAGATTAAGGAAAAGAATCATATTGCAGCAACATTGAAAATACCCCCTACAGATTTGATTGTGGCTGTTCGAAATTAAAATTGCACTGCATCACTGGTAATCCTTCAGTCTGCACCTCTGGTTGGGACTGTGGTTCATAAAGATATTTGCCTTGTTTTACTCTTTTTTTAGCACACCTTTTAAAAGTCATATATTTTTAGTCACAGACTGATGCAGATTTTAGCACACTGTATGTATGTATAATTAGCCTGGATCAGTCACATTGTCAAAGGCATTTGTTAGATAGACGCACTGTCAGAACTGATGTGTTGGTAACCATGGTGTTAGTTTGCAATGTTTACGTTTTTATTTTTCCTCTTTTCATTAAGGTATAACTATACTGTGGTCACATGTCATAATCCTTTCAGAATGATTTAGGTTACTTATCTGCTTGTTCATCATCACAGGTGGTGCAAAAGCATGAGGAACGAGGAAAGGTGTCGTCAATTAGAATTCGGAAAGCTTTACCCAAACCTCAGAACAACCTGACACCCATGGGCCTGCCCAAACCCATCAGGTAAATGCTAGTGTCTCCACAAGATGGCATCTGTGAGTGTAATCCTGCCATTGGTCGCCTATTTCAGAGTAAAAACGTTTTTAAAAATCCAGTCGTAAGGTGAAATGAGTCTAACATAGCCAGACCTGTCTGCAGACTTTGTTTTATTTATTTATTTATTTACTATATTTTTTTTCAATTTGCAAAAGCACCTTTAGCCCCGTTTCCACCAAGCAGTATGGTATGGTACGGTTCAGTTTGGTTCGCTTTTTTTCCATTTCCACTGCAAATAGTTGTGGATGGTACCAATGGAACCATTGCGTACCTCTACCATTTTGGTACCCCTTCTGTTGGGGTACCTAGCACACGGATCTGATACTAAAAGGTGGAGCTATGAACACTGCAGTCTGTTGATTGGTCAATAGTGGACAGTCACTCTGCTCAGGGCTGAGTTGTGGCTGGTTTTGAGGCAGAAGCCACTGTTCAGGAGTAAAAATAACTTTAGTCACTGGGCCAACTGCTGGGATTTTAAGGCAGAACATTAACTTGTAATGTTACTCAATGCATAAGCTGATGGCTTGACTCATTCACACACCTTAAATATTCCATATGAAAACTTTGACCATTACTTAAGTTTTTATATGACGTACACTTTTAGTAATGAGTGGATTTTCAAGTGTTTTATAAGTATTAATTCTGGCTGGGTTATGTGAACTGCATATATTCTAATCGTCATGCAGAGAAAAAAAAAAAGGTCGCGTAACGAGCTATGGCAGCACTAAACCCCGAGCTTGCCTGGGAAGGACTAAGTGCACAATCTCGCTGTTTTTGAATATCCCATTGAGAGAGACTCTCACTGCAGCCTGTTTTATTTTGTTCTATAAATGTTGATGTGCATCCTCCTTCTGTGGACGATAAACAAGGTGCAGACTTCCCTCTGTGTCACCGGTAATGAGGACACACAGCGAGTGCTGGATGGAGCAATGAGTGACAACAACCCTGCCCACATTTGAGGGTACTGTTTGCAGTGGAAACGCTAGGGTCTAGGCACCATGTCTGAAGGGTACTTTTGTTTCCAAAGTTACCATATTGAAAATGTTTGGTGTAAGCGGGGCTTTTGCTACATCCAGGGCTTAGCACCCCCCAAGATGATCGTGATCGGTTCAAAGAAATACAAAGAACCCAGAGCATGTTTTTCCCTTAGTTTGGCATTTTGACTGGGTCAGCCAGACCTTTCTCCAGCGCTGACAGAGCAATTGAACAAAGTGTGGAGACGTAGTAGGTCTGGCTATGTGAGACTAGGTGAATATCCAATACATGAGCATAGAAGTTGTGACAAATTCAAGTGTTCATATTATTTCATTGGTGTTTTGTTGAAATTAAGAAGTACCGACCAACTCAATGCTCAACAGACATATTTTATTTGTTATACCTGTTGCAGCCATGAGGGTTTTCAACTTACACGTATTTGTTTTGTTATCACTAAATGTGCTGCATGTATTCATGCACTTAACACTTATCAAAGGGTTTTACTCACTTACTGTATTTCTGCCTCATTGTTACCTGACAAATAAAAAAGATGTCACGGTCTTCTTGACTTCCTTGCCCATTAGCAAGGTGAGGAAGTTCAGGTAGACGGACACAGTTACCTATGGCTGTAGCTGGCACAGGCACCTGTTAAAAGGGTCACCATGACAAAATAAACCATTGTTGAGTCCTTAGTTGCCATAGTACCTAAAGAAATATTAGTATTAATTACCTGGAGGGTAAAGAGTAACACACAGCAAGTTCAAAGGGAAATCTTCAGCAACCTGTCTGGCTGATAGCCAAACACTGGGTCAAATGCAGTGGTATTTAAAGTCTTTATGGATGCAGCCAAGTGAAATAACTTCTGCAAACACATGCAACACTTCGCATTACATTAGGTTACTGATTAAAAAGTAGGACAGATTCTATGGAGTCACACTTTGCTCTAACATGGAAAATGAATTTGTGTCAGTCTCGATACATGTCTGTTGTCTATTGACTACTAATCAATATTCAAATTGATTGCAACTGTGTTTTTTCCCTTATGTTACATCACAGGCTGAAAAAGAAGGAGTTTAGTTTGGAAGAAATTTACACCAATAAGAATTTCAGCAAACCTCCTGAAAGGTAAGGGCAACGTTACAGCACTAACTGTAAACACATGCTACATGATGCATATAAACACACACACAATAGGTATATCACAAGTCATGAATCTTAAACACATGTAAGTACAGTAAGACAACATAAATTTCAGCTTCACTCCATAATCCCTTTAGACTTTGAACTGAAAGCTTTATCTATGGCCCTGTGCCATGTCCCTGGACACATGAGGCTGTTGAGCCAAAACTTACCACCCCAGAGCCATTTTGTCTTTAAAATAATGAGTGGGACATTTAATAAATTAAATTAAATGTGGCTTGGGTGAAGATTTGTTGTTAACACATTATAGACAAGGCTCAGAGAAATTATAGCCACACTAGCAAACCTATGATGATGTAATGCTCATTACACTCTACAAAAAATACAGTTGTATTAATGAAAGAATGGAGGCACATGCTTGTCCCAATTTTATACTGGGTAGTGATTTTTTATCAGAATATACTTAATCTTTATAGTATACTGTTTTTGCACTTAGTTGACAGGATGTCAACATTAGCTGTTTTATACTAATAGGAAATGATAGTGCTTGTGCAGTTAGTCATCAAACTTTTACCTAAAGGTATACCTCACCTGCAAAATGATAAAATTATATATCAGTTACTCACTGCAGTTACAAAAAACTTTTTCAGTGTTCCCCTACAGTGAACGGAGAATCCAAAAAAGGCAAATATTCTTCATGAATTTAAATAAATTAATTTTGCGCTTAACAAAAGCAAAACTGTATCAGAACATCAGTTTACAAACTCTCACACAACTCATGCAGTATAATCCAAGTCTCTTATCCAGTCGTATGCTCAGTACTTCCTAAACACTTGAATTTTTTTCTGAAACATTAAGATACAAATCACTTTGTGCAAAGTCTCATGCATGAACAAGTAGAGTGGGGCACACAAGTGTGTTTAAACTCTGAGCTCAAACACACTGGCGTGCCCAGGCGTGTTAAGGGCGCCTCTCGTATGTTGAAAACTGTTTTAAATAGTAAGGTTTTTTTTTTTTTTTTTTTTTGAAAAATGCATGTGAAATGAGACTCGAAAAATTGCTGTTTGACACTTTAACAGAGGTTTTGATATGGTTGTACTTGTTAAATCAGGACTCTGATAACTTTAATTCATAAAGAATGTTCACCTTTTTTGGATTCTTCATAAGCATGCAAGAAAAACAAAATTTTCTCCTTTAATTCAAATTAACACACAGTGAGTAATTGATTTACAGATGGTCATTTTGCAGATGAGGTATTCCTTAAAAAAGCCACTACCAGTTAAACTTCACAAACAAATTAGCCGAACAATTTTCCCTTAAAATGTTTTTCCTTCATGCGTTGCATTGTGGGAGTGCTTTAAGGGTACTTTATGTTGTCAGTGTGAACACACCACACACTGAAAATCTGCTTAGAATTAGTGTGCAGTAAAGATTTGGGATACAGCTACAGCTTCACCATCCTCACTCAGAATGTTGCTGTTAGTAAAGCAAAGTCTGACCAGAGGGTGGCACCAGAGGAAGTGTTATTACAGGTGATATTTAGTGTTCTGTGCTCTCTATCTGGAATGAAAAAATTACATTTGTGCACATTAAAAACGACTTACACTCCCTTAACTACCTGAACTTGCTCATTGACTTGGAATTGATGGGTTTCAGCCGGCTGGAGACCATATTTGAGGTGCCTCTCAATCGCAGAAATGGCTCAGAGTCCTGGTTTGGCCAGAGACGTGTCAAACGATTTTTGGAGTTCCTGGAGGCGGGTGAGGCCAGAAGACCAAAGAAGCCACTTGCTGGTGTTGGAAAGGCAGTTGCTTTATCTTCCAGGACGAGGCGAGGGGGCTCCCCCAAAGACGAGCCATCCCTCAGGGTGCAGGACGTGGACTCACTTCTCTGTGAGAAGCTTGAGCAGCTGAATTTGTGGTTGATACATGATCAGAAAGACAGTTGACAGATGTCGCCTCAAACAGCGATTTTTTTTTTTCGGCAGCCATCAAACAAACACTGCAAGAGAGAATTCTGTCTAAGACTGTTTCTAATGTGTTTCCAACATGAAGATTCACATGTGAGTCTTCTAGCTCTTTTTGTCAGCACAATCTGTGTATGATTGTTGTAGTGACAAGTTACTATTGAAGAGTTACCTTTTCATTCTGTAGCATTTGTAGCCTACAAGTTGAAGAACAGTACATCATAGCATCAGTGTATTGCCTCATTGAAGGTGGTTATAGACATAGTGGTTAAACGCATTATACAGTAAGTTCCTTTTTTGTCAGTACTGCACTCAAACCTCTGCCGTCCATTTTTCCTCCAGCCACTTTCCATCTGAAATAATTGAAACTGTCTAAAAAAAAAAAAAAAGTTGACATCATTGATTTAAACACTTGTACAGTTTCAAAACATTTACATTGTGTCCTCAGTTTTATAGCCTCAGACTTACCCAGAGAGTTACACATTGGCACAGCCTCCCTGGGTGAGTGATGACGCTGTTTTCTTTACAATGACTGTTTCTTTTCTGAAAATGCTATTGCAGAAAGCATCTGATTTTTTTTTTTTTACTTTTTTTTTGCACAGTCGCATTTGAAAGAAGGCATATGACATGAGTAGATGTGATTTTGCAGCGTCATTGTAAGTTAGACCATAAAGGCAGCTATTTTTTATTAAATGCTGAATATAACTTTTAAACATGCCAGCAAGAGATTTGTATTCGCTGCAGCTAATTTCACAAACAGGTTTCTGTCCACGGACATGTACAGTCCCATGTGTCTGCAATAAGCATGTGTTGATCATTTTAGTCTGCTCCGTTCTCTGTTCAATTATCAATTATTTGTGTTGTAAATTTTATGGCTGAAGAGGTTTTAGTTGTATAAAGTATAACTTAGAAACAATACAGCACTCCAGAGAGCATTTCTAATCAAGAGTGGACGTGTCCAGATTCCACCGCTGTTTGGCTTTTTATTCCCTGTGGCTCTCTCTGGATTATTCTGTGGTGTCTATATTTGTATTGCAAGTGTAACTTCTTGATAAACTGCCTATGTATGTACTTTTCTTTTTGGCCAAATTTTTATGAGGTTGCCTTAACTACCGTTTTTATGAGGGTGTAATAAGATCCTTCAAGCAACTCAGAGCACAAACGTTTTTGTCGTTTTATTATTAAATTGTTTGTTTATATGTTTGTATAAAAGGACAACGTAATGATACATTTGACAATAATAAAGCTAATATGGTAACAATGCAATAGTGCCATGATAATGTTGGCAACAAGAGCAGGATCTTGTTCTGATGAAGTACTGCCATGCCAGTTTTTTCCAGTAGAGACCCAATCCTTGATGAAAAGTTTATGTTGCCCCTTTTCGGATTGTCAGATTGAATAATTCATTAACTTTTGTAGTATTTGCAAGCATAAATAATATCTAACAATGAGTATGTTAAATTGTTTGGTGCAAAAATATTAAGGATTGGGTCATTACCGGGGAATGACAGTTATAATCTTTAATATTTAATGTATATTTGTCAAGTAGTGTCATGTCTCAAACTATAGTCAATGCTGGATTTTATATGGTCATATATTGTTAAATAAATATTACAGCATATAAAAAGACGTACAAGTTTTTGACACTGTTTTCCAGAGTGGTTGTCCCTTTGTGTAAAAACAAATGTTTAAGAGAAAGTGTAAACTGGGACAGCGGCCATTTTATCAGCATAAGAGACTAAAACAGTCTTAATGTTTTCCATATATGTACCACTTTCTTGATATCTTCATGGCTTTTAGTAGCTGATAAGCACCTTTGTACTGTCTGCTGTCCATTGCCATAAATATCCAAACGTCACTCCTCTTGTACTCTTCTGCAGATGTTCTTCAAAGTTGATTAGTCTTGCAGAGTGACTAGATATGAGACCAGTGCCATCATTATGGGAATTGCAGCCAAAATGGAAACCCATGTCACAATGGCGATGAGGCTCATTTTTTTCGCCTTGTTTGAAAAAACTGTAGCTCTCTCTTGATCCGTTGTTGTCTCAGCCTGTGGAATTGAGAACAATATAACATTTTGAATTAATGTTTAAATCAGGAAATTACTGAGTACATAATGAAACTAATACCACTGACAAGTAATAATCTAGTTTATAATTTAGTTCTGTGACTGAAAGGACACAATTTAACCATTGTGTTGTCTTGACGCTGGCTTTACTTCATCATTAAGGTCCTTCAGACCCTGCTGCTGTATGTGTAAAAGTAACAATTAATGCAAAATTAACAAGTTCCCCCAAATTTGGCTTTCAAGTTAAATTAAGGTCACACTGAAATGGCTATGAAACATATCCTTTTTTGGTGTCATTACAGTGTTGATGTGGATCATCTGTGTCTAAGCGCCACAAACCAACACAGCAGTGTATTTTGTGAACATGACCACATGACCATGCCATGTTCGGGTCACTGACACCATAACTCCTTCTGTCAAATGAGTTTACATCTTTCAAACTGTCAATTTGCTGCTGTTTAAAGCTGCAAGCAGGAATGTGCATCTTTAGGCATTAACATTTTAACTTAGAGGTGAAACAAAAGAAAAGATCCAGACACTAAAATACCTTGACTGAGTTTATCAGAGCCATGATTCCAATGCAGGAGATCCCACAGATGATGCTGCTGATGGCTAGTTTCCTGTGGTACGGGTCGTTGTTGCAGCAGGCATTGCATATTTGAACTCTAATGTCATTATTTACTGCGCCGCCTCCCTCTGCAATGTTGTTCAGTGGGAGCATTTCGTCCACCTTTTCATTATGTGAAGCAGCCATTTCTGCAAAACGTAAGAGATTATCTTCATTACTTACACAACTTCTAAGTGAGTAATGTGCAGGTGCGGGCTGAAAAGCAAGGGAAAGTTTTAGGATTTGGCTTTTTGTTTGTTCGCAGTTGATAGAATTGTTTGTTTTTCAAGATAAAGGAACATGTAAGGAACTGGTTTTACCCTTTGTGTAAGTGCGAGCCCTGCCTAGGTAAATGTTTAGGTAATTAAAATGTGTATACTTTAAAGTCCTAAGTCTGTGAGGAACACATGTTTTGTGTTCAGAATATTGTACAGAAACAACAGGACAGACTTTCACTGACTACACAGATTATATTTGATCTTTTCTCTTCTATTTGTGTTCCTGTTTACATTCTGAAAATAACGACCCGATTACTGACTCCATTTAATGTCACAATGCCAGAGTCTGACCTGTATAAGACTGGTATATCCCTGGACACATTCTGCCAAAACACATCTAGAAATCCTACATACATACATATTTAAAATGTCCCTTAATGATATAACTAAAATTTGCACCCCTCTTAAACCTGTCCTGCATGTTTGTTTTTAACTCATAATGATAACAAAGCCAGAATCAGCCGGTGTAATTAGGGTGCTGACATGACCCAAAGGAAATATCAGGAGTTTAAATGTTTTCAAAGTTTTGAACTTGACCTCCATGTGAATTATGCTGTTACTTCCCTTTACTGACTGCCCGGGTGGTGCAAACTGCTGCTGTGATTTATGATATAAACAGAGGTATGTGTTGCCAAGTTTACCTAATGGTCCCTGTTCACCTTGTATTAATAAAGTTTGATGTGTTAATGGTGAGCAGTTTGACACGATCCTGTATTAAATATTTTACAGGAAATGTTTCCTACAAGTTGAAACGTGCTTCAGAAATATTCACATTGTATGTTCTCCCTCATGAGCATGGGAATTTCTCTGAAGTGGGTATTTCCAACAATAAACAGAAAGTACGCTTTGGATGGCGTAACATGGGGCAGAGTGTCAAGTGTTCCTGAGAAAAAAAAAAAAAAAAGCTTGACAAACTCGTATGATCACACTTAAAAAAATGTAAAACTTCCCGCTTACCTGGTAAGTTGTCATGGCGACATGATACGAAATGTAGTTAATCTTATCTCTGATTTGATCAAAGCACGGTATGCGGCACACCAGTATACACTGCATGTTTGTTACTTTGGGAAAATGTATAAGCAGGGAGCTGGACTGGGTTAGTCATGTATCGCTGCACAGGCCTGTGAATCATTTTTAACTAGAATGTTTTCGGTTTTTGCGGATTACTAAATGTGAGTAAGAATTACAAGGAGAGTTTCTGCTCTGTAAGACAAAATCTTAAAGGTGGTTCTCAAAGACAAAAGAGCATTTAAAACTTAAATTAAAATATCAAATTGACCCAAGTATAGACTTTTAAGACAATTAAAACTTCATTTAAGGGTTAAATTCTTTCTTTTAAATACAAACCTGATCAAATATAAAGGCGCTGCTCCTCAATCTGAAAACACTTCAGTAAAACAAGTGATTTCTTAGTTAGCCCAGATTCAGAGTGATACTAAAGTCTTAGTGAAACGGCAGGCAGGTGTGTTGTCTTCTTGTCCCTTTAACAAACTTCCAGTTCAAGGTAACAGCTGCCACATGAGGCTTCTTCCTTTGGATATGAAGTTTTCTGTTAAGATTTCCACACGTGGTCATCCAAACACAACAGCTGACATTGTAGTCCAAAAGACAACAGCTCCACACCCCAACCTGTCCCTGTGAAACCCTGGTGCCATATAAGTTGTTGAATGACAGGACTTGGAGCCAGGAGTGAAACTCAGTGTGAAACTTCCACGCCCACACTGTGCAGGCTCTTTCCTTCTATTCTGTCTTGCCCTCCCACATTGTCCTTAAACCCTTTGGTTCACTCGGTTACATTAGTTCTCATATTCTCTTCCGTGTAACTGCATGTTGGGCTTCCTCTCTTCTTCGTTCGTCACAGTTGTCACACACAGTACAGTGTTACAGCCCTTCCCTCACCTCTTTCCCATGCAGCATTCCAGAGGTCTTTGGGAAAGGTGTGTCAGTACTTGTATCGCCTCGGGGCGAAACAGCCACAGATTCCAAGCGACCTCATTGTCTACTAAATTCATCTTAGAAGAATAAACAGGTCTTATGTTTTTCATTCAACAGCTCATTAGCTTTTTGCTCAATCACAGCAACATGTATTACTTTGAAACTTACACTCTTCTCTTGGGCTGAACAGGCCTTGTCTTGTGCTTCATAAGCTTTTCTAGTGTCCTACCGTCCCTCTGCTCTATGACCCAGAGATAAGAAATATTTACTCCCCTTGGCTGAGTGATTGATGACTACCTGACTACATTTTTGCAGAGCTGACGCTACCCGCTGGACACTCTACCAGTCATCATAGACAGCTGGATCTTTCCTCATAGTGTAAAAGGAGCATGGCATCAGCTGTGGCTCCTCATTCAGTCACTGTGGCTCACATGCTCATTATTAATTATTCATCACCATGACAGGTACACTTCTCTGTGTTTACAGAAAGTAGAACAAAGGTAATTGACGCCCTTGGAGACACAAGTTCAAAATTATACTCAGAATTATACTCAGAAAATGTATTTTTTTTTAGCTGTGGATGCATGTCAAACCTCAGTTAACTAGGATCCCTATTCTTGTGTATGAGTCTGTGTTTCAACTACAAAAACAAACTGACCTTGTCTTGCATCTGTAAATTTCTGGTGCTTCCTGAAAGTAATAATAGAGTTTGGCAATTCTAATGAGAGTTACAAGAAGTGATGGAGATGTATGATCTAAATGTGTTGGCTTAAACAAACAACAGGATGCTCAAAGGGCGTCATAAACTTCATGAAGGCAGGTCTCTGACACATGCCAGCCGTCATCTCATTTATCTTCAATCTTCCAACAGGAAGTAAACAGGAAGATCCTTACTCAACTCCATGATTCATGAGCAGTTTCTTCCAAGGCCCATTTCTTATGAATTTAGATATAAATGAATGTAAATGACCACTGCTCAAAAACTGTAACCCTCCATTTCCTCCCTATCACATCCCGCTCCCCCAGCCTCTTCTGTTTGTAAGATCCAAGGATGGCAATATCAGTTGGTTTGTCAGTCTGTGGGTTAACCTCTTTGGTCCTCACTAAGATTATTAAACATCTTTTGGATGGATTACCATGACATTTTGTAAACATTCATGATTCCCAGAGAATAAATCATACTAACTTTGGTAATCCCCTGACTTTTCCCCTAGGGCAGTGATACTCCACTTATGGCCTACAGGACAAATCTGGCCTGTGATAGAGTCACAGGTGACCCGCCAACCATTTTGTATTCACAATGAAAATAAATTATCCATGGGATTGTTCTTGTACTTTTGTTATATTGCAGTCCTTCCCTCTCTCTTCTTTCATATCTGTTAAGTACTATAAATAAAGCATGAAAAATGTCAAAGAAAATATCATCACAAAAAAAGTGCCAGGGAAGGGTCCATCAGACTCTCAGACAGAGGTCTGGGCTGAGCTCCCAAATCCTCAAATCCGAGAAACGCCCCTGCGTAAGGACGGCAGAGTCCAAAGGTTGAAAACAGGAAATCCATTTATTATATACTGATAGATACAATAAATGTTTGTTTATTAACTGGTCCCTGGCCTCCTGTCATTTTCCAAAAGTGGGCAAAGCAAATCAAATACCCCTGCTCTAGTACCACCGTGAGGTTGACATTCTCTGGCATTTAGTGAAATTTCTCCACAGCTGTTGAAAGCTGAAATTTGGTTCAGACATTGATGGTGCCCAGAAGATGAATTGGAACCTCTTTGGTGATCCCCTAAACTTCACATTTGTGAATGTTAGTATGCTGGCACATTAAACTAAGGTGGTACACATTATACCTGCATAGTTTATTTCTATTTTTCTTTAATTTTTGTATTGTTATTTCTATATTTTAATTAGTCAGTGTATCTAGTCAGTGTTTAACTTAATCTCTAACCCTGCATTTCCTTCTCTCCATCTTGTATATGTATTCAGGTTCTCTCGTTGTTGTTTTTATAGTTTATTTGATATTTTTGTACTCTTATCTTTGTTTGACTTGATTGAGTTTTTATAATTTTCTAATTTATTACTGCAATATTTCTATAAATATCTGTAGTTAAGTAGGTGTAGTTATGGTTATAAGTTCTTGTACAATAAACTTTACAGGAGTGCGAGGCACAACCTAATGCAGGCTGAAATTGTAACATGGACTTTTTATGTGGTTACACATGGTTGATCCTCTTGTGCTTCTTGCCAGTTGACCACAATACCACCAAAAAGTGACCTGCAAAATTCCACAGAGATTGGATGTGTTTCAGCTGAGTTCAATAACAAAGAGTGTTTTTGGTAGACATAAGTAAATTTCTTTGTCATACTTGTTTTTTGATTTCTGGGCTGTCTGTGTGAGTCACTGAATCTTACCATATACCATCTTAATAACTGTCTTGTTGCCTAAAACATAGCACTGTCTTGAACTATGTAACCAACTCCCAGCAAGTGTTAGTTAGACCTTATAAAACCTCCACCCGGCAGGGTTAGTTGTAACACGATGTTACAACTTAGTCTTAGTGCATTTTCTCTATTTTTGCACCTTTAACTTTTGTTCAGTTTGAACTAGTGTCCTCAATTAAATGAGTTATACTTCGTGATTTTAATTTGTTAGGTATCTTATTGATACACGATTTCACAGTCTTGTCAATAATCATACATTCAGTACTCATATTTTGATATGTGGATCTAGGTTACCCATTCTGTGAACATCTCTTCTGTCGAACCATTGAATCTTGATGACAGACTAACAGATGGATAGATGCCTGTACGGATCCCTATCCTTTCCCTGGTGTAGATGGAGACCCATTGTATAGAGATGGAACTGTATTGAATTAATTGTGTCAAACAGACTTTTAAGCAAATATTACAGTTAAAAGCTGCCATTTACAATTAACCCTACCCATGGGGTATATTGCAGCATTTCACTTCTACTACTTCTTAGTGCAATTGTAGAGGAAAGGTGAGCTCTAGCAAAAAACAATAACTTATTATTTGTAGCAGAGATGTGCATGATTTTAGAACAAAACAAAAAAAAATCATTTCAAACAGTTTTAAAAGTATTCAGCCCAAACTACCATGTGTTACGTTGTGCCCCGCTCTCTCCTAATATAGGAAGGTCATGGATGCCTCTCTCTCTGTTCGGAGCCCCGCCTTAAACGGCCAATCGACCAATGACGAAACTCTAAGCGGCGAAGGCGGAAATAAACACGGAAGTGGCAGCGCATCAAGATAGGAGAGGACGACACGTAGACTAGTCAAATTTCATGCCATACACAGCCAAAATGGACTTAAAATAAACACATTCCAGCGGATTTCAGATTGCAGTATTGTTCGTTTGTTAGTGTGGTCAGTTTTTCGCTCCCAACATCCTAAATGGAGACAGATAGGGGGGTGGTTTTGGCCACAGAGAGATATGGCAGTGCAGAGTCCTGGAAGTATTTTGCAAAAGATGAAGTGATGGAGAGGAGAAGAGATGGGAGGGAAGGTGAATCAAGAGGAAACTCTATTGTTGGAGTTTTTAAAGTAAGGATTTGTAATGTTTTCCTGCACAAAAGTTTGTAATCTCCTGCCACAGAAACTTACCTGGCTAAAGTCAGGTGGCTGAAAGGAGTATTCAGTGTTTTGAATGGCCTCTAATGATTTTAGGTTGCAGAAAGTCCTATTTACAAAGGAAGTTGCATTTGTATAAAGGGTTTCTTTTTACATGGAGAATAAAACGCTGCACAATGATTCAGCCAGACTGACAACTGAAAGAAAGCATAAAGAGACAAAGATCCCTCTGAGCAACAGTTCAATAAGAAGAGAAGAAATCAGCAGACACTGGTAAAAGAAACTGAAAGCTTAGCATCAAGATGTGTGCAGATTTAAACAGAAACAGGGTCATGTTTCAGTGTGAGGCCCACAATTATGTCTATAAGAAGCTCAGATTCTTATAGACAATCTATAAGATTGTCTATAAGTTGCTTTGGCAAAGCTACTCGTCAAGCTTCATAATAGAAACAGGTTAGTCTGGGGTTATTATCGTTGGAACTGGGTCAGAGAATCAGACAAACAAACTATAGACTGGCGCAGTTTAATTACCCTGTTTAATTGAAGCAATCAGTAGATGGCAGAGGCCCTGAGGAAAAACAGGTTCCCATAATATTTAGGGCACAGGTGCACCGTTGTGGTTTTTATGATGATTAAGGTCACATTCATCTTACTGAACTGAAAAACAAATTCAAAATCAGTTGCAACAGTGCTCCTCCCTAACATGTTACATTGTGGGGACATCGACTAAATGGATATTTAAATCATTTAAGTCTTCTTCTTTTGGGGATTTCAAATGTAGGTAATACATTTGATGTCTGAATTATAGTGTCTTTAGCTCTGTTAAAACTGCACAATATATCGCTTTTTTTATCACCATCGCAATATCAACTTGCACAATAACATATGGTGAAAGACTGATATGTCGCATTCAGGAATTTTTTTATAGGTAGTTAAACTACAGTTAACATGTAACTTTCATTCTTTGTTACTGTTGCCATTTGTAGTCAGTTAAATATTCAGTTAAACAAAGGCACATCAGATATTAGTTTCCTTTAATATTTTAAATACATCAAATAATTTGTTGTATTTTAGCAGTACACTGAAAGCAGCAGAAAAGC